>NW_024102835.1:6802764-7203181 GCF_013122585.1 Styela clava
CGCCTAAGCTTTAAACTTTGACCTTCAATAGATGACGACAACTGAGCGCAAATTATTCATATATAAAAATAGATCCATTTTTGATAAAAACTGTCTGTCTAGATCTAGAATTATCCATTTGCCTGGGACCTACTCCGCTAGGTAGTTTTACCTTTTTGGTATATCGGCATAATATTATACAGTTCGTTCCAAACTGACTACTTTCTTGAGTTTTTTTCTACAATAACCAGCAAAATCGATATATTTGCTTCTTTTATGGAAGAATTTGTTTATTTTTACCCACATATTGACGTCATTTTCCCAATATCATAAACGCTACGTGGAGAGCTAAGTATTTGGCATTAAACAAACTACTTTATACTTGCCTCGTTTACAGACAAAAATCAAAACAAGAAATAGGGGCTGGAAGAACTAATTAAGTACTTGCGAAAAGGTCCCTCGCCACACGCAAAAGCGCCCTAATTTTTAATCAACATACCGCCCAACCCCAACCTAGGATTACACCAGGTGCTCTTGCTGGGCAAGGTTATCTATCCTATTTGTCTGAAAGATAAAATCTCTAATTAATTTTTGAAAATCGTAAATTTGACTTGCTTTCCGAGAAGTTTAGATTGAACCCGGCCAGGTCGAACCCAAATCTTATTTCTTTCAATCCCTGTTATAATCAACTTCTGAGGAAACACTGTTAATCTGTTTTTACGGTGCGATATATGTCCTTTCCAGCCCGAAACTAAATATAGATCTAGATACAACCCCAGATTAGTCCGATTTAAAACTCCGCAGAAACAAGATTGATTATCTTTCTAAACTAAAAATCACGTTCTAGTATTTTTAGAAAAATACGATATGTAAATAGCTAATACTCTTTGCAAGATGATTAATTTTATACATTTGTTTGTTTCTTTTCATCCAAGGTTCGACGATCTGTCCTGTTGATACCGTACAAACTGATTTCTCTTTTAATATTCAAAGTCTTCAACTACAACAAGTCATGAAGGGATGAACAGTGAAATGCGCACTTTCAATGAGTTTCTCCTGAGTTCTTACCCAGACATAATGCCCCATTGGCTTTATGGCGTAAACACTTTTTGGTAGATGGATATTCAACAGCTTTCATCTTCCGTGTGCTATATTTTATGGCCTTTTTGCTATTTTGTAATATTAATTGCTAATGTGCATGAACGTTTATAGGATTTTGTGAAAGCATATTTTGTGGTCAACACACCCCATATGTGGGGCAATTAACAGATTATAATGGAAAGCGAATATTTTTAACCTTTCACGAGTGTTTGTCCGCAGACTTTTTTTTGCCCGAAATCAAATAGTAGTGGTTGAACAACTGGGTAAAGAAGATGTGTTTATCATCAACCAATATGTTTATAACTGGACACGTTGCTTCGGACACAAAAATGAAAATAAGTAAATACAATCAAACCGACAGATAACAATGATATACAAACCCGACAGTGATTCTAAAACTTCCAGATGTCCCGGTTTGTTTGGCAACGAAGAGTCAAATGTTTGTGCAGCTATCCACCAAGGCTAGAATGGAACATTGCATAGCTGAATATCTCCCGTGAATAGGTTATAGGCATACGTAAACAGTGACATAAAGATATAATATTTGTCGTACACGTAATCATGTGCATTTAAAAAGTGCAAAACTAGAAAGTGTAAAAACTAGATAGCGATCGGAGATCGGCAACTTATCGATCTGCGGTTTCGATTCCTTCGCTCTGACTCAATAGCGAAACCGCGTGTCCTATCACTAATTAATCAATAACTCGCTAATTATACGACATAATTCATCCAAATAGCCTTCTGGTCCGAGATATGATGAATGTACATGCAAAAATTGGAGCAGATTCAACCTCGCTTTCGTGAGATATCGCGTAACATACGAAAGTGTCAAACAGACAAACACCTCTCGATATACTTACCGATCTCAAGATCGATAAGTAACAAACAAACAGAAAAATACCTATCAACATACTTACCGATCGAGATCGATAAGTAATAAATTGAATTACATATAAGTCTCCAAAAGTACAAGACTGAAGACGCGTAAGACCAACCGTAATGTAGGCGAATCAGGCATCGCCTAAGTAAGGTTTATAAAAATGCTCAAATTTTTTTATCTGTATATTTGGGAATCGATATATATATATATTATTCTATTACGTCAATATGTGGAAGCAATTAGATCGGCACCAGCAGAAATATGCACAAAGTTACAGACGCTAAAGTTTTTTCATGTCAAGCACTGTGAAGTTTGACAAGTCACAGACCATAGTAAATAGAATTGTGTCTTGTGTCTTGATTAACTCAGATCGGTGCGCGTTTGATTTATAAAACAAGGAATAACTTTTTTTCCTTATACGCCGGCCGAACGCGAAAAGTGATAAAGCACAGCGTTGTCCGTTTTAGATAAAGAAAACTTGTTCGTTATTGTAAATGAAATATGAGCATGGAATATGCATCTTTTATATCTAAATTTTCATGGTAATTTCTTTGTATGTGCTTTTATATAAAAACAACCTCTGGGTTATTATCGTATATAATCGTAGGACTGATTACTTTACTTAAGAAATATATGAAAAAGTTAAGCTTATCAAGTTGCTTTTTTGATAATTGTTCCACTAACTTGCTCTAGTCACCTGTCTAGTGTAGCGAATTGTCTATCGAAAAACGTTTTTGTTAGGGATCTATAATAAAAATAGGCATTTAAATTGAGACTTTAAGGTGTTGCATTTCTCAGAAGACAGCAACAGGCGTTAAAACGTGCTTTATCTTTGTATCATGTTACTCTAAATTTCTCCTCGAAAATGATCTCAAATTACATAGGATTTGACACGAAAGTAACAAATTGTAGAGCTTTGTGGTTTTGGTTAGTCTGTTAATTTAATCCTTTATTTCAATATTGCACCATTGTTTTGCTCGATCTATGTAGAGTAACAAATGCTTTTTGGAAAACAATAGAATGCACTTAGATACAGGCCATTTATCAAAGTCAAAGCAAATGTTTGGTACATTTAGTACATGCTGTCTGCTTTGCAAGTAGGCTACCAATGGGCGGACGCATTGAGGTAACTACCATTTTGGGGGTTCTCTAGCGCCGAAAAGTTCAGATAATTAACCCACTCGCAATACATTCCCCAGCGCAGAGTATTATCGTGTGGCAATAAGTTGAAATTTCGTACTTAAATTGCTGGCCATCCTAACTTCATAACACATACATCTAACTAATTCTATATCCAAAACATGCGTAGTAAGTATTTCAGGGCACTAGCTTGGATTACCGCACACATGGACCATTGCTAACTCGCCACCAGCCGCGGATCGAGGTTGGACGTTGTTGTTGGTAATTTATTCTACAAGCTTTGATAAAATAAATATAAAAAATACCCAAGCACGGGTATTTAAATTTGTTATTACTGAGTACCCGAATTTTTAAATTTATGGTATTTCTCAATTTTGAGGACTTATTTTAATTATGTTTTAGTTTCTAACATATTTTTTCTTTGTTGTGGCTGTAATCATCGCAGTCAACCACATGACATGTCCACTTATTGCAAATCCTTTTTTTGGTGTCTGCCATGAACTGAAATTAAAACATAGATTCTGCTAAAATGACTTTATTCATCCAACTGCCGTCAGTCATGCATAAATCGTCGAATTGGACATTCGAATTTGAATTTTGTACGCCAATCTTATACGATAATTCAATTAAAGTAAACGAGACTACTAAATTGGATAAGATTTTAAATTGCACGTACTAGGTAAGGTAAATATATGTTTCCTGCTACCTTAATTTAGTAGGGAACCACATTAACTGTACAATGCACGACAGAAACTCGAGCAAATCACGGGTATACCAATGATTTGTTTTTTGTCTACCAAATTGTGCTGCAAGAAATATGCATTATTGTATTAAAATCCGAATAATCCTTGAAACATTAGTTTGCTAATTATCTTCTTCTGGTGAAAGCAAGCGAATTTAGTATTAAATGGGTATTCGTGCACACAATTGCTCACATTCCCTAACGAATCAGGAAACTTACGACCCCGAATAATAAATTTCACGCCTATTTAATCCCCCGGACCGGATAACTTCACAATTAGCTGCGCTTGGTTAGTTTAATCGCAAGCACTTAAGCAGCTTTAATCTTTTTGAGCTGTACCGGACGAAAGAAGCTTAACGTGGCAACTAAACTAACTAAAAAAACGGTTCACACAGCCAACAAGATACGAACCGGGATGTTGTAACAATACATAAGATATTTATGAATCTCCTTCTCTTAGACTGTTCAAAAGAGATTGCCAAATATCATTTGGACGTAAACAAGATCCAACTCAAGCGAGACGATGCGAGATAAATTAATTCTACATCTAAAGTTGGTTATATGTGCCTCCCAAAGAAGAAAATTTAATGCGTTATTTTCTCCGTTTGTAACAGCTTTGATAAAAATCCCATTAGTATTTTGTCAGTCCCTTCGTAATATTCTTAGTATTAAATTTTCCTGTAATGATAACACATTCGCAGTTTAGACACGCTGAACAACGTCGTGGACTCGCCTCGAACACGTTTTTCTTGTCATGTGGCTGCCTTTTATTTATAGAGATGATGTGAGTACTTTGCAAAAACATATGCTCGACTTTATTAATTTCTATTTCACAATAGTTTTTTCATCTGACACAAAAGGTTATGAAAACTAGTCACATTGTTTTAGCGTATTACAGCGTTTTAATTTACTTGTTCGTTTTTATAAATTGCTACCAACAGTCCAACACAGCCAATTTTTCGTGTGAATAGGACAAGACATTCTGAAACGTCACATAACTGATGGCTATATATCATAAAAAATATTATATAGAAAATTAGCATTTTAGAGTCTTAGCGTAGATTGAGGATATATTGAAACAACCAAAACGGATGATATGTGTAGACGTGGAAAAGGCACAATTGAGACGAACAAAACACTAATATAGCCGGTTGCTTACTCTAAGATGACAAAATTGTTGTTTGACTATCTTTTTTCAGAAGTCTGAACATTTGCCCCTTGTGATCTTCCACTCTAATACCATAAAAGCGAATCAGCTTCCCTGAAGGCAACTCCTAAACTTTTTTGTAAAAGCTTGTGCGTAGCAGAAATCTTGTCTCATCGGTAACTTGTGTGGGTACACTTTATAAGGAATAAGACAAATTTTGCATGTCACAAAGATGTCGTGTTTCACTTTTTAAAACACTTATCCCACGTTTGTCCCTCGTGCACTACTAGTCTGAGTTAGGGTAGATATATATTATGGGATAAATGAAAAAAGTGAGCATATAGAGTTGGATTCGTGTTATATTCTTGGTCAGGATAGATGTATGATACTTTGGTGGCAGAAGGTTATTCATATACGGTGAGATTCGTTCAAGTGGGACACGACGCTTTTGAGATAACCCGGATTTTTAGCTATAATTGATACGAAATCGTTGACGTATTTTAAATTTTGCCTGAGTCGAGGGTCTGAGTCAGAGCATGATTTTGGAAGAAAACAGAAAATGCCTTGTAAACGGTAGGAGTCCTTTTCTCTGGCTTTGATTTATTACTGAAAAAATGACCTTGAAAAACAAGAAAATATTCCATTTCAGCTTCAAAATTGGAATTGCAAATATGACTTTATGACTTAGGATTATATTTGTAATTTTTTTTTTTTTTTTGAAACAGTGTTGCCCAGAAGGGCTGGTATTGTAACATAAATTCAAAATTATTAATTTTTGCTTTGGTGGAAACCTTTCAGAAAACGCACCTTTTGATCAAGTTATAACCATGCTGGACATAACGTAACTTCCAACTCTCGAAATAGAATTTGACCGCAATCCGTCCAAGTCCATTAAACAGTTAAGTCATATATCATGATTAAAATTCCTATGCACTCTTAGTTACCCTATAGGTTAGCAACTTTTCCCGTCTAACGGAACCGCCATAATTATAGCACTAAATAATTAGTACTGCAGCGGCGCGGCACACAGTTCATTATCGCTGTTAAACCGCCAAAAAATTTCGTCAGTGTTTTATTTGTTTGTTTGCGGTTGGACAACGAAAAAGTTGTAAAGCACATGTTAAATTTCACAACATTTGCCAATAATATGAAAACGATACGGGGTATTGTACATAGTTGTAACATTTTGCCCACTCCAAATACCAAATTATATAGCGTGCTGATTTTGGGTATTCGAGCCGGTAACGTTTTTTTAAAACTCACTTCGTATTTTCGTCGGGGTCGTCAGATTATAAATATTGGAGGTGAAATCTAAGATTGAATTTGAAAGGCTTTTAAAGGCTTTCACAAATTTTGCGCTACGCGGTCAGTATTCTAGGCTCAAGGCGTGATTTTGAATCTGGAGACTACGGTCATTCAGCTTCATACAAAGGCTCCATACAAATCAAATTACGTTTGAGATTACATTTTGGTTTTGTGAATGGTATTACTTCATCCAACCCTTCCTGTGATTAAAGTCACAGATCTGAAAGTATCAGTAAACAGGGAAGAGATAAATGTATTCTCCTGCGCATTAGATGAGATGCAAAATATACTTTAACAGTCCACGAAACATCACGTTTTATTTTCCCATGTTAATTAAGTGAAAATATTTCTACGAAAATTGGGAACAGTTGTCTCGCCGTAAATTTAAAATCTATATGATAGCAAAAGATCGAATCTGGCCGTTGATATTCATTAATTTACTGTAAAAGCTTCCGAAAAGGCTAATTCGACCAATAACTATGCTTTTGCGCACTTATAAGCCACTAATTTGAAAATAGTGAGCGTGGGGTAAATCTATTATAAAGCCTTATTTTGCTTAAATTTATCCAGGGTAAGCAAATTTGCGTATGCTTAAAGTGCTTTTACTGAAAACAATAATTTGCTTCACTATTGTTTGCCTGTCTGATCACTGAGAGACACTTCTAAACAAAAAGTGGAACTTAGTGTTATCGGAACGTAAATTTAACGGTGTAAAGGAAGTATTTCTTGTATTTTGCCGTCAGTCTAAGCAACATAGCATTTTATGTGACATCCGTTCGCGCTGTTTGTTCTTTATTCTTCACTTAGCATGAGAATTCACTACATTTAGTAACTGTAAATTGCAATTATTAATAGGTGAAGTACTTATTCCTTCATAGATAATTGAATTGGTATAAGCTGAGCTGTTTGTATATGCCACGTTATTTTTTTGGTTATAGACTTGTCTTACGATAAAAGCTATGTTGTCTATTCCAGTACAGGGATTTTGATTAATGACTTGCAATCGCCTAACCACAAACCAGGTGCATGTGGTGTAAATCAGTGCTAAGAATATATATTATTTTAGTACAAAATTTGCTTATTTTGAAACTGAAGTTGTTTTTTATATAAATAAGCTAAGTTTTTATTTATTTGAGTTTCAACTGTTTGTATTTTTGTAAAGCTGTGTTTACTTTTCTAATTAAAGAGTACAGGTAAATTAGATGAAAATAAATAATTCGATAAGTGGAAAGGAGAACATTTCCTCAATGGATTTCAAAGATTTTGATCGTGTCATTAGGCTTGCAATTAACAAGTAAAATGCTGAAAAAGTCGTGCATTTGTGGTCAGAAGTGATTAGTAGTCAGGATTTTAATTTGACAAATTCTCACCTGCAAGCGGATGGTAATTTGTATTTTCACCATAGAAACCTATCAATTATTGCGTAAACTACTATTTTAATCTAGTTTCAGCTTAACGACAAACCTTCTAATCAAGGTAATCAATGTGCTGCATACAAAATCGTTGTCGCAAAATTGCTGGTATTACGGATATTGTTTGTATTATCATGCCGCTTGTGATTATGGAACGTGATGCGAAGTGTGTATAAGATTTACATGGCGACCAACCGTCAACTCCCAAATCGAGTGCGGCTTCATTCAAATTTTTGGACCTATTGTTTTTATAGTGGCTGGCTGGGAATGAGCTGAAAATTGACTAATGTCTATTGCGGTATGGAATCAAACATTTGAAATATATTTTTTTTTTTTTACGCTCGCCTAGTTGTTAACGCAGTTTGGTAATACTTTACACTCAATTCCTGGCGCACCGTCTAATTCAGGACGTCGATAAAATTGTGTAGGCTATGATGTTACAGGGTAATTTCCGACTTCAAAATATTATAATGCTCGTGTCGTGCCTTTTACAAAACAAAGGCTTTAGAACAATTCAAAATCATAGCGGTGATTTTGAATTTTCTACCATTTCGGTGTGCAGTGATAATTTCGAATTATTTTACTTGAGTGGATGTTTGTGACCTTAGATTTAAGTACGCTCCTATTCAAAATTCGATGTTTTGCCATTCTTCTGATGAAATAAATTTGCGTCATTTCGTTTTTATATTAACACCGTCGCCACAGAGTGCAATGATCCCGAATCAGTTCTAAAATATTTTATATCAGAAGAGGATTTCATACTTCCATCACTTCTGTTCTATTTAAAAGCAAACTATTGTTTTCAAAACATCTAACGATTTTTATATTGATCCAATTCCAATTTTTTTTCAAATTGTAAAAGAAAACAAAATCAGCACGAAACAACCTTATGGATCGCTTTGCAAAATTGTTGTTCTTGCTTTTGAAGATGTTGCTGAGAACAAAGCGATTTTTTCCAATGAATCAAGCGATTTTAAATTTTCATTTCTCAAATTAAAGTAAATATAAAGTTTTTACTTCGATTTAAGTTCAAGTGTTCACATGGTCCGATATCCACCTCCGAAATTACAGATTTTATAATTCATGAAGATCTTTTTATGACAACGGGTATCTACATTCATATAACGTCTGGTACATTTTATTTTAATTTCACTGGATTTTGCTGGCATTGTGGTGGTACTTTGACTTTCGTGTGCATATATTTGAGCCTACACTCTTGTTATTATGCGAGATGTTTATTACTCACAACTGCCTCTTGTGGGTAAAATTCTGGAAAATCGGCTGTCGAATAGCGAACTAAATGCATCATCAAGATTTTCAATTTTAACGGATACAAACTAAATTAAAATTTCACAGACCTCCGATAATAGACCAAGAAAGCAATGCTTTGTTATTGTTTTTTCGTGCTAAACATACAACCTATGAAGTGGGTATTTCTACCATAAAAACACTCAAATGTCATGTTTTTGCTTTCAAGGGTGTTGAAACTTGTATATTTATGTAATTACGAATATTGGTAATTTTTGTGGCATTTGCAAGAATTTTACCAAAACCATGCTTCATTGCTCGAAGACTTTTAGCTAAGTTTTGTTAATTGAACCCAAACAGTTGCCATAAATTTTATTCACTATGCCTTTTTCATTTAGCCATAGTTAGTCGTTGAGCGCTCGGGATCGGTTTGGGTTCATGACAGCAAATAGAAGTTTGAAAAGATATTTTCTGAATTTTAAATCAATCGGATTGATTATGCTATGTGATAAAGGCGCCAACGATAAATAATTACGCCAGGGCTTCAAATAAATGAATGATGGCTTAAATTTTGAATCGTGTTAGATCTTCAAACCACGGAACTGTTTACCTATCTTCTCCACAAAAAGCTACTTGCGAATTATGTGGAAACAATGAATTTTTCTGCTACAACAATTTCAATTTCCTAACCGTGGATCTTGTAATTAGTTGTTTTTACAAATATTTTTTTATTAAAGTTCCCTATTTTTATTTCGCAATTTGGTGCTTTAGAAACATTGCAACCCCTAATTTATCAATTTTGACTGACATACATTGCAGATCAGCCGTGTTAGCCAACGTACTTTGCCGACCCGTGACCTATGGTGGGCGGTGGTATACACGCGACAGAGTGACAATTGCGTTCTTAATATTTATAAGGAGGGGAAATTTTTCGTGTGATATATTCGCCTTTTTTCACAATGTAGATTCTAGCAAAATGTATGATTATGCTATAGCACAGGGGTGTGTAAACTGCGGCCCGCGGGCCAAATGCGGCTCACAAAGAAAAATTGTGCGGCCCGCGGAGAAGTACCAATTTTGAATGGTGTGGCCGCGAAACGAGATCTTAGTTCAGTTAATCTAGTATGTGCGAGCAATTCCCATCCCTTTGCGTCGCAAAGCCTATACCAGTGCCACTGTTATATCAGCTAAAGTAGCTAACAAAATTCTGTTGTAAAATGCACAATGTTATAAAAACGTGTTTCTCACTGAATTCGTTTAATGTCAGTGTGATAATAAATTTGAATAGAGGTTTTCTTTAGAAACTTATGCGTTTTGACCATTTCTGCAACGACCTCTAACAATTCCGTAAGATCAGTAACAAAGTGCGTTGAACTATAGAAACCCATCTTAAAAAAGGGCTGCGGTCCGCGGTTTCCCTTATTTACTTGTATCTGACCTTCCTGTAATAAAAGTTGCACACACTTGCTGGAGCAGATTAAACATTCTTGCACATGTAAGATATTTTAGAGTAAAATATGGTACAATTGAGCGGATAAATATTGTTTGATGTTTACGTGGTTCATTTACATCATCCCTGCGAGACGCCATTTGCTGGGGCCTACTTTTTGATGATTTGTAATCATCCAGGCGATTTTAAAACTCGGGGTAAATTGCTTTATCCACAATATTTTGTCATCCGCTCTTGAAAAGGTATAACTAACTGTAACCGTTTTCTTTTTCTCTCCAAGTACTCATGAGACGCTATGAGCAAAAAATAACGCGAAAAATAAATCACGGCATGTAGGCGTGAGAAAACAATATTTACCACAAGAATAAATATGGGTCACTCGGAATAACCCATTTGAACTAGTTTTGATCAGCACCTCCATGAAAACAGCCAAAGGAAATGGATTTCACAGAGCCGAGTTCCGAAACCGTATCAAAAACATTTTCTTGGGCGTAATGTAATTTTATGTTTTCTTCGTTTTTATTTGCACTTCATTGGACATACTGATTCCGGAGTTTGAACTTAGTGCTGCTCAGAATTTGTTTTGAGTATTTTATCGTAGAAAACAGATTCCTGAAAACAGCCGAATAAACTGAAATCCACAATAACTTCAATAAATATCAATATTCATATTTATTTTATTTATCATCTAAATTACAAATTATTAACACTTTTTTGTGATAAACAAAATTCATCTTATTAAATATGATTTTATCGGCATTTGGAACATTTGCACAAAGCATTTGTAAACAAGTAAGGATTAAGATTTTTTTTATGCAACAAACGTCAAAATAACAAAAAAATCATTTATCAGATAAAATATCATCGCAAACATTTAAAAAAGGATAAAATGAGGCATCGGAATACATGATTTCTTACTGTCGCTTGCCAAAATTAATTCATCATCTATTTTCATGTAAATAGGGGGAAGGGGTAGAGCTAAAACGGAAAATTTCGTGAATACATAAACATGGATAAATTAATTATCAATAATCAATTAATTATTAATGTTGTGAATAACGTATGGAATGCATGCGCATAGAAAATTCCCATTTTCCGGAGTCAGAGAACACGATGAATTTTAATTCTTAAAAATATAAAATGGAATCTTTATGTGAACTCCTGCGTCCCATTCTTTGTTATTTCTTGTTTAGTACGTTGGATTCCAGATCTTTCTTTCGTCGTTACTGTAATAGGATAAAATGGGTAATGTAGTTAAACATAGTTTTTGAATTTTAAAAGATACAGTGAGCAATATATATATTTATATAAATGTTGAAATTTTTTGTTGGATACTACTCAGAAAATACATCAGCTCTATTTAGAAAATACATCAGTTGCTATTTTTATACATTATGTATATTCAACGGCTCAACAATATAATATGCCCGATTTTTTATTGTTGATTTGTGTACGATGTGACACGTTTCATTCATCAGTTATTGGTGTAAATTTTCATTACCAGGCGTATATTTAATTCACTCCTAATTCAAATTAATTTAATAAATGAATAATGATTTAATAGATTTTATTATAATAATAATTAATTAATTTAATTCAAATTTTAAATGATCTTAAGAACAATTCCCTTTTTCATCATCGTTCCAATAAGGTTGCTATTTTGATACATTACGTATAGATGTGTAACAACAGTGTTCATCAGCATACGGACCAAGATTCACAAATATAGTAACTACGTTTATTTTAAGTTAGCCCTCGATTGTAAAATGCTTTGCCAGTTGATGTTATAAATTTTACATTCGGACGAAAAGAAAAATTTTGCTCTGAAGTGGACGATAATTTCTACAATTTACTGTCGACCGCGATGCTCCACGCGGCGCTGTAATTTTGCGTTGAGGATTTTTTAATATCAGATATGAAAAAACTAATAATATTAAGGTTTATCTGTCACAGAGGAGTATGTATGTTTGTGCACGTTCCCATTGTTTGTAATAAGTGATATTCACTTTGTTTCTTTGTGTCGTTTACAATTAAATATCCGTACCTCATCATCTGAAACGTGGATGGAGACATGTCGGTATTTAATTAAATCGAACGATGAAAAGGTAATTCCGTTTTGGCTAAATTTTTATTCATGTCTATGTCATTTAATCTGTACGTCTATGGTCAAGTAAGAACGTTACCCTAGAAATGGTCAACAAATTTGTGATAAATAATTGTGCGAAACAGTTTTAAGTTGTGCCCTTTCGATGTATCTTATTTTGAATACTGCTTGGAAGTTCCAGTTCTTCTTTGTTGTATCGAGAAATAATTCCGTGAAATGGTGTTTGGGAGCTAATTTTAAATATTGAACCAACCTTTTTATCTAGTAAAACTAATTTTATGAGATATACCTATCGTATCAAAAGTCACAAGTTAATTTATTTGACGTCGATTTAATAAATATTGTTTTGGCAAATTGTCGCAAGCACGTGCATGAACTTATTTCCCTTCTGACGAGTTTTGGTGGGATTAACGCAGTAACAGCGACTGAACAGTATTTGTCAACAGTTTTTAAACAATCAAATCATTCCTTTGTGAGCCACTAATCAGAACACAATGATACTTGAACGATTCAGTTTTTACGGTTTTCTATCCGGATTTTCGAATGTAATATACGGCTCCAAGAAATCTTTTGCCTTGTTAAACGGCTCCAACTATATTATACGAAAATTTACAGCTAATCACAATTCTTTATTTTTTCTATTCGTACAGCCAAAGAATCATGAGCGCAAAGAAGCCTGAGAAAGTATAAGCTGAATATGATTTAAAGTATTCGTCATAAAGTAAAGCGTAAAACAACAATGAGCATTTTTCAGTCAGCAAGCGCGTGAAGGAAGATGAAGCGATACATTGAGATTCGGCAAGACATGCTGTAATCAGGTGAAGATATTTATACGAAACGGATTTTTCAGATTTAAAAAGAATACGGTTTTGAATATATCAAGTTCAACGGATAACGTTGTGCTGTATCGATCGTACGAGCATGAAAAATTGAGATAATTGATCTTGATAATCTGAAGCACATATTATGCTTGAGGTCACTGTCAGCAGATCCTTGATCAATATACACCTCCCACCCATATTCTTCGCTCGTTTGAACTGTTCATAGAAGTTAATGAGTTAGTTTGTAATGAGTTAGTTTGCATGTAAAATATAAGACATTTTAGAATCCAAGTTAACGTTGGTATTAATACAATTCTATTCAAAGAAGATTATTGACACCTTGTTTAAAAAGAAAACTTCAATTAAGATTGTAGTTAAAAAAAACTATCACTTAGAAATTATCTATGAAATCATAAACAAAAATGTCTAGATGTACAAATGACTATCGATGATTTTAATTTTAAAAAATGAATGTTAGGAAGAATCGATTAATTAATGAATTTATTTAATAATGAATATTTATCTATACAACTAATCTAAAAGAATTAAAATATTATTAGTAATTTTCTGAATTTTAGAAATTAATTAGTAGATGAAATAATTAGTTTTATTCAAATGGTGAACAAAAATCGATGACGGGAATGAAAACTCATTAGAACTATATAAAATGAATCCTAGAATCCTCAGATCCGTATTGATTTCTCTGTCATTAAATATCACCCATAATTTTAATTTTTAGCATATACTTTGTCACCCAACATGTGTTCTTTATTTTAGTAAAAGAAAACATGGTTTTAACAAATTTTTTCCGAAGCGCCCATAACGAATTATCGTATCCTGGAAAGATATTCCATTCAAGTATGGTTATTGATATTGATTTGAACTATCCCAGTCTACTTTATACATGGCCTATATTTACTCAAAGTTAAGACGAACATGGCCTTCCATCATGTCTCGAATGTCTGGTATATCCCTTATTTAGGGAATCTACGACCTAATTTAATTTTACACGATTTCAATCGACGTTACCGCAATATCACAGAATATCGATCGCAGCCTAAAGTGCTATTTTTAAATTACATTGCGTCAAAAATAATTTAATAACGCTATTTTTGGACAGGGATTTTGAATATAACTTTTCCGCCAATTTTACCATAACAAGTCAAATGTCGCGAGGCTCTACGTGACGGCGCCGTGCGGTTGTTGTTATTCACCTTAAGGCAAGGTTCATGAATCAACGTATATCTTCTAGTTTTAAATATTTTAAAACTTGCATTTGAACTTTGTACAAACGCTTATTTATTACAAGTTTTGTAAAGACAATTAAAGGAGCAGTTATGAGCCCAAATGTTGGGTACTTCACTATATTTTACCTTTGGCTAGCTTGTCATTGGTTAAATATACTTCGAGATTATCAAGACATATTTATTTAATATCATTCGTTATCTATCATATAAAACTTGATATTGCTATAGGTTCGAATGGGTATTTAATCTGCTTTTACCTTTGAAAAATTCTCTCAATCTAAATAATGAAACCGTGACAGAACATAAATATTCTTTTAGTATAAGTAATGTTTTTGAATGAGAAAGGTACAAATTGTACTGGATTTTTGCTATATTTATAAATTGAAAAGTTCTATTCCTAAAGTAAGGAGGGATCATGAACAATTTGGTATCCCAATTTTTCAAACTTATTTAAAATTAATTTTCAAAAGCGATACTGAAATTTCCAGTATTGTTTTTGTTTGTGATCTAACATTCGGAAGATCAAATCCACCACTTCGACAGTCTACTCTTTATTGACCCCTAGCGGGTTCGAAAATACGAGATGATCCTTTTTTCGTTGCAACCATGGCGCCTCGTGATTGTGACAATATATAAGAAGAAGAAGAAGAAAATTCTTACCATGCTGAAACTGGTTTTTCACCCGGCGGGCATGTTCTAGTAATTTCTTCGTATTCCAAGCCGCACTTATTTCCTCGAAGACGTTTCTGAATCAATCTTTCACCATAAGTATCTCCGTCGGCGGGAATTGTACAACAGGCACTCCAACCGCTCCAACCCCACTCGCAACACGGACCTACAAAACAAGGATACTCTTAGTTGTTTCGGGTATACATACGCAGTTATACAAGTAATATTCATAAAATATACAAGACTAATGAGCACTTTGAAAACCAATTATACCTGCGTCGCAGAATTCCGTATGGGTTGGTAGACCAAAACATAAACCTTCTCCTGGTTTTCCACCAATACATATTCTGGATCTCACCTACAAAAATAAATGAGAAATGTTTGAACTTGCTTTCTTTTTTACATACAAAGTTGATATTGGATTGAGTAATGACAAACAAAAAAACGGAAGTTTCAATGAGTAATTCTGAGCTACGCTTAAATCCGGAGCATTAGCGTAAAAAATATAATATACATTCATCCTACATATAGTCATAAAAAGCTAATAGTCTCTCTACCTTGCAAATGTGTAAGGCTACACCAACCTCCACTCGATACTCGAAATACGTAACCGAAATGCTTATCTTTGATAATTTATATTTCAATAATAATCAGAAAATCATATTAAAAATCTTTGTCAGAATATATTTAAAATTTCTAATCAACATTCCCTTCATGCAAATAGGGCGAAGAATCATTGAATGGAACAAAAAGGTTAATTTATTCTTCCAAGTTTGTTTTTAAATACATATGATTTAGCATTATTGATGTTAAAATAAATATAGTGTAACTAACCCTTTGTCCTTCACCACATGAAGCACTGCACGGTCCATAATTAGACCAACCGAACCAATAGGCACATGGTCTGGTATTGCATTTCACTTTTTCGAGCTCGCTTGGTTTGTTGCACGAATGGTCTCGCATTCTTGTCCTGGTACCATCACCGCAAGTTGTGGTACATGGAGTCCATTGTGACCATTCGAGATAGTCACCTACAAAGTAATAATAAAAAATAAATTCATGCATTCTTCTTCAACTTGGCTTGGTTATCGTAAAGAATAGTAACTGCAACTGTGCTCAATAATATAAGCAATTTTCTAAACCTGTAAATGCTGGTTCAAACCGGCTGGAACGACGGTTTATAAATTACCAAGCCATTATTAAAATATTGATTGGAATGAAAGTCTGATAGCTCGCAATTGGGTAAGAATATATACTTTAATATACAGGGCACTTACCCTCAAATGTGTTACAAGGTTCGGCTACAACTTCGTCGGGTTCACCACAAGTATGTGAGCGAGATCTAACGTGAGTTCCTCCTCCACATGATGCTGTACAACGTGTCCAATCTGTCCATGGTCCATATGTACCTCTGTGAGTGTTGCAAGGAACCACTTCCACTTCGGGATCAAGATCACAGTTATGTGTTCGGAATCTAATATGCAAAATATTATGGAATAATAAATCATTGTTTAAAATGTTTTTATCTTGGGGCTAACAACACCATGTAAAGGACTTCGTAAAATTCGCACCTGGTTTGTTCACCACCTTTACAAGTTGCAGAGCATGGTGTAAAATCGCTCCAATCACTCCATTCGCCATTGCCCAAATTGCATTCTCGATTTTCCACATTATCTCCCAAACATCCAGCCATGCCAGCTTGTCCGTATTGACACTCTCGGGTACGAATTTGGATTCCGTTTTTACATGTTGCAGAACATCTACTCCATTCCGTCCAGCCTGACCACATTTCGCAATCTCTTTCATTGCAGGCCTATATCGAATATAAAAACATAGTGTTTGTTCAAACATGGAATAACAACACTTCATGAAGACATACAATCTAGTTTTCTAATATGGATGGTGTTGTGACTGTATTCTGTACTGTTGAATTGATGTTAAGGTTAAGATAATCGAACAACGTGTACATGAATACATACATACATATATGTTAATTTTTTTTTTATATTAAGCGGTAATTCCAACAGAAATAGTTGTAATCGTTCAATTGTCATAGTCGCTAAAATATTGGTTTCACAGTGTTTCAAACGAATAAATATGATGTTATGTGTGAGATCATACATGCAAAATGAGCAATTCTCTTGCAATATGGTGCAAAAATATGTGAATAGTATTTAATGTTCTGTGGACGTACCTGCGGTTCGTATTGATCATCAAGTCCGCAAGTGTGTGATCTTCTTCTAGTTCTAAGTCCACCACCACATGACTTCGAACAGGTTGTCCATTGATCCCAGACCGTCCAAGCACCACCAAATGTGTTGCAATCTCCTGTGTCGATTTGATCGTCGAGGCCGCACGAATGGCGTCGAGTCTGTAAGCGTTCATTTAACCAAAATTATAAATAGAAAGGGTACATAAAACTATCAGTAGTCACAACCACTTACCCTGGTATGAGTGCCTCCTCCACACGTTCTAGTACATTGTGACCATACAGACCATGGTCCGTAGTCTCCTGGGTAAGTGTTGCATACATCCACTTCCGAATCATCCGGTTCACCACATGTATGACCCCGTGTTCTTGAACGATAACCCCCACCACAAGTTACGCTACAATCAGTCCATGATTCCCAGTTCGTCCAGTCGCCTGATTTGTAAAAATTATTAGTCATGTATATTAAACAAGTACTGAAATGTGTTATTTGGCTGGTATACTAAAATAAATCGTAAGCGTCGCTATATTTTAAATACATTTCTTCTAGCAAACGCAACTGGTGGTTTGTGACATCTATTCCAAATTCATTTATACTAAAAATATTACATTTATATCTAGAGTTGGTCGGATTGTGAAACACTTCTAACCTTGTTGTGTATTACACACTTGTGTCTCTATTTCGTCGTCAAGTCCGCAAGTATGAGATCTGGTTCTCGTTTGGAATCCTCCTTTGCAGGTAGCCTAATAGAAAACAACCGCATAAGTAATAGGAATCAATTTCAGTATATTTTCATTTTGTTGTTGGTTTATTTGCATAACTTTGATGTGAGTAGTAATAGCAACGTATTACAAATGACCAACAGGGAACTCATATGAGATAAAACGTTCTAAATTACACACCGAACATCTTGTCCATCGGGTCCATTCTGTCCATTGGCCCATTGATATGGTACAGCTGTCAGTTTCTAATGCTTCTCCGTCACAACCAATCATTCCAACTTTACCGTTTCTACATTGCCGGCTTCGAATTCTTGTTCCTGTAAGCACAACAAGCAAGTTTCTCAAACCGAGATTACATTTGGCATTGCTCGCCGCGACCATATCTATATATACATTATAATCCAATAGATTGTCATTGATTGTCAAAGTTTTTTAAGATTTGTTTGAATTGAATTTTACGAAAATAATGAACAAAGTCAGCCATGTGCAAGATGTCATTTCTCCAATCCTCAAAATTCAAAACAGCCCAATGAATGACATTCGTATTACACTTTTATTTGAACTTACAATATAAGCTTTGAAAATTACTTGGAAACTTTGTATAAAAATTGTGCAGAAGTTAGAGGTAGTTTTAATGCACACTAACCTCTGAAACATGTAACAGAGCATCTTGCCCAAATTGACCACGGTTCCCATTCAGGACAAGGCTGAGTGGCGCACGGTGAAACATCTCTGTCAGGGTCGGGCAAACATGAGTGTTCTCTTTGTCTCAAAATAATAGCGCTTCCACAAGTTTTGGGACACGGACTCCATGGTGACCAGCTGTCGTATTCACCATCTGGGTAAAAGTAAGAGTTTATGACGAGGTATGAAAAATAGTGCATATGTTTCATATAATTTAAATTCTACAAAGTCAACATTCTGCTATAACTTCCTTTTTAATAATTAATAGTTGTATATAGCCACGATATCTCATTTGTTGAAATACATTCTACACGAATAAAGAAGAATACGCACCTCCTGCATTACATTCGCGAATTTGAGTGTCAATTGGACGTCCTTGTGAACAAGTTGTAGCCCGAGTTCTGACCTGCTCTCCAGTAAAGCAAGTAGTACTGCACGATGACCAGGATGTCCATTCCAACAAAATGCAACATTGTTTAAGTCCACATGGTTCAGCCTGCATTTAAAAACAAAAAATAATATTTATACAAGTCCAAGACAGAAAACACCTTGTTGAATTAGCATCATATATCGAATATTCCAATGAGAATTTTTTGTATTAGCTACAACAATAACTTTTGAAATATTTCTGGCCGATAAAATTTTTTTACCAAACAATAATTATAATTTCCTAACTTGGATTGGGATATAAAACATTAACATTTAGTGAAACTGACCTCAACTTCGTTTTCAGCTCCACAAATTCCTGACCGTCTTCGCGCTCTTGTTCCAGTACCGCATGTAACGGAACAAGGCCCCCATAGTGACCACGGTCCATGGAAAGGTGGTTGTCCACAAATACGTGATTCAGTGTCGACAGGTTCGTCACAGTTATGGAATCTGTATCGCATTTGATCTCCTCCAAGACAAGTCTGAGAACATGGTCCCCAGTCAGACCATTCCGAATAAGTTCCCCCACTACCACACACTCGTCTCTCGATTTGTGGGTTTAGGCCACAACTGTGAATCTGTTGTCTAATCTAGAAAATATGTCATTGCTATTATTACAGTGGATGACACGAAAAAGTAAGCGAATATGCTTCACGTAAGAAAAAGAATGATAACAATAGTTACATTCGTCAAGTATGATGGAAGCTGCATAACATTGATGGGACAGTTAAAAAACGGTGAAGGTATTTGATAAATTAGTCTATTCACATTTTCAACACAATTTCAATAAACAACGCTCACTATGTCCACTTGATATTTCAAAAATATAAGTTACCTGTTGACCAGTACAAGTGCTGCTACATTCGGTCCAATCAGACCATGAACTGTAACCGCCTGGCCCTCCACATTCACCAACTTCAATCTTATCTTGCATTCCACAGGTATGCTTCGCTGTTCGAACTCGTTGACCACCCGGACATGTTCTTGAGCACCTGCTCCATTCTTCGAAAGGTAAGTAGGTTCCGGAATCTGTGTTGCATTCTCTGTGAGATCGTTCAAAATATCAATTAGTATGATGGCGCACAAAAAAAAGGCGACGTTTTGGAAAACTAAACCAAACATGTATGACATGATATGAATAATTTTCTCAAAGTAACGTTTGGAATAACCTACTTTATAAGTCACTTATAACATTCAACAAAACGTTCCACAAACCTGACTTGAATTTCTGGATCTTTGATTTCGCAAATGTGAAGTCGCCTTCTAAACTGGTTTCCGCCGCCGCAAGTGACGGTGCATTGACTCCAGTCATCCCAACCACCGTAACCTGGATCTTCGCCACAGAATCTTGTTTCGACCTTGTCCTGTGCTCCGCAACTGTGCGTTTGACTTCTTGCCTGTGACCCTCCTGGGCATGTTTTGGAACAGATTGACCAATCACTCCACTGACTGTAAAACCCTGGCCCTTGGTTGCAGATCTGTACAACAAAAACGTAAAGATTACCATTTTATATAATAAAATTTAGTTCAAATAAACCGAGTCTTGTTAGTCCTGTTGACCCTTAGAGTGGAAGAAGTCGGGTAGAAAAAATAAATGAGCAATTGGGGACATAATTTACCTCGACATCAATCTCATCATCAATTTCAGGACAAGTGTTCTTTCTTACTCTTCTTCTTCGTCCAGTCAGACAGGTGACATCACAAGCACTCCAGTCTGACCACTGTAAGAATACACAGCATGGTCTTTCGTTACATACTCGAATTTCTCGCTCTGTACCATCAGAATTTCCTGGCAAGGCGATAGCTGTATTCAAACACAAATGATTTTATTATTGAAACCGTTGTTGTTTTCTTTATTGGTTGTAGTTATTTTCAGATCAACAATATTTAAGTGTTCAAGAAAAATTCAAAAATCACAATTATGCCCTCGGGAGAAATGTATTTGTAAACACAACGTAGGGAATTCTTGTAGAAACACTTGTTTGTCGGGGAATTACTCGTTGCTTTCGACGTAGGGCTAATTATGCGCTTATGATTCAAATTACTTCAAATAACTTCCTGATTGGTGATCTAAGCTTCGATACTATTTGTGAACCATACTTACGACAAGAATGCACTCTGCTTCTGAATTGGGTACCGGTGTCACATTGCTTGGTGCAGTCGCTGTATCCAGACCATCTCCCCCAGCTACCGGGAGATCCACAAATTTCAGAGTCTTCCTGCAAGATTAAGCATGTTAGTATCGAATATATGGATAAGTTGATATGTTGTTCAAATATAAAGTTGTTGAACTAAGCAATCACTAGCTATGTGTACTTACTTGTCTTTCGCTTGTACACACTTGGAACCTGAGACGAGTACGTTGACCGCCGATACAGGACTGACTGCAAGCTGACCAGAATCCCCAGTTAGTGTATCCACCTGCAAACATAACAAAGATAATCAATAATTCCTTTACTGTGGACGTTAGTTATTGTCATCAATAACACACAGCTCCGTTGTTAATGTGAAACAGAACCATGCCCCTGTACCGACTTGTATTGTACGTTAGAGTATTCATGTATTGTAGCTGAGAGTTGGGTAAGCTATAGAGCGCATGCGACCAACCACATTAAAAAGAATGAGCTCATTTACGTTTCTTTGACACTAATGTCAATCAGCCAAAATCGCTTTGCTCTGTAAACTTTTAAACGTCACATTCGCTTGAAAACATCAAGAACTTAAAGATGACTCTAATAGCATAGCAGCTACAGGATGGTGAGCAGTTTAAGATATTATTAATTCGACTAATTATTTTTAATTTATTAATTCAAGTATGTTAAACTTGTTGTACAAATTCTTACCCTTCTGTTATTAATAAGAGCATATCGTCACGCTAATAACCGAATTGCGTCATTTTTGGCGATTTTGAGTTTTTTATAAAATAGGTATTTATGTAATGCTGCGCACCTGTCTGTTAACTCAGATTTTTTTTTAAGAATTCCGAAACCCATAAAAATAGAGATTTAGTATGACATGCACTTTTATGCAATTGTTACGTCATAATGAATTATCATTGTTACCGCAGAATTATTGTGACGTCACAAAGACGAAATAACCTCTGCGAAGTATTTTCGAGTTTTTGCATCTCGGATTCTAGCTTAGCGCGTATTAATTTGAATTTATACTACAGTATAGGAAGACGTGCACTAGTGATATTTACAGTCCGAGTCCAATTCAGCTTGGTTGGCTTTTATATTGGGTGCATTGCTGTTTTATTCTTTATATTTAATCTTAGTCTTATTTTGGTGGGTGTGCAGAACGTGTTATATTATTGAAATATATATTTTTAAACATAAAAAATAATGTAATTGAAACTGATTAGCTATTTTTGGAATTAGACATTGTAGATACTAAAAATTACATTCGTTTTTGGAATGTTTAGTTTTTAGGACTGGTGCATATAGTAAAGTTGCAAAATTGCGTATGTCCCCAAGTCATAGACACATTTCTGCCTAAGTCACGGTGCGCCATTGTGACGTCACTTAACTGCGTCTTAGAAATTAACTTAAATCCGGCTACGATCAAAAAATTGAACCATGGCAAATTATTGACTCTCAATGGCATAACAATTTCATTAGGAGGTTTTTTACGTTTTTCTCAAAACTGCTAAAAATGACTTACGCAATTCGGTTATTAGCGTGACGATATGCCTTTTTTATTAGCCATTAAAAACCCATTCTATCTTCATTTAAAATGATAGATTAAGTGATGTTGGAAATAAAAAATTTGAGCAGTAACCACAAATGAATGTACTCAATGTGTTTAATAGATTCCGCACGAAAAACAACAATTGTGCATTAAAGTTCCATTGTTTTGCGATGAAATGTTGTAGCTTGCATGTCATTCAAACAATTGTTATATGACACGAAGTGAACCAATGAATCGTTTTGTCATTTTTTATTTTCGTTCTTGTTGTTACCCTATTAAAAAATTGTGTTTTTTATTCATTACTGGACCAATTGCTTTGAAATTTTCAGTGGTTAAGCATTGTTTTTACTTCAAACAATTCTGTGGGTTCTATGTGGTTCGTTTTTTTGTGTGCGATAACGTCATCGAAATTAAAAAATTGCGCACCTTGTGTCTGTTTCGCGTTCGCGTTAGTGGTTATGATTAGTCGTTAAGACTGCGCTCTGGTAGACTGCTACAGAAGATTGAATACCGTACTACTTCGTTTTGACCTTTCTGTCTATATATATTAGCATCGCTTTCTTATTTTGCGAGCAGCATAGGCGAGCATGTACATGAAGTTCTGTTATTTTTGACACTAATGCTTTTTTATGTTTGATTATGCACAGTGATATCCATTCATCACAATGTGTTTTAGCTGTAGTATGAAAGGTTACCTATTTCTCCGCAATCTTCGATCTGTGTGTCCTGTTCGTTGGTACATGAATCGTATCTTACTCTAACTCTGCTGCCACCAGGACAAGTAGAAGAACAACTAGACCAGGCCAACCATTCTCCCCATGTACCAGGAAATCCGCACGTCTCTGATTCAAATTCTTCAGCTTCGCATGTATGAATTCGTGATCTGGCTCTGGTACCACCCGGACAGCTCTTTGAGCATGGAGTCCAGTTAGACCTGAAAACATTATTCGGTAAAACAAATTGTTTTCAACAACCCAAGTAAGAAATGCCCGGCAATTTAAATTCCAATTTGTAGAATTCAATTGCGAATAGCTTTCTGTTTTGAAATTCAACTTTAAACTCTTAAAATTTCCGAACAAGCGTTTCCAAGATACTTGCTATACCTTAATATTGTTATTATTGCTCACACCGGTGACCGTACATTTGAACCCACGTACATTTGAACCCATGTGTATATTCGCGGTTTTAATCTATATGCGGGTGCTAAACCCATGGGTTAGGGTTAGTATGGGTTCAAATATCCGTAAAACAACAAAAATTTCCATAGGTGCAATAGTATGCCGGTGCAATCGTCGTGGGTTCAAATGTACGTGGGTTCAAATGTAATGGAACCCTCACACCGTATAAATATGGATCGTTTGTTGAATTCTTTTAGTTGTTTATAAAACAGTTTTTTGCCGCAATTAAAGGGACGATTTATTTCAAATTTTCATTGCGTAAAGATGGTTGACGTCGCTATCGAGTCATTACTTTTATTATTTAAAAATTTCATTTTTTTTTTTAATTTGTCCCATAGATAGAACACTATATTTTACACATAATTTTGCTGTGTATCTTGATTAGAAGAAACTTTTTTTTATTCCGTTACGTTGACTGCCTTCGTCACGCTTGTACGTCGCCGTTCTCAGCAAACTCGGTGCTTGGAGGCTTCGGGTATCGATGTGCGACCTTCGTCTCCATACATTTGAAAGACCTCCTGAAGTATGCGCACCAAGATGGCGCACAACCTGAACTCAGGTTGTGTACCAGGTTAGGGTTCAGGTTGTGCGCCATCTCGGTGCGCATACCTCAGGAGTATCCATTTGAATTTTGCTCTCGTTTCAAAGCGCTCACTGTGTAAAGAAAATAACGTACCATTCCAAGTACACGCCTGGCTGACCGCACTGACGTACATCAAACTCGTCATCTAACCCACATGAGTGACTTCGTCGGCGGGATTGAAATCCACCAGGACAAGTTGTCGAGCAAGATTCCCAGTAGGACCAATCTCCGTAGTTTCCTGGACCTGTTTATGAATGAAAGAAAATAATATTGGTGAGTCCAGTAAATCTTGTTTTTCAAATTTTTTTGTAACTATGTGAAGGGGTAAGATATTTGCTGCTGGCGATGGGAGTACATCCAACATCTCCATGTATTGTATTTCTTGGTCACCTTTTACTAATAAATTGTTTAATTATATCATTTTTAAGTTATTGCTTATATAAAAAAAAACTCCGTTAAGCGACCGTTCTGCACCGGTTCAGTGACTAATCACCTGTCCCGCAGTCTTATATTGTGATATGGCTTTTTTTAGATCAAGATTTTTTTCGTTTTTTTTCTCTTCTTGAACGTACCTGCGTCGCATGGTTGTGCTTCTGTTTCTTTTGGTATTTCTGGACACACGTCAGCTCGTGTACGTCTTTGGACACCCTTGAAGTAAAACGTAAAGCGTTATATATATATATATGTTTAGAAAATATGGACAGAACAGCATAGGTTTTGTCGCAAATGAAAGTAGAAACCATACCATATTGCATGTAACTGAACAGGCCGACCAGATGCTCCATCCCAGTTTACCACAGCACGGTTGTTCATTACAAGCTCTGACTTCGATTTTGTCGTCCAATGCACATGTATGTATCTAAAAATCAAAAACAATATCTTTATGAGTAAACTCAATCTACTTTTCATTAGGTCTTCACAACAACGTATCCTATGATATAATGGGTTTACAGATTGGATTGGGCAAGAAAGACAATCATACGGGGATTCTGTTTCTACTACCACACGTCCGTGGCTTTGTTCAAAGCAAAGCTGAAAAAGAATTGTGATGTCACATAAGCAAGTAAGTCTAAATACCTGTTTCCTGGTTGAAAATCCCCCGTCACAGGACGCTGAACATGGCGTCCAATCAGACCACGCGCTGTAGGATCCATCTCCGATGTGACATTCTCTAGAGGTCGAAGTAACACCAATACAACCTGTTGTGTAACATGTCATAGTAATAAGTTTCTGCTATACAGATATTAGTTTAATTTAAGGTTGTTGAAAATGATACGATCTATAAAAATTGTCTCGCCGGCACCACTTTGGATATTTTTTATTGGTATCAAATAACCTGCGTGGGTGACACTGGAAATTGGTAATTTTACACTTTTATCAGCCAATTATGTCAACTCTACGTCGTACCACAAAAAGTTTACTAGTATTTTGAATTTGACAACAACAAAAAAATACTCGTAATTTGTTTTTAAAATGAACCTATTTTGGTAAATTTTCGACAGCAAAAACTTTTTTTTTAAAGTGTAATTGCACTTCGATATTTTTGGTGAAGAAAATTTTGCATAATTGTTTTGTCGATTCTGTGCTATCAATTCAATATTACATGTTCTTAGATGATGCAGAAATGTTTTATAAGCACGTAAGAACTGCGTTGACAACCTAATTTAACGCTAAAACCACTTCCTAAACAATCAACGTTCTTTCATTTCATTGAACGAGAGAAATATCATCATCAGACTTGTATCGTTCTGTACCATCCTCGCACTTTTTGTATTTATTTTTAGACTTGTTGTGATACGTCGCAATCACAGCACGTCAGTGATAGCATAATACGAAATTGGGAAATCATGTACTAACGTTGTAGCATTTTTTTTTAATATTATTCCTCAAAATATTTTCCATTTAGATTCATAAATTTTGAGATGATAAAAATCCGATTAATTTACCTGGTTCCCCCACGGATGCCGCATAGCAAACTCTCGTTCTAGTTTGTGATCCTTTACCGCAACTTGTACTGCATTGACCATAGCCTGACCAGCCACTCCAGTAACCACACTGATTGCCAACAGGATTGGCACATTTTCTGTGCGAAACAAGTAAAAGAGAAATGGTAATGGATTACAGTCTTTGGCCTAACTAAAAATCTTATCCTTAATATACAATGGTAAGATTTTGAAAATAATTGAAGACACAAAATTCGGCCCGCTTACTGGAATCAATAATAATTTCAAACGTTTGTTGAATTTTTTATTATACTACTCGCTAATGCTACTTGATTTGAATAGTTATGAATTAGATATGTAATAAGGTAGGGATTTCTATTTTTATACAGTTTTTTGTTTACAGCTATAAAAAAATTGATGACACTAACTCAACTCATGCGACTATCTTGACTGCTCATATTTCTATCGTAGACTGTTTTTGAAAATAAATACTGCAAAATTAAAAAAATAATTTAATATTATTTATAATTTCTCACTTGTAATCAAAGCAGTTTCCTTGACATGCACCTTCACCTGGAATACATCCATTACAACGACGCATTCTTCTTCTCACTCCCATTCCACAATAGCCTTCGCAGGCACTCCAGCCACCCCATGGATACCATCCACAACCTGCACATGAAAATATACATTTCCGTCATTTAAGAAACCCATTATATATAAATATTCGAGTATATAGCGAATATGTTGGAATAAATTCATTCATACTGAAATACAAAGTGAAGAAATATTTCAAATCTATAATATTAATGATGACATATCAATTTTTGATAAAACAAACATTACCATTTAAATAATTTATCTTAAATATTTCTCTTCAAAATTTTCAGGATCCGATTTCATCGGTTATTGAATTTTTGATTTTATCTCAATTGTTCACTACCCTGGTCGTGGATTCTCTTCACTTCTGAGTTAGTGATCTAGCTGTCATTTAGCGTTTTAATATAAAAAACATATTTTACATTATTCACGCCGCTTCTCATTAATAGCAATAAGAACGAATATTTGTTGTAAAAGGTGGAATATCTTGTAACAAACACTTACGGGGAGCTGTTGGTCTTGTGGTATAAATTTGTATCGAAGGTGTAGGCGTTGCAGATCTAAGCATAACTTCTTCTTGCGGTGTAAATTGTGAAATGACAATAATGAGTTCAAGTTGTTGTTCGTTTATGAGATTTGCCAAGAAATATTCTCTCGTCCGCTTGAAATTGTTTACTAAAGGCTTCAAAAATTCTTCAATTTCTAGTTCTTTTTTGGTTGGTGTTGGTGTTGGACGGGGTCGATACACTCTCGTTGGTTTCACGTATGGTTTAGGATTGTATGGCTTGGGTTTTGGTTTGTACGGCTGAGGCTTTGGATTGTATGTTCTTGGCGTACGGGGGTTGGAATATACTCTTTTATCTCCCAGTAAATAAGTTCTGTCTGCAAAATGATATATTGTTTATTAATTGTTATTCATAATAATTATGAAAATTGTGATGTGGTATCAAATAACGATTTAAAAACAGTCCGCATAGCAAGGGATCAAGGTTTCTAAATATTGCAAGAACAGGTTTAACTTATAATAGGATTATTTATGTATTCATACTATTTCTACCAGCAACTATTAAAATATTATCCGCAGTCTACATTCATATATCGTCATTGTAACTGCGTCATAATTTTCTTCAAATGACCGCGTAGACTTCAGAAAGTTGAATCATCGTATTTTAACTTATCATTTATTGTTCATTGAAGAATCCGAACAGAAGAAAGTTACCACAAAATCTTCGAAGCCTTTTTCCTTCGAACACGCAATTTAACCAATGGTCTACAATGGTCGTTATCCGATACATGGTCTTTCTCGACGAATCATCATCCAACATAGCGGATAGGACTTCTTCTGCTTTTGATCTTGCGTATTGTTGCGTATTTCTTTTGAAGCATTTTGGCTTATCCTGTAACAAAGTCAAGTTTATCAAATATCTGTTCATATTGTTTATTTGAACTGAAACTTAACGCACGCTCTCAAGCTACAATTAAATTGCCAGACCATTCATATGTCAGTCATATACCTCTTTTTAACTAGAGCACATCTCTGTTTAATCTTTACTATAAATGTTTAAAAATACACGTGAATTTCATTCGTGGTTTATCAGTTTTATAAAAGATTCAGATTACCTTCTCGCTTAATACTTACAATATTAGTGTCGTCGTAGCAGCAATTCTTTTTGTTACATCTTGCTTCAGTAATGTTCTTTTGTAAACATTTTTGTTGTTTTCGTTTTGGTACTCGACAGACCAAACCTGAAATATTGTAGTTTTTGCGTAATATTACTATCTTCTTATCGATGGCGAGAAGAATGCTTGCTTTAAACCAAAGTTACACTATTTTGATATTTATCTTTGTTTAACGGATCATTTTTTCACGATTTATTTGATTTACTACAACTTTGTATTGAAACTACTCAAATTGCATTAACATTTACTAGAGTGCATTTTTTTCTCACACTGAGTTTGGAGAAATTTAAAAAAAAATGATAATAACACATTGTACGCCACCAACACCAGAAGTTTTTCATCTGTTGAAACTAAATGATATTGATGTATATATAGCTAATAAAGCAAATATGACCACGGGTGATTTCGTATATTAGCGATTTACAACTTTTATGTTCTGTTTCCTTGCGTAAAAATATTTACAACTTATATGATATTCTGAAGTTTCTAAATATATCTCGGTCATCCAATACGTAATTACTGAATTTTGAAATACTGTTCGATCAGAATTCATACTTGTCAATGTCGATGTCATTTGAATAACCGTTTCTTCGTCTAATCCCAAATTTCCAAAATTAGGCTCGGTATCTTCCTCTACAACTTCTACATTTTCTTCAGTTTCTTCAAGTGAAAATACGTTGTCACAATGAACAATCCCGAGTGCACCAAGGCATAGCAGTGCCAGCAATATCTTTCTCATTGTTATGGTAGTATAGCGCCACAAGTATAGCTGAAATAAGAAAATATGATAGGCTATTGTTAAAGTTCAATTGTATTTAGTTCAACAGAAACGTTATAATACCCAATGTAAGTTGCTGATTAATTATAAGCACTGATTTTTATGCAACCTTTTTATTTAATTTATGTCGTTCGCTGTTACACGATGACGAGATAATGTTTAGGTTTGGGTATATATGTTGTCAATGAATATGAGTTTTTGTAACATGTAAGCTTTGATTCAATCTTTAAAAGAAAGAGCAAAATTCATTGGGTATTGCGTTGAGCTCATTTTTGTTTTCATAGCGGTTAGAGATCATACATTCAGAATCGGTCTAGTTAAAGTCTTTTTTAGTTTAAAAAGCAAACTTTTATTATATGAGACATTTTTCATTTTATAGCAAAAATATATATATATTTAATCACGTTCGTTTAATTTTGGCGTAATCAATACAGAAGAGAATCTCCTCTGTGATGCGCAATTCACCTCGGTTGCGAGACATTTTTCATTTTATAGCAGAAATATATATATATATTTAATCACGTTCGTTTAATTTTGACGTAATCAATACAGAAGAGAATCTCCTCTGTGATGCGCAATTCACCTCGGTTGCTAAACTAACGACTTTTATCTAACGCGAGATGTTTATTTGAGAATCTCACTCTGTATGTTGATTCTAAATGTCTGTATTTTAATTTATCCATAACACCTAAAAAATATATTTGCCACCAACCCCAATTCATCAAATCAAGTGTCTGAGCTGCTGAGCAGATGTTTCACCACATTACTGCCAATTACTACCATCTAAAAACAGACATTCATCTTCTACTAGCACTTTATACATTATTTCGCTCTTTACTAATTCTTTTTGAACGGAAGTACTCCACAGACGTATGCCTTAGACATGATTCTGGTCGTGATTTTCACGCCTATTTATCGCCAGAATTTAAGTAGCCCTCGACGAAAAAAGATTGATGAGAAAAAATAATATCGTTTCTATCTATTCGTGATATACTGCATTCAACTTCATGGATTGGCCCGAGGCACGCTAAAACGTCAGAGGTATTTTATATGATATTAACGATATGGTGGACAACAGAAACGGTACACAGAACACTGTTCTCTTTTGCCTTGCAAAAAGTCGAATAATCATAGTTGACGATCATGCTCTTCATTTCAGTTCAAACTGTCGAGAAAGGGGGCTGCTAAGAAAAATCATGATACGCCAAAAAATTCGAATGCCCGATGGTATAACGACGTATTGAATATTAATCACAATCATTGTATATTCAAAACTTTATAGATATTTCTTCTGAAAATATTTGCTATTTTGTTAAGCCAGGAAAGATAGCACATACGGTTTTTGCCGATAAAAAAAAACTGTTGTAAAGTTTTATTCCACATCTTGTAATAAAACAACTTTGACAAACGTTATCAGATTTGACATGCTATTCAATATTTTTTGGTTTGATACAATATTAAATCGGGTTACAGGTTAAAATTCGAAATATGTCAAATTGTACGAGCAACGCAAAAGTTTTTATTTAGAAGGCAAATGGACGTTGTAACGTAAACAAACAACACACTCATTTATAAACAACGTTGGTCAGGTATCGTCAAATGACACGCATTCGATTTAGTCCACCTTGCGTGGGATGTATAGACAAAATTTATGTTTTATATTTGTCGTAATTTAACTTTTATTAATGACTCTAAACAGAAAGTGTTGACGAACTGCTACTTTTTGAACATTTTGATTAACTTCTCTATTTTGTTTATCAGAAATTGCGATAACAATATTTAAATTTATTTTCTTCTTAGTAATAAAAAATTCAGTTACCAATCTTTGTGTTTAGCTATCATTTGATAAATAGACTTATAGTGAATGAGAGTTAATATGAAAACAATGGAACATGTTTGAATTATATCCTTACTTGCCCACAACTCCGTTAAAAATGAGTAAGTTTCCTGAAAAAATACGGGTCGAGCGGTTCTTAGTCATACTACGAAATATGCGAAACGATTGCCACAGCTTATCTGATAAACAATTTATAGTTCGTACCACCCCGTACCGTTTTGGACAATCGACGATTTTGTCAGCGTTTCGTCAGTGAAGCGTTTCCGTTCAGGGTTAAAATTATGTGAAATATTCTGATATTTTGCTTTTATGTAATTTTATAATTGAAAATGAAAGGTATTTTAGTTTTTTGTGTTTCCCCAAAATAACAACTTTTACTTCATTATCTGTAGGAAATATCTTAAGAACATAAATAATATAATCCAAAAAATGAAGATTGAAACGTATCCAAATTCAAAATTTGTAGAACCCAAACATAGTTTTTTAAACAACGGAATTGTAATTTTTTTAGTTGATTTTTCTCGAAGTTTTAAGTTTTTTCGCATTTCTAAACGAATTTATATTACATAAATAATAAAACCATGATGATAGCACAACCTTGCCTGATACCATATCTTCTATACATGACTCGAAAAGTTCATTCACGTTAATTTCCTTTGTGGCATTTTTCGTGTAATCGATCGACGTACGCATTTTATTTAAATATATTTTTACCCCACCCTCCCTCAAATTCAATATTGACATGGAACACTTATTATAAGTAAATGTCCCAAAGCTGCTTTCAAAAAGTTTTGAAAAAATTCCTATAATTAAATCAGGAAAGTCAAAATTAATGAATAATCAATTTACGATGATTAATTGTTTCCTCTACCTGGTTTTTCTAAAACGAAAATTAATTAACTATTCTTATATTTATTGTTGTTATCACGTTGTTGATATATGATCTGGATGATTATCTTCAATATTGAGGTTCTGTTCACCGACAACACAAATATTAAATACTAAACGATTCCTTGTTCAAAGCTTCATCATGTTTGTTTTATTCGCGTCTTTGGAGTTAATTAATTTGATATACTTCACGAAATTTTATATCGTTTTTATGTTTAAAAAACTACGATTTTAAAAATTTAAGGATTGATACACCGAATTTTTTTCTACAAACGTCTGTACATTTGATACTGATCACATTCTGTCGGGATAGTTTGATAAAGTTCTTTTGAAAAAAAAAAAAAAATATCGATCTTTTGGATCTTTCTCTGTGTAGATTTTATAACCCAGTGATGCAAAGAACAATAAAGAGTTTGTCTGAGTGTAAAAATATTATTTTAATTTCTCGCGCTGGCTCAAACGTCATTTCTCAGAATACTATTGTACAGGAAAAATATTAAAAAAGCAGCACAAATTCTTTGTAACGGGGCTGTCAAAACATTACATAATGATATAGCTGTCATACGTGGGCATTACTGTTATTGACGCACTTGCAATCAGTCGGCAATAAATTTTGTTTACGCGTCGGGCTACAGGAAAAATATTATGAAAGCTTTTAATGACAAAGTTCAATTAATTGGTTCGCAAATATCGTGAGCTTGAGGTGATCATTGCCTTGTTTGTCTTTATTTATGTCACGGGGATTTAAAAACAGCATTGACGATATAAACCGCCGCAAGAGCATACACCGCCACAGGAACTAGTCTTTAATAATTTTACTTCAAGTCGTTGTTCTATTCAAAGTATATCTAAATATTTAAACAAAAATGCACTAATTCTGACTATCGCAAATTGCAAACAGTTACCACGATTTATAATTTGGAATTTATGATAATATTGCGGTGTAAATCAAAAATGTATCACGAAATACATTTTTCTTGGGTATTTGTGATGGCTGCAATTTTCCTGCTTCTTAGCAATCTAGTCATCCATTGCTGCAAGCTTTTTAATAAATTCTATTAGGTTCTATGTTTGAAATAATTTATTGATTTTAATTTTCCGGAATTATGTGAAGTAAAAATAAATAGAAAAATTATTAATTTAGAGGGTTATTTATTCAAATTTTACATACATTCAAATCATTGTTTCAAAATTGAGATAAACATTTTTATATATATACATAATTGCTCCAGGACGTATCAAGTTGCATATTATTCCTGTTATGAAAGTCCTCAACATCCTTTAGACCAAATATTGCTGAAGATAAGATTTCAGAAGTATATACTGTCTATATAAATGTTAAACTTTCACCCTTAAATTAATTTATTATATTGTTAATTCGTTTCTGCCAATCCTAATATTTTCTGTTTTAAAATAAAAAACATTCATAATATATAAATAATTTGGTTTCGTAAGATTAGAATTTTTTTAAACACCCTCATAATAACTTTCGCCTAATTCATCAGTTATTTGTACAATATAACAATTACGGAATTTTCACGAACGCTGTAACTTCCAAATTTAGAGAAAATTTCTCGTCGCCGGACACACGCGAACACTATTAACACTTAAAATCAATGATAATGAAATAATTACAAAAATATAATTGCTTACTAAGTAGAAGTGCTTGACGTCACTTGTGTAAATTTTAACACCTTTCTGTACAAACAATTCATTAACAAAAATTTCCTTGCGGCTTAATCGTATAATTATAAGGATATCCTTATAAGAAAAGGATCCCCTGTTTCACATGTATTAACTATATAAAAGTAATATATCAAATTATATTTAATGAGCTGTAACTTGAGTAAGTCTTTGAGTTAAATTCTATTAAATGTAATTAGAATTACGATTCTCGTTATCTTCTTTCGTTTATAGTAATCCTATATATTACTACTATATAAAACATTTCAAAGAAATTCTATTATAAGAGTCAATTTAAAAAGAAGACGGTGTCTCATTATTGCGCTACTTGCAGACAATTCAGGTTTTGTCAACAGCAAACAGAAATTACAGCGAACGATATTCAACATCAAAAAATTGAAAATGTACGCACATGTAATACTGGTAAAGTATATACAAAAAATGTTATGGTAAAATATGATAGATCTTTACAATGTTTTCAACGTTTTTTTATTGATAATTGAGTTAACCTAAGTACATAAACAATCCCACGGAATCATATCCAATATCGTATATGTAAACATGTTATGAAAAATATAACGTTGTCCGTGCAATACCTCTTTCGGTAGCTTTTTTCTAATTTTTTATGGCCGGTTTACGTAAAAATTACGTTGAAATTCAATATCTTTTGATATTTCTTTGGTTACGAAAGAAGATTGTATTTATTATTGCGTTCTTAGATGTAGTACCATAAAAATTGATTTTTTTCTGCATGAAACAACGAAATGTGTACATTAGGCTACATATTTGCACAATCTTGAATAGTTAAACTTTGTTTATATCAATTGTCGTAACATTTATTTTATTAAATTTCCATTTCAGTTCATTTTGGCCCAAATATATTAAACGGTAATTCTTATATTTCCTATATCCATGCCATAACTTTATGTAGTTCGGTTTGATAAACGAAATATTTGCATTTAGCAATTTCACTTTTGAAATTCGTCATAGTGTCAATTAATTTAAATAACAACAGGGAGATCTTATTGGACACGTTTAGTGGCCATAACGATCGTTTCAATATTATGTTGTTGTTGTTCTTGTTCTTGTTCTTTGACACGTTTTTAAAAAAAATCGCTTTTCTCTTCGAATACTGGATCAATTGCTTTGAAATTTTCAGTGGTTAAAGATTAATTTCTTCGCTAGAAGGCTATTACTTTTATTTATTTCAAAATTTTGCGTGAATTCTCTGAAATTTGATATTTCGTCTAAAATTTTGCTGTATTATTTTTTATCCATGGGAACACGAATTTTAGTCAGTGTCATGAGTGGCTGTACGTTTTGATTCTGCAAAATTCTTGCTACTGGAAATTCAGAACTTTTTTGAGGGTACCGGTAGCGTCAAAAGTACCGGTAAAGACTGATTCGCTCTGGTCTAACGTGTCCATATATTTGTGCGTAGCTCTCTTGTTATATTATATAATGGTAAACATACGAGCGGTATATGTATACAAGTGCAAAATCCTTCTCTTATGTTATATTGCGTTATCAGAAAAAACATTGATAACAAGGATAAAAAATTGCTATCAATTGTTAATAAATTCCAACATACCTGTTACAGCTTTGCTTCCGATTTTATGAAATCGTTGGGGCGTTATCGAATTTGTCAACAGTGTTACGATGGTTACGCAGCACAGGCTTCACAACTTAGGAGAAATTTAGTTATTATGCTAAATAACAAAAAGAAATTTAATATGAACATTGATTAAGAAAAAAAAATCGATTAGCAATCCTCTTGCTCTGGTTGCACGAACTTACATCGATTTTTGTCGTACAACAAGCTTTAAAAGCGTGCTATGCAATGACGCTGTATTCTTTTTACAAATAATTACTCATGAAAACTAATTTATATATATTTCAACATCTAGGAATCATTTGTACGGTGCTGCAGCAAACAGTCCACGCATTTTTCGAACGATAACTGATCAAATTGTAGACTGGCTCTCTCTACGTATCTAAAGGATTCAAAATAGGTTTATTATAATCGGATTAAACACGTAGAGTAAGATTTAGAAAGTGTTCGGTTTAATATATTGATGAATGAAACCTACAATTTGTTTAAGTGTGCGTTCCAAGTCAGTTTTTAGGGAGCATATGTCCAATATGAGGCTGCATTTTCCTTAACGTAAAAACTGGTAAAAGGTGAATTTATTTGCCACATCTCCGTAAATAAGTTGGTTATTTTTCAACATTCCTTCTCTGCGCAGGATCCTTGCATGGAATATCTATCAATACACTTTACGATGATTTTATGGAATATTCTGAACTACTGAATCACAAAATCACTGGTTGGTCAGACCGTTGACTTTAGTAGTTTGCCAATTTATGATTCGAACCTTAGTAATTCTCCCGTCCATCTTACATATTAAATTGGAATTTTTTGAATATGGATATAAAGAGAAATCTTGAATCTTCGAATAAAATAAAATATATCCTTCCAAAATATTGTTTGAAATGAATAATTGAGTAAAAGCAATATAAATTGCTATATGAAAGTTTCAATATAGAATCAAATTTTTCATTGGTCGGTTGGCTGGATATAATGTATATTTTCCCCCCAGGCGCGGTATTTTTGATCAAGTCCCAAAACAAACAAACGCGTCTAAGAGATTAAGGAATAATTTGATTTCTCTACTCCAAACTATCAACAAAATAATCTGACAAAACGTGATAAATTTGGACCTGGTACATCTGATCACGTAATGGTCGCGCCCATCAGTATAACTAAAATTGCCAACCTTTGAAACTGTGTAGTTTCGCAAGCGTTAACTTACACGTTATCACCCGAACCTCGGATAACAATAAAATGGCTTATTATAGCCCATAGTCGTGTTTTAAATGCTGATCCCACAGATATCTAAATTTGACTCATCACAATTTTATTCAATTAGAGGTAAATTTTTTTTTAATCAAAATTTCCCACAATTTTCTTATAAACCAATGAAATTAACCAACGTTCAACTATATATTTCCTTAATAAATTACAAGAGATAGAATTACACTCAAAAAGCTCATAAAACACCAATGAATCCTATCGTACGACTACCGATGATATGATTGCATCAAAATGAATCACGTTCAAGTTATAGTCAATTTACAATTGTTTTTTGTATAGAATATGGAGAATGTCATTTGAGTGTGATAATGAATTAGTGCCTTGGTACCGGTAGAATTATGTTACATCACCGATCTCGCGATCAGAGGTTGTTATTAGTGTGACGTCGGTGTACCAATTATGACACTATATTTAGAAGGTAATCGCTGCGTTAGGAACTTTTAATCAGAAAACTTAGATCAACAGAGAATTAATTGATCGCTTTGTTTGTGATGGTTGACGATTTACTTTTGTAACAGTAGTGTTAATTTCGGAAATAAAATCTGATAAATTTTGGTTCATTTTTGTTTGATTAATACCTTTTCAAAATGATATGGTTAGAGGTTTTGGCCTGATTATAATGACATCTCATCGGTTTACAATGTTTTTCACGTTGACTGTGAGCATGAAATTTCACCAAAATGTTAAACCTGATCATTCTGTATACGCGACACGTTAAATATTTCGTTAAAAGCCATCTATTCTAATTCCGGAAATTTTCAGCCTGTTTCAAAATCTCGCCTTTGGCAATTAATTAAAAAAATAACGGTGTTGTGGTAACAAAAACTCTTTAATTACGAAATGTGTTGATTTGAATGTGATCACTTGTTATTGAACAGTTTTATATATACATACTTCGATATTTGAATACTATTCTTAGATATGTTTAACGAGAAATATTTTGTTATTCTATTTCAATTATATCAATAGTTGTTCTATTTCAATTGTATCAGTTGCAAATTAAAAAATGATAACGCTATAGGAATGTGATTATGTCTGTATCTATCATTTTCGCAACACATCATGGTATGATATCTTTCTTAAATAAAAATCTTCACCCAATTGCTTATAATAAATTTGTTATTTTTTATTATATCGTCGGATCACGTGATACTTTTAATAAAATGTGAGTCGCAGATACTGATGGACGTACTGATCTCATAACAAACGTACAAATAAACAAAATATAAAGTTTGATTTGAATTCATTGTTATAAGTAACTAGCACATATAACTAGGCCAGTTCACATGCGAATAAAAATGCTTGTCACATTTTGGTGAAATAATTTGACAAAATATTTTCGCCCAACTACGGAGCAATTTGACTATTTTCGACGTAATAACACTCAAAATTGCCACCTGTGAGAAAGTCATGACAATGAACAATCGCTTCTGATCGACCCCCTAAACTACGTATATAAAAGTACCTTGTAATTTCGAAAGGTATTTTAAGAATATACCACAATTGTTAAACTTAAGTTATCAATTTACCAAAAGCAGAGTACTCATCAAACAAATTATGGTTTTTCCTGCATAATTTCTTAACCACACTGAGAAGATATAAGGAGCGTTTGAGATCTAATCTGACTAGATGAAATAGTCATAACGTTCCTTTTTTAGTTATTGTGTGACGTTAATCAGTTAACGGAGAATTTTCTCTTTCAAATCTTTAGTAATAATAATTATAATATGAATACTACAACATAAATAGAATTCATGGCTTTAGTTTTACATTGCTATGTCGACGAAGGGTATACCCAAAAATATGTTTGCATTTTTTAAATAGTTGTAATTGCGTTCAGTTGGAATTTTTATATAGTATAAATCAATATGAAAGGACCTCAACTTGCACACTCTAATGCGCAAACAAATCACCTGCTTTAATCAGCAGTGGATTTTTAAGGAAGTAAACAATAAATGTATGTCATGAAAGGAAATATTTGGTCTTACAAGCAATTCAAAGTATATACAGAGAGGTCGAAAAGTTGGTACTCCCGAAGTATGTGAACCAAGATGGCGGACACCGGAACGTAGTATGTGTAGCAGGTTAGGGCTAGGCCATAATTCCATGTACAAATACTACGGGAGTCACTTGGCTAGTCCCCGAACTCGTAAAAGAACTAAAATGAGTAAAATTGGGATAAAATTATGGCCTAACCCTAATTGGGTACACATACTACGTTCCGGTGTCCGCTATCTTGGTTCACATACTTCGGGAGTACCGGAAAGTTTCCTTAGCTCATTTGTTTCTTCCCATCCGTTTGACGGTGTTGGCTTCAAATGTATAAAATGTTCCTGTGGCTTTTGAGCGGTGTGGCAATATTTTATCAATCATCATCTATGATTATGGTCTGGAAAATCCCACATAACAAAAATTCAAGTTGTAAGATAATCCCTGATGATTGATGTTTCTCTAAATTTCTTATATCGCTGTCTGAAATCTCTTACTGTAACCAGTAAATAAATGCTCGAATATCAAATATAAATTCAGCGGTTTCATGCACGAGATTAAAGGAAATAACCCAAGTAACTTATTATTATGTCTCTAACAATGTAAGTTTTGATTATTAAAGATGTTATCTACTCGAAATATTTGCATGGTGAAATTTGGGGTGTTGTGGTCAAGGTTATTGTTGCGTTTCTCATAATTCAAGAGAATGTTATTCATCGATAACTTTTTATTTGAATTCAGTTTTACCGCGAGGAATTTTATTCGGAAAGTTTATAATTGGATAAAATTGACCTAAAAATATATAACATTTAATATGAAACACGTTTTAAATTGGCTAAAATAGGATTTTTGTTTAAATATGCCCAATCAACAGGCTAAATGGAGATTAATTGTTAAAGGGTTTTATATAGAGTGATAGAAAAAAATTGAACAATTCGAAATTATATTTGTAAATTGTGAGGTTTATGCTTTTAGAAGGAAAAGTAGATATAACATCATTGGAAACATACAAAAACCGACGAGGTCCTGCGAAATTAAAGTACCGCCTAATGTAATAGGAAAACAAGCTTTGAAAGCAGTCATCAGTATCACTGAAAACTTTAAAATCTCAAAGTTGTGTCAGTGTTTCATAATGTCTATTTTTATCACATGCCGTCGTTTTGTACGAATAATTGTTTAACACTTTGACCAGGGATTTGTAGACATTTGATCTGCAAAATTAGGTAAATCTGAAAATTGCAGGAAAATTAATACCCATGTAATCGGCACTGGTTATAAACCTTGGTTCAACTGGCATACTTTTTGGACGCAAGGTCAAGGACATGGAAATATCTCATAAAAAATTGATAAATCAAACCTACGTTTTCAAGAAAACACTGCTTCCATTGCATTGATGAATATATTAGGCATAAATTCCAAAGTATACATAAGAACATGATGAAGGTAAAACAGTTACAAAAAGATAAAGTCATATAGTAATAAAACAAGCTAGTCACTACACATTGAAGTATAGCAAATACAGTATTTTTAGTATTTGCACTAATAATCTTGTTAACATATTTGCATTACAAAAAGCTTCTCAGACTTCTTAAGTATTCCTTCTGGCTAGAGAGGAAGTCAAAAGTATTGGCATATCTTTTTGTAAGTAACAGACCCGCCCGCTCATTTCGATTGTCAACTCACAATTAAACAGATAAATTGGTGATAAAATTTTTCGTCTCAAACTCTCTTTAGACAAACGCTTTTAAAAGCCCAGTTTTATGTTTTCCACTAATCTGTTTCTCATAGTATGTTGAAAAAAAACTTATGTAAATAATTGTCAATTTGTAATTTTTTTTTTGTAAAAATCCTTGTTCGTTAGATATTATCTTGCTATATCCCAAGTTCGCAATATATAGGTTTAAGTCCAAGACTTTCGTGCTGTATTTTGCACATTAAGTAAAATATGATCAGTATAATTTATATAATACAGATAACTATTCAAATATGTGAGATCGATTTTTAAAAAGTTTAGAAAGTTGGAAATGGGGTGGAAGTTGTATTGTAAACTTAAAAATTTTTTAATTGATGAAACTAATATAAAAATTTCAATTTCCTGGAAATACAAATGCTTAGAGTAATGAAGTGAAGCAAAAGTAATCAAAAATTATCTTACAATCATAATGACATCATAAGATATTATTACTCATCGATCTTAAGATTGGTAAGTATGTTGATAGGTATTTGTCTGTTTGTTTGTTTGTTTGTCTGTTAGATACACACGATATCTCACGAAAGCGAGGTTGAATCTGCTCCAAATTTTGCATGTGCATTCATCATAGTTCGGAACAGAAGCCTATTGATTTTCGATGGATTATGTCGTATAATTAGAGAGTTATTAATTAATTAGTGATGGGACACACGGTGTCACTATGGAGTAAGAGCGCTGTTTTGGGGGATCCCCTAACCTCCGATCGATAAGTCTACGGTCTCCGACCGATATTCTCGTCTCAAATATGGATGCATATCTACAGAAACCTCAAATCCGAACTTTATAAGCTGTTGGTCGTAGGTGAACATTAGAAGGAAAGTTCAATTCATGTTGAAATCATGCAATAGTGCAATGTAGAGTGTTAGCCGTGAAAGCAACAAGAAAAACTTTTCGTCGGTATAAATGACTGATTCGTAATATATAATCATGATGATTCGCTGTAATCTAAAAGGTATGTTAAAACATAGCAATCACATTGTTTTTTCATTTTGTCCAGAGTCTTTACTTTCAATATTTGTCTGTTCGTTTTCAAGTTTTGTTTGCTCCTGTTCGGTTTGTTTAGTGTTTGGATAATTAACACTTTGCTTTGTCTTTGTTTCCTCTTTTTTATTTTTAGATTTGGTGCCTGGGTCTTCGTTTCTAGCTTGTTTCATTTCTGTCGACTGCTGATTTTCACTCTCAGCTCCCCGGTGTTTTTTTGACTTTCTATTTGGTGTGAAGCAGAATTGCAACAAAAACTTTTAGTTATGAATAGTAGATTTGAAATCATATATATAATGATTTAATGAATTGAAAGAGTCTTTTAGGATTCGTTCGTTTTATTCTTAAATATGCCAAAATGTAAATATGTCGTAGTGTCGGCTTATTTATATAAACGTCAACAATTTTGTCAATCTTGATTTTACTTTGTTCAATAAAAATGTTCAAAGTTTTGAAAATAAAAATATTTACTTCCTTGTTGTCGGCGTTTGTTCATCATCATCGTTATGATGCTTATGTGGTGTTGGTTGTCGTGAAGTCATCTTTCTTGGTCCTGGAGCTCCTTCGTTCCAGTCTACATCTTCATCGCTATATTCCTCATCCACGTATGGTGAAGATTCAGGCAAATAACCTAAGCAAATGTTCAGAATAGTAGATTACTGTCAGGAAGTGAACAGAACGAAATCCTGAAAAGTACCTTCCACCTCTTTCGGAGGCCAAACTATATCAAAGTGACTGTATACTACCATTCCCAACAACAAAAAAGACACACCTGGTAAGAATATCTTGACCCATTTTACTAAATCAATTCTCATTACCTAAACCAAGTGTAATATACTGGACAACATGAAATTGATAATAGATTTTGGTTCCATATTAGTTTTGAACAGAAATAACAATAATCAATGTAAAATATTGGCTTTTGTTGGAGCGTAGGGCTCGAAACTATGGCATATTGAATAGTATTCGTTTTTTTGATGGTTGAAATTTCTTGTTGTGTTTTGTACAAACTATTTTTAAACTCTCTTAGAGAGTATTGATTTATGACATGCAAAATTGTTGCAGTCCCATCGCTTCAAATATTATTATCATGTTTACTTTTTTTTTCTGAGGAGTTCGAAAATACAGACATAGGGGTGGTAAGGCTACCACCACCGTAGGTATAACTGTAAAATGTTGGGGACCAGTTCATTTGAATCCCTCTGCATCACGCAATTTTTCCAAATTAAAAAAAAATGGGGTAAGCATCCCAGTCAAAGATTTCTTGGGACATTTGAATAAATTTATTTTGGATGAGAGCTTTCTGTGAGATTCTCATATCACCCTTGAATTTGAATGCGCCCGATACCAGTAGAAGGGAGGGGTCATTATCAACAAAAGTTTTGACTGTCCAATAATGCTTTCCTGGCTGATATGTAAACAGCAGATTGCTGCTGAAAAAAACGCATTGGCATTTCATCTTACTGAATGTTGTGTGATATACATTGCTGTCCACAACTGTCAAAACCGTAGCATGTTCGTTGCAACGAATGTTTATTTAGACTTTTTTATCTTGATGAAAATCTTACTGAGTCACGCGACGATAATCGATAAACATGTGTTAACATGATTCTTTTCTAGTATCATACTTAACTAGATCCATTTATGATAAAAATTAGACCGATTCAAATGTCTATCTAGAAATCTGAGTCATAAATCTCCCGATTATTAAAAATACCTAAACATTTCGTACCACTTCGCACTTGGTGCCGCAGTATTTTCTGGTATCTTTCGTTTTTGCCATTTTATGAAAAAATCATATACAAAAACTTTTATCTCGGTGTAATCTTTGTGTTGATCATATTTTATTTACCGCAACAAATTTAGGCGAAGCGGTGTGTATTTATGCGGTATAATAAACGTTTGACGATACGTAAATAGGGATAAAATAGGATTTGTGAATTTTACATACGATACGTAAATAGGGATAAAATAGGATTTGTGAATTTTACATACAACACACCTATATTTATTATTATCATATTATTAATTCTTAAATTATTATTTAATATTCTCGATCACAACAACTGGTCAAAAAGAGTACGAGCCACTGTAACGCTTTTCGGATCATCAACCTGGTTAAATAATATTGTATTTTCAACACACACGTTCCACGTCGGAAGGCGATTCCCACAATCTTTTTTCATAAGTTTGTATATCACTAAATTCAAACCTCGTTTTTACTAGATGTGGCTACTAGTGTTGTCAAGCTTACTTTTTGGGTTTAGTGGGCAACTGTTGACTCTGGCGACAAACCGCTAAGCTGAAACAACTTAAACGAGTGTGATGGGAAAGGGACATGAATAAAACGCAAACGCATGCGTATATATATATATGATCAAATGCTATGCATTCAATTATTTATTGTCGTATTGATCTAAATTAGCCCTTTGTGCACAAAATTTCAATAAGACAATGTAACCACGTCTATTACTGACTTTATGGTTGACTGGTAATTTGTTTTTGTTTTGGCATGACATGTCCGAAAAATTTATATATCCGACGTCTTCAGCTATTCTCACAATGATACAGGGTATCTCAACGCATATCAATTTCGTTAAGATATCGTTTTTAAAAATATCGATCATTCTAACTGCGAAAAGGGAATATTCCATGTTTACCTCCCTCACCGCCTCCTGTAAGATCTTGTTCACAATCAGATTTTGTGTGTCGTCGATGATGACGACGACGTCTTCTATGATGTTCTGGAAAATTAGATTTTTAAGAATGGCTAGATATTTAAAGTGGAATATTCTAGACATATTTCAATTTTTATGTTATCTGACTAAGATACTTTGGTATTTAAAATATGACAAGTATAAATTCATATTAAACAAAACGAAAGAGAAGAATTACGAGAACCATCTTGTGGATGTCTAAGCTAAAACTCCATTATTTGAATTGATGAGTTGATTGCCGGATACTAAGTGTCCTATATTATATTTCTACTATTTGCACCGCGCGAAATGCATTTAATGCGGGGTGCTTGTGTGATGTATATAATAATCAAATATGTAAAAAAAAATTAAGACCACCTAGTTTCACTGTGTTGAGTGATCAATCATGGATAAAATAAAATATGTAATGAGAAAAAGAATTTTTTCCAATTAAAATAACCTTTTGGTTCAAAATATATCTTTTTGGCTTCTACTCTGTTTTCAAATATGACAGTCCAATTTGCGAAATTTATTTTTTGTGCCAATCGAATTTACGATGAATCCCATTACACATGTTTAGTCTATTGATTTTACTAGGACAGGAACAAATTTAATCCATGCTTAAGAATCAGTATATGAAAAAAAATTTCAGCTAATGGTTTCCACCAAGACTTTCATATCCATAAGGAAATGATAAAACTGTTGAAACTTTCCTGCCTACCGTATGGAGATGCGGCTTCGTGAGATTCAAAATATCCTGATTCGTGGATTGTTACATTTGGATCGCCTAAGCCAAGACCGGGGCTTGCAGGAAAATAAGGCCTGAAAGTAATATCGACGTTATCAAATAACGTAACAAGTTATATTTGACGAAGTTTTTATCTCGCCTATTGTTGTATCGTGGCCACGAAAACATCAATACAAGAAAGTGAAAGCGAAATTAACAGAGCTTTTTATTGAAAAAACTTTAGATAAAAATACACGATTTGGCGCATTGCTTCATCATTTTCTACTTAGTGTTTTTGGAGCGTTCTATCTAACAATATTGGGCGTCGTAAGTCCCACGCCCTCCATCTCCGCCGGTATGGGACAATTAGGCAATGCTGAATAAAAGAAATTCGGGTCATCCGAAAGTAATACCTCGTTGCGAGTTAGTTGCTGCTTGTATGAAGCCTAATTGAAATGAAGTGTTCAGAAACGCAACATTTTCATCCTCGTTAGCTCCGCATAGTTATATGGAAATATGTATCATTTCTTTGTGTATTTTCTGTTATCGATGTTCTGATATTTAATTTGTATGCAGCTTACCTGTATTAGGTTTTTCTACTTATCATTCACTCACTTATACATGGTATAAAATAACTCGGCAGCTTGTCTAGCTGGTAGCGCCATCACCGTCACGTGACCTGGCTCTTCATCACCCGGGGTTACTCTTGCCGATCGATGAAGATTATTTTTCCGTTCTCCCTGTATGATATATATATAGAAAAGATTTTGTATCCACAACCTACATACCTACTAACGATAACCAACAAGCCAGTTCAAGGATGAGTCGCATTTAAAAATAAAAACACAAATAGCCATAAGGTTTTAGAGCGGTGTTTCCCGCCTTTTCAGCCCGCGACCCATTGTTAATGTCACTTACTTTATGGAGCCTATTAGGAAATATTCATGCAGAATAGTCGTAAAAGCACTTATACGCAAAAAGCAAAAATTAGGAATGTTGCTCGTTGAAATATTTCCGTCGTGAAAACCAATTTTGATTTGAAACTTTGATTTCTGTGAAACCCAATTTTGCTAGCAACGGACATTACAGTCGCGTTGATAGTTATTACAATAGCGTCGATATACTGTAGTATATTAGAAGATATTTTACTCTGTCTGTTCGTTTTTTGTAGCTATCCGACATTTGTGTTACTTGATTTTCAGCATATTGCCACGTTCAAAAACCTGCAACTTTTTGAACATATTTTTCAGAATTTTGTTCGTATGAGATAAATTCAGCCGAATACATCGTTGACAGCATAATTCTTTTTTTTTTTTACTTTTACTTCCAAATCATAAAAGCTATAAATTTAATTTGCCACAACCAACCAATCAACATGGGCTTGTGTTAATAATAAACACACAAATAAATATTTCAAAACCTTGGCTGTCATTTTGTCGAAGCATCCGATTGTTGTGAAGCAACTCACACATGTGATTATGGATGTTGCAACTTCAATGACGGAGAATCCGGCAAGAATACCAGCCACAATCAACTGCGAAGTAAGCATAAGTTTGCAAAATCAAAACGGAAGACAGCCCTCACGCTATCATGAAACGTGTTACCATGAATAAATTAATAAAAAGTAATTGAAATCAAGTAATTTAGGATAAAAGTGATATCTTCATAATAACAACAGAAACAAAAGAAATACTTGCAACAAGATGAACAACTACAACGTAATAACAAAATGACCAAACAATTGGAACAAACCATCTCACTCGTTTCGGAGTAGACTCGATTGACGCCTCGACCGCGACCGCTAGTGACGAGAATGCAAACAGTGCCAGCGAACAAACAAGGCATAAAATCGAGATTGCAAAAAGCCATGAGATTGATGAATATGTCTTCACTTTTGAAACTCTTATTTGAAAGATAGCAGCCAGCAAGTACTGTAATATGTAAGGTTACTTTATACTGTAATGAGACTTTTATTGTATGAAAAACACGAAATTAAACACGAATAATATGAGGGAGCGTATAGCTCATTCAGTGCAAATTTATGCTACATCTCAACTATGAAGGGCGCTCCGTTAGTATTCGTACCAAGATGACGCACAAACCTGATCAATCCTAACCTTGTACACATACTATGTTCAGGTTGTGCGCCATCTTGGTACGAATAGTTCGGGAGCACCCTATGAAGTAATGAAAAATAGGAATGCACAATTGGCTTGCACCACCTTATTGAACAATGACATAGAACGTTTTTGCATTTCTACTTCGAGTGTTGACAATGATTTGAATTGACTCAATCGAGTTACAAGTGCGAGACAATTTGTGTTTGACTTTTTTTAAATGAAAATTGGCAATACGTCCATGTAATACACTTGTGTTGTGTTGCTCTTTGTTGGACAAAAAACATTTTCTTTGAACATTCCTGTATTCTTAAATTTCTTTACACTTGCTCCGGATTAATTCCGTTAAATATTAGTTAGCATATTTCACACCAAAATTTCTTTTAACTAAATTTGTATTAACTTACCGGGAGTGACCCCCAAAGTCCAAAGCCCACAACTCCAAATATGGAATTATCCACTCCTTCAGTTGCTTGTGCTCTCAGCCATATTGAAACAGCCCCAAGTATAACAGAAGATGCCCAGCAACTCATATGACATACCGCAATCCAGGCTGCTGATCGTATTGCAGACTCATCTAGTAGTTGGTGGTCGTATTTTCTTCGTCGATTCTGAGGCATTATTTTTGTAAATATTCTAATAATTTAGAAAATATTTTACTCTGGTAATCTTGTTTTCATCTTCATTTGTGTGAAAATCCCGGGAATAAATTATCAAGCCGTTCCACGTATATAATGTCCATCCGAACGAAACCAATGTATTCTTTACTCAGTTTACCTTCTTGCTGCCAACTATTAAAAAGACTTCCGGCGCTCTTGAACTATCGCCGCATGGTTTACCCCTTGGCGTTTAAAAAACACACTCTTTTCATTGGAGACTTCGAACGATTTACGATATTGTGAACGAAGAATAGGAGGGGCAGTTGTATTGTTGCTACATGCTATAACACGAGAAAACAATACGACTTCTTTTGTACGCACATATCAAGTTTCTTGAAACAAAGGCCTTTTTTGGTAAGATTTCAGAAAGCGTATTATGCGTAAGCACAAATTAGCAATCAAACTCGTATGTCATATGCTTATCGTGTTTGTTTGGCCAGCATAGGATAGAAATTGTAGTGTTGGATTGGATCGTCGAAGAAAATTGAAGTCCGCTATATAGTAATAAATAATTATTTACTTTTCTAAGCTCATGTTCTAGCGAATCTCTGTTTCAAGTAACGTCGCGAGTCCCCGGCTAAAATTGGTTTGATTTCTTATTGATTAACAACAATTTGTGATTAACTGGTGATTGGAAGAAGTGATATAGTAACCACAAATAAAACTCGCAAAATCTTAGCACGGATTATCTCAAAACGTCATTACCATCCTTTGTATCACACCCTCCAACATAACATCATTTACCTTTCCCTATATGGAATAATCACAAAAATACACGAGGACGGAAACGTAGTAATTTTAATCTGTTTAAAAAAAATTTCATGTTTTCGAATGTTAACATTATAATTCTAAAGCAAAATTCATGGGACATTTAAGTTTTGAAAACACTTTCAAAAATAAATGAATTGGATCACACTAAAATAAATATCACTTGTCGAATCAATAAAATTTTTGTTGAACATACATACAAATAGCTGATTAGGTTATGAGCTTAGGTGGTACAATAAAAATACATTGGGGTACATAAAGCAGGATATTATAGACGAGTTTATTGACATTTCAAATGATGTAATTACTAGATATTTCAATGCTGGATTCATTTTAATCTTCACGAATCAAAGATAGCAACATACGTCTGTAGTCTCCTTTGCATTCTTGAGAAATATCTGCCCACAAACCGTTGTCGAATTTTTCTCTGTAGGCATCTTTGACGTTTCCAAGATCGAACTGGGGCAAAAAAAAATTATAGATATGCTGTACAGATGAAACATATCTAAAAACCAAACTTAAGCAGTACTTTTTATTCAGAATACAAAACACCGCTGATACGAAAATTGTATCCTGAAAGAACTGTTAAAATGCATTATTTGGAAAGAGTGATTCATTTACAAGAATTTTTTAGGTGTTCAGTATTTTTATGTTGAAAATATGTTTAGTACTGTAATAGTTGTTTGGCAATATAAATGGTAAGCATATCAGAATATGATGAATATTGGGTAGAGCACTACCGATGCCGACTTACTACGATTTTTTTAATGCTTTAGGGAATATATCGATTTACTGATTTATCATACTTTAGTTGGAGATGATTGTAATTATGTTGTCGTGATATGTTTGGGTGATGTACGATTAGCACTTAATATCATAGTTGACGCGATTTCAAAATTGAAACTTTCTTCAGAAAACAAATGCTTCTTATCATTTCCGCGGCTGAATTACGATAACGTGTCGCGTCAATAATAGGGTGTGTCTGAGGAGAGTAAAGTTATTACAAAATCGTACTCATTTGATCCAGAAATTAATGATTGATCTGAACTGTGGTGTAACGAAAATCAGACCACTTGGCGGTCACGAGAAAACCGTGTGATAGACAAACTGAAAGGGCTAGAGACCAACCGTTACAGGATATTTCGAGTCGGCAAGAATGACGTTTGATACCGGGCAACGTAATATTTGCTTTTATTGTTGATTACACGTACAACGCCCTACCAGGTATGTTAAAGAGAAAGTAGTAGGCTATTTTTAATTAATACACGTTCCTTCTTTGTTAATTTTTAACCAAAAATTTTATCGTCATAAAATCACACGTTTATCAAACGTTTGAAAATTTACCAATCCTCTATGATAAAGTATCGAAACCGGATAGAATGAGCTATATTTTTTATTCACGGTTGGCTTCTGAACATATGTTAAATACTGTCTGCTGTCTGTTTTCAGTTAAAACTGTTATATACGTAGACATTGAAATTTGCAATCTCATAAGTCAACGGTGCAAATTTTTCGTTATGCAAAATCTTATGATAATGAATACTTCTATGCGTTGAGTTTACTATAACTTATAATATTTCAATCACGCTTTAGCTTGCTATTTTGTTGAAATTTTTTGATTTAAGAAATATGCCACAATTTATTTTAATAGAAAATATTTTAAAAATAAAAGATGCGTAAGCTAACCTCAGATCTGACAACAATGAATCGAATCAGGGCATCGTCATCAGTTCCAACTCCACGCATGGCATCATGTAACTTCTGTGCGTAGTAACCATGCACATCTTTGGTGATTGAGCAGATGGCAAGATATGCTTTTTGGAGGTTTCCTGAAGTTTCAGACTCAATTGCTTCTTCGATTGTATTTCCAGCAATCTGTATGTAGGGGTGCAAGAAATGTTATTAATTTCTTGCTGGCAACGGCGATGCAAATTGTTATCTTTTGATGTAAATAATGCTACCTCTATAAATATATGTATTGTGTGTGCAATATGTGTTGTTGCAATAACTGATTTGTAACAAAACATTAAACGAGTTGGCATTTGTATTGACCAAAAACAAGTCATGATAAAATAATACAGATAAAATATTACTATCACAAGATTACCCGTGCAAAATTTATCATGGGAAACACCTCTTTTTTCATTCATGTTACAATTATGGAAACGGAAAATTTAATAGTTACAAACAAGGATTGTGACATCATAGAAAAATACTTACTACAGCATATTTGAGGAATACCAGTCTCAGTTGAAGATAATTTCTAAAAGCTAAGACTTTTGTGAATTCGTTTTCATCTGTACCGAACCACCTTCCTTCTCCAGCCTGAAATTAGATACCGTAAGCATTAATACACCGTTGAAAAGTTAAATATGCATTTACTATTTTAAGTTACAACATGTTTGTACTGACATCATAAATTGCCTGAGCATCGGCTTCCGCAGCGTCTTCGTCAATCTCCCAGGATTCGTCTCTCTCTGCAAGCAACATCATGGAAAGAAGAGTCTTGAAATCACCCGATGTTTCGTCTCTCACATCTTCCATCAAGCTTCTTTCGAATACAATAGCGTATGCAGCCTATTGAAAGTTATTTCAAGTACATTACAAAAAAGCTTTGCTACTGTCGGTTGAATTACAATAATAAACAATGTACTGAAGATCCTACAACTGGTACCATTAGGAATAAGTTAGTAAATATTTTATAGCAAGTAAAATAAAATACAAAAATAGATTAAAAAATGTCTATACTCAAAATCAATACCCACGCAGATCAAAAACGGGTGTGACAACCGATTATCAAGAAATAATACATGATGTTTTTATTTTGAAATATTAACATTGAAAACGTTTCAAAACGGGGATATATAAAGGTAGTACCTTGATTGCTTCAATTCTTTCATTGCTTTTTGTGCAAATAATTTCAATCAAGATTTCATCATCAGTTCCTGGTCCAACCATGGCTTTTCTTAATTGTCTAGCTTCGTAGACTGCAGGTGGCTGTTGAATAATAAACAAAACTATCACATTTCAGCAAAATTAAGAGATATATAAGGCAATTGTTCAGATTGCTACCAATATAATACCAGGGTTATTTAACCCGGCAGTCGAGAGGTTTATATGTACATATTTTCGAGGACATGAATTGTGTTTTGGGCCACGACGATTCGAAAAAGCTTAGCAGTCGTATTTACGACTAATTTTTTATCAGTCTGTTTGCTTTTCATCTTAAGTAAACTACCGTCAAATACAATAGCGCCAAAATATTACTCAGTTGCACGACTCACGTCCATGACAGCCATGATACAATCCTCAAGGTCACCACGAAGTTCCCTCTTGAGATCTCGTAATAATTCGTCGCCGTATTCACTCTCATACTTTTCTTTCAGTATTTGCCGCTGAAGGGTGGACCTGCATCATAATGGATTAAATATATATTCGTTGCATAATCTCTATTTTTAAGATGAAGTTTGAGTCTTATTATATTTTTTTAGGTCATACTGTAGACGACACAGAATTAGAAAAGTGGAATGAAAACCAATTCTCTGCTAACCTATTTGCAAGAATTGCCATGATTTCATCTTCATCGGTTCCTCGTCCTGACATTGCATCTCTCAATGTTTCGCAATCTGCCTCTGGGCTAAAATCATCAACCGGAGTCACGGTGGGCTATAAAACAGATTCAAATGATGACAATATGTATTGTTCTTTTCTACATTCACTCGAGTCACAAAAACGTTTCGCCATACTTCGAAGTCTCGTACACCTTTTTTATTACGCTCAGAAAATCAGTCTTCCGACTAAATTAAGAATCGGTGTACATTTGGCAAAAATCACTGAATTTTCTCGTGATTGTAATGAAATTTATATTATGAAATCGTCAAATAAAACCGGATAAACAATTCTTCTAATGAGCCAAATGTATAATCATTATTTCTGTACTTTTTTTTTTAAATATAAAGTAGTGTCAGATGGACAAATGCATAAATACATCAGGTATGATTAGTCCTTAACAGAAAATGAAACACTGAAAATACAAGAATGGAGTTCTTCATTTTGTTTATTTTTCGACACCACTCGAAATATTTCCGTCTACTTCCCAATACATATTAGAAGCAATTGCCCAATCATTTTTTTGTCATTTTTTAGAATGTATGGTCAGGAAGTTAAGAAATATTAAAAGTAGAATAATTAATAATTCAAAGCTTACGCGCATTTCCATATTTCCCATCTTGATGTGTAGATTCTTTTCTGCTTAGTATTCGAATAAAAACTTGATGCACGAAGGTATGCTTCCTCTCCCGACGAATTTTCAAAGTAGTTTGGCAGATGAGACGAGCTAATCAGCGTTGGTAATTTGTTCTTCAATTCACGATCGCTATACAAACAACATTTAGTTAATAATTTCCTCGGATGTCGAAAATCATTAATTTTGCGTGTATAACGAATTCATTCTCTCTCAAAAAAAGCAGGAATTCAACTTGCTTTGTCCCATTTTAAACTGCTTTCCTCGTATTAGTAATAGTCATAAAAACTGGATATAATTCTGACAGAAACATATCTATGCAGTTAATCCATGTCTCAAACAAACACTCACATCTACTTTATAAAATATGCTTGGCCTGTACAGTATAAGAGAATGAATATACAATGTAGCGAATGGCAAGTTTTAACCACTCACACGTTGGCTTTTTATCGGAATGTTGCCTAAATAATTCGTTCTAAACAAATCCCTAATGAAAAAGTTGTTTATCTGTTATGTCAAATTATCCGGTATTCATAAGTGAACAGCACATAATATCTGAATAATATGTTGTTTTATATTGGAGTTTATATTTTAGAATTTTTGTATCATAATAAATTAGTTAATTAGTCAACTGCTATAGGAATTTGATACGAATCAGATTGTTTGAACAGATTTGTACTGAGATGGCGCGCAGCCTGAACATAGTATGTGTACCAGGTTAGGGTTGTTCAGATTGTGCGTCATCTTGGTACGAATACTTCCGGAGCGCCCAAAATTGAGTGTAGAGGCACCTAAGGCTTCAGCCCCTAAGTTTCAGTCAACCTTGCCTAATAACAATTTGAACCCTGATCGTGCATCCAGTGTTCTCGCCCTAACTGCATATCTACAAAACTAAATTAGATCACGAAGCTTTCGTGCAACAAATGCGAAAGAGTTGTGTAACATCCATATGATTTGTTAACATTTTTATTTTATAACTGAGGCACTATTATTTTTTTAGATTCTTTTATATATACAGTTGCACCATGGCGTTTAAGATTTGGATTCAATTGATATTTATTGCTATTATCAATATGCACTGCAAAGCAGCATCATTGAAAATTAAGGTGAAAGATTTTATATATTTAACCACTAAATACTGTCCTAACAACAAAGCAAAAAAAAATACTGCAGATTCTATTTTAAGCGCGGGAATAACTTCGTTACACGAAAAGGTGGTTAAAGTCGAAAATGCTGGAGACGAAATGAAAGTATACATCAATCGGTTTTCAAACTTGCTTTTCTCAAACTTCATACAAAAACACCGCGGGTTTTCTAACTTAAGCAACCAGTAACATAAAGCAATTAAAGGCTAATCCACGATAACGTATTTCATTGTAGATTGGTGATCCTTGTGGAAATCCGTATGGTTCTAGGAGATGGATCTACAAAGATAACAAATTTGGGTGTTATCAGTGTGATGCTAGATATTACTAGGATTCGTATAACAATGAATGTTCTGCTTGCACTGGTTCACTGACCAGTTGCCAGCAAAATGTGATGACAAATGCATGCAATCAACATGAAAGGTTCGTCTCATTTTTTTTCATTAGCTTACATTCCGATAATCACTGATTTCCCACAAGCCTGAATCCCAAGTATTTATCTGAATAAACTAAGTAATCAATTACCTTCCATATATATCATACCTAAACCTTAAAATTTGATGTAATGTTAACTAGAGCAGTATATAGAGATTGAATTGTGTGATACATCATTTGGGAAGTAAGAAATTTCTGAAACCATGAAAATTTCAATTGTATTACCTTTATAGACTTTGTGAAAGCATGCCACCCAGCGCAACGACGAAAAATGATTTTACGGATCAAGCAACGACCAATACTCCGTCGTTTTTTACCCTAATCAACACTGTAAAAACCAGTGTTAAACACATCGAAAATACACATCAAAAAACTGGGATTTACATTATTATAGCAGTTCTAGCGTTACTTCTTCTTGTTATTATTGCTACTTTCATCAAAGTATACAAACATCGCATATCACAACAAAGTAAAAATAATGGATCAGACAACGTGACTGATTCTGACGAGAGTTTGCTCGAAAACAGCCAAGTTTGAAGGCATGATACCTGATTTCAAATGATGTTTTTCTCTTAATGTTGTCTTATTATTAGCATTATTACCTGCCTATTTGTTAGTATGTCGGATATTTTTAAGTTTATATTTTAGGAATCAAAAAAGCGTAATTGTATTGATATTATGTATATATATTATGTTTTATCTCAATTACGAAATACTTGTTAATAAATAAATGAGTGGTATTATTAATATTATAAGCCATATATGCATCAATTGAACAATATATATATACCATTACACCTCTCACATATATTTACGTGAAGTGGCACCATACTTACTGTATTTTTTGTTGAGTTTTATATGTTGCTTTTTTGTGAATTACGTAAAATATAAAAGAAAGAAAGAGTAATATCAAGTATAAACCCTGTAAGATTTTATTTTACCTCATTTTGGCCTCTGTGTCCATGTTGAGCATTGCTCTATTGTTTATATTCAACAATGTAGACTGTCAGAAAATTCGGCCCTACGGAGTTGTAAAAGATGATCCATGATAATACGGTAATTGAACGAATTCAAAATTATTGGACGTGGCTAATGTGTAAATGAATATGAGTAATATCAGAATTCTACAATTTTTGCACGTAGAGGCAACGCCCATTTGAAGATTTCGAAACACAATTTTGAGATTCTCCTGCAATGTATTACAAACTCTATACTTTATCTATAATCAAGTTCGAGCCATTTACGATTTTGACAAGGTCCATTTATAATTCCTACACGACAAAAATATAACAGATTAATCAGTTACTATTTGCCAGCCCACACAATATTTACTAATACATTAGACGTTATGTTCGTTCGTGGAGTGGGTCGTTGAGATACAGACGCACTCTTGTTTACACGGGTGTTTGCGTGATTACATTGATAGGTAACTGAACTCTGCGGCAGTCAGTTATCAATGTAACGGCTATATCAGTGACGTATAGCAGGTGGCGTCTTGGGCCTGTTTTCTTATTCGATTCCTCGAATTCTTACCACAATTACACTACATGATATATGATCATAAAAATAATACTTGTATTGTAGAAGGATTCCTAGTTTCTTTGCGAAATACAATATATTTCATCATATTTTTGCATCCAGGAAAACTTGAGATGACCATGACTTTTGGTATACAGTTGTTGCGATGGTCCAACAAAGAAGACCGCTGGCGAGCTTGATGCCCAACAAGTGCGCTGGACGACGAAGGAAAAGGCTAGTTTGAGCGCCAGTCATTTTCAATATCGTCACATCTGATACTCGAATGCCTCAAATTTTAGTTAGGGTGTGGAAACACATTCGAATCAGTGCTTATGGACTATATAACCATCCCCATATCGGATGCGACATGTTCGAAATATATGAAGTTATGGAGTTCTTATCTGTTCAATACACTCTCTTGAAATTGTCATCACTTTACCAAATACATTGTGATTTATCTAAAAACCTCATTTTTCTCATTACAGATCCTTATAAGCACGATGACAAACTTCATTATCAATTTTCTTTATTATTGACATATAAGGCACTGTATTTTCTAATCAATATGTCTTTCACCAATAGTGATGATGCGTCACAAAATAAATAAGCACTCAAAAAATATTCCATCAAAAGATTAAACCCGAATCAGGTGAGATAAAGGATATATTCAAATTCAAATCAACATTAAGACATCATCCTATAACTATCGATTTTTTATTTTTGCTTCTAATTAGTAGCATATCCAAATACGTAAATGAACAATATTGTGTAACTAATCAGAATATCGACCCAGGATTTACATTATTAATTTAGGTATAAGAAAAAATGAATGATACTCAATATGTTTGAATATAACAAATTCGGGTATCGGATTTATGCTATTGTAGAAATTATTGCAAATTTCAAAGTATTTTATAAAAGTTCCACGATCAATAAATCGTGAATGTAATTTTTGGACGTCACAATTCTGGTTTAAAGATGATGAATGTTCCTTCCGGCCTAATCATATTTATGAAATCAGCTCTAGAAGCATTGCTCTGAAATCACCGCTTGTTTCTTTGGTAATTGCTTGCTCCAATGTTTTGTTGAATTTTTGATGATATTTCTCTTTGATGTTAACCATGTCAACCTAAATAAATACGTTGGCAATGGGTATAATTGTGAGACAAATGAGTATTCAACTGAATCAGGAATCAGCTTGAATCCAAACTCATGTGCGCTGTATTTCTGTCGCACACCGGTTTCAATGTATGGCTTCAAGGTGATATCGAATGGACATTCAATCCCTAATAATTTATTTTGGGCAACAAAATAAATACAGTAATCTTAATATCAAAGGGATAAGAAGCAATGCTTCTAAATTCCAGAAAATATGAGTAAAATAAAATATCTGTTTCTGTATACAAAAATGGGAATGCCTGGATAGGAAATCTTATTTAATCACTATTTTTTAAAGCAGACTCAAAGTTCTAAATTGATGTGAAATCAGATGAAAAATCAATGTTATAGGAACTCTTGACTTAGTTGACTTGCACACGACATAACAATTTTGTATGGTTTACTAAATATAAACGCACTAATAATTTACAAAACAAATTAATGTTTAACACAACTGCTGGAGATCATCCAGTCCCTTGAAGCATAATGTAAGTTGCCACTTTGATCTGGACTCTAGAGATAGACTTGATCTAAATATATTTAGGCATGGCCATAATAAAGTGAAGTAATTGCAATAGTGTATTGAAAGGCATCGGGGTTGACATAACAGTATTTAAGATAGATTTCTACTTACTGTGGTATGACACATACCTCAAGCCTCAGCACAATGTAACGTATCAAAGCAACTTCTTTTGTACCCATTCCCTTCATAGAAGCTTCAATTTTGTCAGCATAATATTCATGCACGCCTTTAGCAACAGATACAATTGTGGAATAAGCTTTCTGTAAGTCTCCTGAGGTTTCTGATTTGACAGCTTTTTCAAAGTCGTGCCCAGCAACCTATTGGTAAATTAAACATGTTTTAGAAACATTTTTTGGCATATTTGGGAAAGCACCAGAACCACAGAGTTGTGATGGTCTGCATGAAAGACTCGGAATATTAATTTATTCTTATTTATAAATATGGTATTTTATATCTACAAATTGGCCTATTTGAAAACCATTTCAAAGGATCTCTTCTTACGTTTTTCTCCAGCTCATAGATGAGCACTGATTGATGTGACATAGTGTGATAATGTTTGTTACATTCAAAATATTTTTGTCGTTATAAACAGTCAAAACTATTAATGTTATTAATAACCTTTTCGTATTGTTTGAAAATTTCTCTCAACTGACAAAAGTTACGTTTGCACAAAATTTCGGTGAAAACATTTTCGTCCGTTCCACGTTTGCCCTCTCCAGCCTGAAAAGGAAAAATGAAGCGTCGTGTTAAGTATTACTTAGCGTTAAATTCTATGCGTTTTATTGGATTTTCTTTATGAAAAACCGATCTCATTTTATTGTGAGTTTCATCTCTAAATTGGGCAACCTAGCTGAAGAAGCGGAGAATTCATGTCAAAAATGGAAAGGTAAACCCACGATTGCATGGTATTATTCAACCTTGCAGTGGCAGAGGAGGAACGAATTCGCAGTCTGAGTGAATTTACAAATAGTATCATTTTTTATACCTTACTTGTACATGTGACTGATTATTTTGCCTGTAAATTACATTCATTTACTTATTTGTGTGCTTTCTTGAACTAATTCCTTCTTGATTAATCGCATCACAAGTAACTTGTACCTTGAATAAAGCTTTAGCTTCAACTTCTGCTTCTTCTTCGTCGACTTTATCAGAATCCGATCGTTCACATCGAAGAATCGTTAGAAGAACTTTCTGGAAATCTCCCGAAGTATCCCTGCGAACATCTTCGATCAAGCTACGCTCAAATACGAGTTGATAGGCAGCCTGTCAGGAAACAAAATAATAGATCAAAGTTAGAGATCGTAGAACAGTAAATTCACAAGCGATTGTCAGTGTCTGTGCATCGTTTCCCAAGATTGTTGTTATTACTCTCGTTGCCGTTATCTCGTTGAAATATACGGGACCCGATATTTTCCCCCTCATTTTGCTGTTGTTTTTTATTTAACGGAATAACATTCGTTGCAATTCTTGGCGGGAATTATGTTGTCATTTGGCATCCGTGTCTATATATTCCAGCCTCGCTCTCTTGTATGTTTAACGAATTCATATATCACCAAGATTTGTGTGCAAAGTTCAATTTCATAATTACATTTTCACCTTCAATTTTTCAATTTCAGTATTATCCTTGGTGCAGACGACATCTACCAGTGCTGCTTCGTTTGTTCCCATCCCTTTTGTAGCTTTTTGTGCTTTCTTTGCCTCCATTACAGCAGGAAGCTGTCAAAACAATCATTTTTAAATAATCATGTTTGACTTCAACAAAATGAAGAAAAATATTACAGATGCATTGACTTCAGTATATTAGAATTTTTTTTATGGTGTTCCACAATTCTAAATGATGTTTCCTATTTTGTGACCACAAAATACCAATTTGGTCAAAGAAAGATGAGATAATGGCGAATCTAAGTGTTTGTAATTTTATCTTTGTGAACGTGGGTAATGATTTGTGATATTGAATGTGAAAGAAAGTATGTTCAGAATAAACAGAAGTTGTTGAAAATATTAAAAGTATAAGTAATTGGAAATGGAAAAGATGACCACAGTGAAAAACCGTCAAAAAACACCAATAACCCTGCTAAAACGCTTAAAAACAGTGAAAAATAAAGGGAATAAAATATTTGAATGAGAATAACACTTATTTATGGTCTTATACAAATAATTCGGCAGAAAAATATGAACCTGACTAAAATTTACTAGGGCTAGGGCCCAGTTAGCTTTCGTCCCCAAATGGTGAACAACCTGTATTGACAAATTCAGTAACAACAAATGTTTGTAACTGAGTACATTTCTGGGTCGTTATTTGTTTTGTTATTATGTTAAAATACTGGGTCAATTATTTTAAATTTTCTTCAGTTGAGGTGGAAGTGTCTATTCTATTCAAATACATTTTTACCCCACAACTCTTGTATTTTTAAACAATGAGCAACTAGGTTGGCTTTCAGTCTCAAAGTGTTTAATATCACTTGCGTTGAGGAAGCAATACAATGACTTTTGTAATCAAACACGAAATGATGACTTACATCCATGCAAGCAAGAACTAGCTTTTCAAAATCTCCTCTTAATTCCTTCTGTAAAGTTTTGATCAATGGTTTTTTGTATTCTTCTTCGTATTTCTTTATGAGAATCTGTCGCTGAGCGGCAGATCTGCATAAATAAGCAGTTTAATACTTTGTGAGTTAAAGCATCTTGACAAGACAATGCTAACAGTAATTTCTGTGTCGACCACTCTTATGGTCGTCTATAGTCGGGTTTGCTTAACATTAGTGATCGGTGACTTTACTATGTCACAATTGCAACTAAATACCTTACCTCTTTGCTAAAACTTCTATCAAAGCCTTTTCGTTCGTACCCATACCCGCCATGGCCTTGTGAAGACGTCGGCAATCTTCGGCAGGATCGAAGTGATCCACAGGAACAACAGTTGGCTGGAAAATGTAACATATATATATATATATATATATGCAGATGAAGGTTGTGTATAGATAGACTATTTATATAATATGGGCATCGTACATAAAAATCATCGGAATGGAATCAATGAATGGGCTAAATTATAGGTATTTCATGCAGTTAGATCAAATTTCAAACTATAATTGAGTTTACTGCTATGGTATTGTACGTATTTGCTTGCGATAAAGATGATAAGGTTGATTATGAGAGCATTGACCCTCACAATCCACACTTTGTTTACCATTGGATATCGCGCCCTTTCGATGTTTTATTTTAAATTTTGATTCAATAGATTGGTCGATAATATGGGCTGTTTCTCCTATCTTGGTTCATAAGATATCAGGGTTATTTCATGTGACAATACAATTTCATAATATAATTCTGGAAGACCTCCAATACGTGCTCATGTGACCTTAGGTAAATATTACCGGATCGGAAACATTCCGAATCGATTTATATTACATTGTAAATGCCTATTCAGCAAATCAAATTACTTGGTATATAACCAAATCTTCAATTCCCATTTGATATTTTGAATTAATTACAATGCGGAAAAATATTAGACTAACCATTGCTCAAAAGTCTATCTACAATGAAGAATATCTATCTCACTTTAACCCTCTGGAGCGGAATCGTTGATAATCAACTATGGACATATACACATATTATTAAATGACTTTTAGCTAAAATTATGGTTTAAGAAAACGGCGCTGCCTTAAAATAGTTCAAGCAAGGCACAAGTCAAGAACCAAAATATTCAACATTGCACACGTGCTGCAATATTCATTATTTGGCCAATTAAATTTGTTACTTTTAAGGAGGTACATCTATAAGAGCAAAATTCGGAAATATTTTGCAATGACAATACGACATGGCTAGATATAACGTGTGCTTGTTAGTTCCGGGATTGGAAATGGCATTACGGTGGAAAATGTATCAAAACCACAGCTTCGGTGGACTCTCTCTGACACTGGCCATCAAAAATCAAACGAATATGACGCAAATCTAGTATAGATAAAACACCATAAACTATATACATTACCTTGTTTGTTGCCATCTTGCTTGCTAAACTAGTTTGATTCCACGGTGAAGTATCTGAAGTCTGGTCTCAGTACCTTCGTTTAATTCCCGGTGGACAATTACGACGATATGGCTAACTACGGATGTAAATGTCTGGGTTACCAAGTCTGATCAACGTATGCGTAAATCATATAGGACGAGGATGACGCGTAGGTCGAGTTAATTATTTTCCAACTCTTGATTACCACTGATGCGTTAGGAAGAAGCAAGCTCACGCGACTTTATTGCTCTCCGTCATCTTCTACCGGATCGTCCAGGAGCGTGTTTTATAGAAAGCATAATATTACATTTTCTACTCCTCCACGACATTCTGTTACTAATTCGTGGTTTTTGATTTTTATCGCAGCATTATTTCTGAACAATTATCCTTAAAATATCACATTGTAAATATTTGTATATATAAGCTATTTTTAACGTCCACAACCCACACGGAAAGCTTGAACTAATAAGCGTATAGCACAAGCAATCAAAAGTTGGCGCACTCAAATCATGTTTATGGCTTGCTGGAAAAACATATTCGGAAATGATAAAAACGTTTTTGATAAGCACCTAATAAAGGATCAAACATATTAAAATCAAGTCGGCGTGTGTTTGGTAAGAATAGGAAATATCAGAATTGATATGTATAAATACCCTCTACATATTTTGTTATTCATTCACATTTTCTTGGCTGGTTGGCATTTTTTTTAGCTAAGTAACCAAAATTTTGACAACTCTAAAGCAATATTTGTCCGTCTTCGTAAAAAAAATTCTTTGGTCGCTTGCCTTTTTCAATATATATATATAAACCTAAAAGTTACTAATTTTATTCTATAGTGAATTTTATTGTTTATTTTATATTTGGTATTGAAGTGTTGTTCAATAGTAATTACATGTGTGGGGAGTAACCCTTCGTAATAATTTGGCAGCATTCATTTTTCATGTAAATACACGCGTCGATTTCAAAAACCCGTTGATGGCAAACAAATTCATTTAAATTTGGTCGTAAAAGTACTGCACGTTTAGTATTTGAGCATATTCCTGGGTTGTGAGAGTTTTCAAAATTTATTTCTTGTAACATTAACTCATAAATAGCACGCACTAACGTTGTTATCATTAAGACTGCTGCTGATTTTATTTGAATAGCAATCATGGCCTGAAAAAGCACGTTCAGTCTCAAGAGTGCTAAATCGGCGTCCGAAGATGTTGCATCATACTTTTATCCCATTTGTTCCATGTTTGTTACAATTTGCCACAGTTTTCCTCATTGTTTAACACTTATACCACTTTTCGGGCTAAGGTTATGCACCATGGAACAAATGGTAAAAGTAAGCCTATGAAGTGGCATTTATGCTTTTTTCTAGGTTGGGATGTATACAGTGGTGGGATTCAGCCAGTTTGCACCGGTTCCATAGAACCGTCTCACGGAATTTTAAGAGATCAGCGAACCGGTTAGCATTACTGGTTACTGTCAATAACTTGTCACAGAACCGACTGAAAAATATGACTTTTGTGATGGAACCGGCTGACAAAAAAATTGAATCTCACCACTGGATGTAGCCTATATATATATATATATATATATATATATATATAGCCTATACTATTTTAGTTAGTCAGAAGGTGAGAGTAGGTATATGAAGTAAGGTTCGTACAATTGTGACAAGTGTGGGAAACGATTTTTTCGAGGCACCCGCAAAAGATCACAAAACTGTCTCTTGACGTTGGTACCGCCATCGAGTATTTCACTGACGTGAACACATTTAGATACATTAGCATTGTGCAAACGGCGTAATTTGTGCCCTAACGGTTTTGACAGTGGTAAGTAGGGATGGCGGAATCGAGTCCAGATTCGATTACAGAATCGATTCCGCGAATCGATTCCGATGCACTGGAATCGATTCTCGAGTTTAAACCTTGGATTGCAAACAATGGTTAACGTTTTATGGCAATTCCTGCTCATATATGTATAAACTGCTTACTGCTATGTTGAGTTGCTACGAGGACGCAAACTTCACTATATAATATATATATAATATATACATTTTGCTGTAGGGCTTTAACGTTTATTTATTTTAAAAATCTCTGTGGGTTGTGAGGGATTCGTTTTTTTGTGCGATTTTGTCTCCTGTGACAGATTGGATACCCATACTACTTAGTTTCAGCCTTCTTGTCCGTCCAAAATTTGAACATCGTGCTCTTGTTTGATTTTTTATGGTATTGCTTAGGTGGGTATGTTTTTTCGATAAGATATGTCGAGGAATCGAGATTCGGAATTGAGAATCGGAATCGATAATTTAGGAATCGGATAAGAATCGAATACTTGTAAGTACTTTTACTAGGCATCCTTAGTGGTAAGTAGCAGTGAACTTGCACATCTTTATTTTACTGGCTCATTGCCGTGTATTATTACATTCGGATGGTGCTAGATCAGTGGTTCTCAACCGCCGGTCCGCCAAATATTTTCCAATATTAATATATTATAAGCAATATTATAATACAGAGTATTGACGGCATGTCCGTTAGTTTTGTGTTTTTTTCCTAATTCTTATTGATTCGTAGTACCGTTATTCGTCTAACTGTTGGACCAGGGGTGGGCAAGGTTTTCAGACCGGGGGCCAACAATTTTGTCCATCTAGACTGGCGGACCATGGAAGTATGGAGTAAAATGTGAAAGTTACATTTATGGACAATATTTGCAGTGCTACAAAAGCAAAAGTGGAAAACGATAAGCCCCATGCCAAAACTCAATTTTATCGCAATCCCAACAAATTCCTTGAGCTATTTTTTTGAGGAGTTTGATAGCACATTCCGTGTTTGTCCGAAAATAAGACTGGGTTATTTTTCAATATTTTTCCGAAAAATAACACTAGGGCTTGTTTTCGGGGAATGTCTTCTATTTTTATTTATAAAAAATAAAATTCGAAAGTAAAGAATTACGATAATTGCAAAAATATATATAAAGTATGAAAACCGATATCCATTTACTTATAAATACCACGTTTTTATTCAGAACAGCTGCGAAACATAGATTATCAATCGGTTCCATTACATTTGAACCCACGTACATTTGAACCCATGACAATTGCACCTGTATGCTATTGCACCCATGAAATTTTTTTTGTTTCACGGATAGTTAAACCCATACTAACCCTAACCCATGGGTTTTAGCACCCGCATATAGATTGAACCCGTGGATATACGCATGGGTTCAAATGTACATGGGTTCAAATGTACGGTCACCTTATCAATCATTTAAAACGTGTAGGAGAGATTTCTTGATATCGACCAGGTCAAAAAAAAGTTCGCGTTATTGACTAGGTCTCATTTTTAAGGCGAGGGCTTATATTAAAATATTTCTTAAAATTCAGGCTAGGCCTTATTTTCATGGTATGTCTCAATTTCGGGGAAACACGTTTCACGTTTCAAAAGAAACCCAGCGGTGAACACCAAGTTAGTGGTGTTTACAGGAAGAGACTGCTACTTCAACTTTACAACATACCCCGAAACGACCTTGCAAGTTGCAGCTAAATTGATATGGATCATACGGAAACAAGCAAAAAACGAGAGGGATATTTTATTGAGCACTATAATAAGTATTTGGAGCTAGGTTTCAATATTGCTCCCAGCAGCGAAAAAGTACTACTTCCTACGTGCCTAGTCTGCGCCAAAATTCTTTCAAACGACGCAATGAAACCCGCAAAGCTAACGAAATCGCGTGGAAGTCAACGCTCTACTTTGCCTTGCACAAACTTCATTAGAACTACGTTCAACACGTATAATATGAAGAAGACAGCAGTAAATTTCTCATTGAATTGGATTGTCTTCTTTTGCACCGCCTATTTTTGTCGTAATTGCATCCTTTTGTATATGTTTTGTGTTCAATGCATTTTTGGTTTATTTTGAAGGTCCGCAGGTCCGCGAAATTTTTTTTGAAATTTTACCGGTCCGCGAACTGAAAAAGGTTAAGAACCACTGTGCTAGATGATGTCGTATTGGCATCCTTTTTGTAGATTGTGTTGAAAATATAAATTTGGATAAGTAAATGTTGTCGGGGGAAACCAACAAGTTGTTTGAAAGATGGGTACGTTGAAGTTAAATTCAACAAAATCGTGGAGTATTGTCCTTAAACGCTCCACAGCGATATTTTCTAAAATACACATACAATCCTAAATTTTGTTAGATATAGATAGATAGATTTTATTTGAAGACTCCATAGTACACACAAAATATAAAATGATAATTCTGGGGAGCAAGCAAAACCTTTAAAAAAAGTTTAAAACATAAGAAATATCATGCGCACGCCCACCAGCACACACGCAAAAAAGAATTACAAAAAACACAAACGTTGTTAATTAAACAAGGCTTGGGCCTGAAATAAACGAACTAAAGATACGCGAATTTATTGAACCTTTGGGCTGTATTGAACCTTCGACCTGGGGTTCACGAGACGATTTTTAGGGGTACTTGGATGGCAGTCGAGTTTTTTTAATATCCTCTAACAAAGGGAAACTGAGTAACTACCAGATGAAAATGAATGCCAATTGAAACTCTGCGTAAATTTTCACTGATCTAGCGTTGTTGTGATTGTGACGCAACAATGTGAAATGCACAGCTTTTCAGCCAAACTGTGAAACCTCAAAAGACAATGTACTGCGAGCATGCAGAAAGTGATATGCTCATCGAAACTTGAGAAAGATTTCAAGAATTTATTAGTTGGGTTGAGGACAAGCGCAATAACATCAACACGAATATTTAATTTAGTTACAGCAGTTGATCAATAAATTGTCGTTGCAGCAAATTGTCAGTCAATATATCACAACTTTGTTTGGTGTCTGATTATTGGGGGTTCGCGTTGATTGCTTCGTGACTCGGGGGGTACTTAACTAAAAAATAGGTTGAGAACCCCTGATTTAGACAATCCAGTACGGAATATCTGTACAGGCCAAATTTAAACGTTTTGAAAGAATTGTTGAATCGGGTTCTTCTGTGGTTTTCGATTAGTTCAATTTAAAATCGAATCATTTCCAATGCTTCCAACATTAATATCGAACACGCACAACCACCATTTCAGCAGTTGTAGTCGTCCCGCCTTTTCTGCGCTCTGTTCCATCATCCACAACTTTATTCATAAAAGGATCGAATCCTCGCAAAATACCCGTAAAGGATCGTCAACCTTTAAATCCAATCTTTTATCTGTAAACTTCTTTTATTCTGAAGGTTGGGCCTTGTTCATCTTGATATTGCCTGAACCGGCCACTCTCTACTGGGAGAGGTCTTGCAATTCTCTCTCGCACTTTACCAAACCACACAGAGTAATCCGCAGTTCATTGCCATACTTACTCCCACCATGTACTTCAGAAAATTTACCAACCGTGAACCTAAATTTTTACTAGACAAGTGTATTTCTGCAACTCGACACTTATGTCTACTCATAAGAACCTAAACACATAGCTCACCAAAAAAACACTCAAAACAAAAATACCAACGTTTAACATTTGATATATATATTGATAGATACATACAAGCTGTAAACGTTCCACTGTAAATCTAAAGGTTACACAATGCACATTAGTTAAGGATTGTTAAATTCAGACACTAGATAAATTCTAGAAGAGAAAGAAAATGATATTGGTTGAAATTAACAAACACCCTGTAGTGGGAGAGGCAATGAGCAAGGAAGAGCAATGATGTACGTAATACTTTAATACAGGGTGGTCGCTTAGAAAAGTAGAAAATTTGAAGGTCAGATGACACCATGAATAAAATGCGTATACACAAATTAATCTTCAAAACGCTGCACAAGACTTGGACTTCTGGGTTAAGACATTGCTTTGAAGTACACTGACGACATTTGAGCATCTATAAGTGTAGCATAACATAGACCTTTAAAAAAATGTTGTCAAAGTTATATTTTGTGAAAAATATTGCTGTTTGACAAATTTTCTGTTTTTCTAGCGAGTACCCCGAATAATAAGCTTAAACTTGATCATTTTCGGAGACCAATTCAAACGTGAATACTCCAGTAAGCAGCAAAATGTAGATTACTTAGGAAGTGAACCTAACAATAGTAAAACAGCATTTGAAACACCCTGGGAGCAGCTCTACTATTTAATAAGTTGTAAATAGCTGTACCATTGAAAATCATACACCATAATAAAATATACTTGGTAAGGTAACTCAGAGGTTTTCACCAACAATATTCCCAAACGCTTTCTTGAAGCTCAAGAGAGTTCCAATCCAAAAATTGTGTTGTTTTAAAACGAGACTGATAATGGTATTTTCTCATCTGGTTTGTAATTTTTTACTTCAGTAAACCGTACGACATCAACGCCAGTGTGTCCATATACTTGTAGAAAATCAGGAATGTGACCTTTTGTTTCTTTTATGTAAGCGAGATCACCATGAATGCTTAACTGTAAAATCAGGAAAAATTTTTTTACAAACTTTTATTCTAGATATCCAAATACGCATTTGAAAATTATGCACTGCCATTGAATTTATGGTTTGAAAATCAGAGTTAAAAATTAGAGGATATGATACTTTCATATTTATCACAGGGGAGAGAAAAAACAGTTACAATTTCATGTTGTGTACAGGAATAATTATCCAGTTATTTGTCTCAGATGAATGGACTTGGATTAGGGATTTGAATTATATAAAGCTGGAAACTTCAAATGCATCAATGTGTCGAATGTAGAATAAATTATTTAGACTTAGACCACTTTATTTTATAGGAAAATAGTCATTGCTACTAAATTCTTGCATTAAGCCGTTGAAGTGGTCCAAAAAAAGACAATTGTTATCAGGTTAAACATGTCAATCTTGAAACACCAGATGTGGTGAGACATAAATAAAACATGAGACGCTTCTTTTACAGCACAACCATTACGTTTAAATGGTTGCCTTGAACACTGACATTCGCCCTCGGGGTAACATAAAATCCGTACATATCATTAGTGGAATTAGAGTGACACATTTCCATTGAAATGCATGAGCATGAGATAGGTCCATGCAATATTTATTTCACATAATTATTTCAATATTGCAATATTTATTTCACGAAACAAAAACCCAAAACTTTACAGTAAGGTGATGATCAATTCGCCCTTGAGATTGAATGATAAAAATGCGATAGGTTTGAAAATATGATTCAAATTATTAGGATTAAAAATATATTACCTCAGTGGGATACACCGATACACTATGGGAATTAAGTCCTGTATTAAATCAGAAAAAAAACTTTGATGTGCTCTGTTCATCTAATGGTGGGTATATAAAGGGGAATGAATGAATTTAAAGAAACTTAAAAACTGATTAAAATGAAACAAACCTGAATAAGATTTATTGAGAACTGACTTCATAACACTGACACATAACACACTGACTGACTTTAAATTAGTGTCTGCACATCAAATATATGTATGAAAAATATATAGGTATATCTTTAAAATTACCATAGAAAAAATACATAATTTGATCTTCACTAAGCATGCACCATACAACAAAAATAAAAACTTCAGTAACATGGTCCATGCTCGTTCATGTTTAGCAAAGGAAAATTATCGAAATCCCCACTTTAAATCTATAAGCATTGCTTGACGATGGCAGTTTTCTATGCAGACCACATTTAGCTATTTAATAATTAATTCAAGTACCCTATGCAACAAGGTCATGATCTCACAAAAAGCCTAAATCAATGTCATGTTGTTAAAACCACAAAAATGGCTAATTTAGTTACCTTAGTTGAGTTTTTCTTTGATGGAAATTGCATCGTACAACACATTACTAATAAAATCATTGTTGACATCCAAAAAAATAACAACGCGAGTTCGGGAAGACCAGCTTTCCTGTAATTTATAAAAGACAAAACATAATGAATAAGAAAGAGTGCAATGGTCGAATATATTATGACCATGAAAATCAAATTTCCAACAGCAGTAGCCTATGCCAGAGACACACTTTGTTACAAAAGATTCGTACACAAAATTACTGGGGTCCGGCCTTTTCAGAAAATATATTTCACATTGGCCTGAATAAATTTCAGCGCCTCTAACTTTGGGGTGAAGAGAAAACTGACTAACCACAAAAAAGTGCGAGTTGAAGTTGCCCAGCTGGTAATTATTCACTAATCAAGACAGTATTGTTCATTATGATATCACCGGTCTTTTCTTATATAGTTGAGTGCACAAATGAGAAAATTATACAATAAAAACCGCTGTGGCAATTCACATTAGTATCGACATCTTAGCCGAGCATCAGGCTTGTGGAAAATATGGCGAAATAACCAGATGGAAGGCTGTGTTGTGGCGCAGTATGTGTAAAAATTGAATAATTTTGGAAGAAATATCGTGACTGAAATCGATTGGTCTAATTAGTTGCACAGAAAAATGATTTTTTAAAACATTTTAGCAAATCAATCTTCAGTTCAGGGCAATAATTTAGCAATCATTTAGAAATGAAATTTGTAGCGGATTCATGGTTTCACAAAATATGTAGATTGCTGATTAATGTAAAAGGAAACATTCCAGTCATTTTAAAATCATGTACATAATTACCAGTTGAATATACCGATACCGTATATTGAAAAATAACGAGAATTGCACATTATAAAACCACAATCAGTAAATAAGTACTACACAAGAATGTTCTGATCAAGACAATAAGGTCAACCACAGCTGATGAATTATTAAACAAAGGATTCCGTGAATTTATGAAAATGAATTTGAATGTTTTAGTGTCTTAATATGTGAAGGTATTTGTTTCAATGAAATGCAAAACAAAATGACTTTTGAAATTTTTCATATGTACAATGTTTTAAAACACTATTTACCGTAAAAAAAAATTTTTTTTAGAAATTTTCTCGATTCAGCATTATCGACCCAATTTATTACACCCATGATGGGTATAGGATTTAAACCTGAGACTAAATAAAATTAAATGCTTAGACCACCTCCCCACAAGCACAAGTACATTATACCAAAATACCTCGATAGCAGATAAAAGTATATAAAAATGGAGTAGACCCCAACAGTTAAACACTGCGATGAAGAATCTTTTTCATGACACTCTATTACGTATAAGCATGAAGGGAGACAATATCAATGCAAAATACAATCAATGCAAGTTGTGAATGACAATTTTCAAATCATTGAGAATCAAAACTAAAAACTTACTTGACAAAACAATTCCACCATTCTTCAAATTCCGTTTCTAAATTTGGATTATCGAAATGATCAAAATCATCATAATAATCGGAGAACCAGTAATCGTTTGTGTATGGATGATGCTTTCTGTAGAGTAAAAAAATGTTTGTCATGGGTGGACAAAACTGATTAATTAATATATAGAATATGAAATATCGGATATACCATAATAACCTTATACTAAATTGCATCATTACCGGAAAATCGGGAATCAATGAATTTTAATTATCAGGAAAATTTGTCCTATGCCAAATGAATAATGAAGTAGGGTAAAGGGTTGTTCATATGCCCTTGGGATATAGACATCAATAAGAAGCCCAATGAATAAATCAAAAAAACCCATCCACATATATTTTCGTTTTTATCAGGCAATTTCCTCAAGCAATTTCAAAATTTCACTCAGATAGGAGATTGATCTCTTAGCGAAGTTACAAACGACCACTCAAGAGCCAAGAGCTACTTAGACTATAAATCATTATTGTGTAGAATTGTGCATTAAAAATACTGATTTGGACGAGACTTGAAGCAGTGAGATGATATTATTTTTATATAAGGAGTAATATAATAATAATAAATCCAATACTACCCTAATTACCATTCTGTATCTGATATTTCATTATTAAATAATTCAAACGCAATGTCCAAACCCGAAGTCGTTCCTTATATATACTCAAAATACTCACTCATATAAATTTGTCTGGAGATTAGACTCAATGATTCTATCCACCAGAGTTGTTTTTGGATGAATTTTATTTCCATCAGTATTATGTTTTATGAGCTTTTCCAGTGGATGTTGAGTATTTATTTCCGGTAAATTTGAACCAAACTGTAAAATATGAAAGGTTGAAGGGAGGTCATTATAATAAATGTAGAATAGAGAGCTGGATATATCATTGGCTATCTTGACCTATATTTTTTGTTATCACTTTGGTAAGAGCGAAAAATGCTGCTTCACACAGGTAAGTCGTTTCAAAAAGGCAATAAAATTGAAATTGCCTTTCCTGACAGCAACAGATATTAGTCCACACGATCAACCAAAAAGATGCAATCGCTTTTTGATTGAAATCAATCTTTATTAACGATCGATCTGACTCTTTTCACATAGTTGCGATCCCCTGTGAAGTCTCGGTGGGCCCCGGTTTGGGAAACCCACATTTAGACTGTTTAAATGTTTACAGATGCCAAGACCTCAGCCTTAGAAATATTCAAATGATCGTTTTAAAAATAAATTAACAAAAAATCAATACAAATAAAATTTACTGTGTTTCCCAATACATTGTCCCATAATATTATTATGAAGTAAATAAGCATTAAATATTAAGCAAAGAGATCAATGCTTGAATAACAAAAAAATAAATAGTGCTTCAGGAGGGGATGGACTGAATTATCTAATCAATCCACTATTCTGCATACATTTTGATTTAATAAATTTGATTATAGAATATCAATAATATATTCTAAATTAGGTCTTTGAAACTATATTTCCTCTCAGGAATTTATAATCCTATTTCAAAAAATAAGATTTGCGAGACATATTAAATTTTTTAGAAATAGTTAAATAACTAACAAATAACTACAAAATAATAAAAGTAGTTGATACTTACAGAAATGATAATAACTTCATCTGTGTCTTTATTTCCCAAACTTAACATAGAGGATGACATAACATCAGAATTCATTAGTTTGGTCATATAATTCAGCATGTTCTGCATCATATTATCACTTGCCATCATGAGTGGATGTTGATACATCTGTAACATGAAAAAATAAATACCATATTTTCTGACTATTATTAAGTCGCTTTTCTGTATCCAATTATTTTAGCCTGATTTTTAAGCAGGCTATGCTTTTTTTAGTTTTTATGGGTTCGGCCTATTTTTTCCATTAAGAGTCCTCTCAAACATAACTTTTTATCTGGGTTGATAGATTTTCAATGTACTCGACACCAAAGGGCCTGCCAAACACAGCTACAGTTATTTCATCCACTTTGTACAGCCAGCTGATATTTATATTATTCTTTTTAAAAACTGATGGCAATCCTAACTTGGCTCGTAGGATGAAGCACTCCCTAGTTATTGGTATCTGTGCCAAAAATAAAAACGGTGATTCGGGGAAAACCGACACCAGACTAGACAGCACAGCTGTTAACAAACCCACAGACGTACAACACCATATTCACAGGTTTTTTCAAGGTTCCAGTCAATGGGTTGTGCAAAATGATTGCATGCTACTTTTTTATTAACACTAAATCACCGCTTTATTGTTAAGAATAGTTAACTTTGTAAGAATGATTCTACCTTAACAAACATGGCCTGATTCTAACTGTATGAACTTATGAGCGCATATTGGTGCTTAATTAACTGACCAACAGAGAAAAAGTTTTTCTGCCTCATCATATTAGAGGGATATATTGGAGAAAAAAACTTTATCAGTGGTAAAATAAGCATCGTCTAATTTGCTGAGTGGACTTATTAGCCGAAAATATATATATTCATTTTTCATAGATGTATAAAAACGATAAATTTTACTCCCAAATAGCAATGACAAATATGCAATATTTTCAATTTGAAATAAAGATGTTCGAAACTACCGGTAATTTAATATTCAAATACATTCGGATTTGGTAATATTTCATATGGCAAATTATTGATTTCAGGAATAACTGAAAACTAGTTTATTTAAAACTTTTCAAAATTGAGCATATAACATCAGATGCCCACAAAAAATAGCACTATGTTTCAGACTTCCGACACCGCAAAAATATAAAAATTATCAAACAACTTTTATACAAGCTATTCTATGTTTGCCAAGTCAATTTCTATGTTACTACTCTACAACGGTTACAATGTAAAATTTGATATTTGTTATTCTATATTCTAAAATATCATATCGGAATATCATCAGAATTGTTAGTTATTCATTTTTGGCCACCCCTGTATGCAAATTAATATCACATTATCTTAATTAATATACCATAACTATTAAATCAAAAGATAACTGGTTTGTCCTATTTATCTACCAATATCCATCACATCACTTTAATAAAGGTAATGTAAATCACATAATAACCAAGTAATTGGATAATTAGTCACACCATTGTACCAGAGGTATTGAAAATTGCCATTGATATAGTACAGTTATGGAATTAGAGATACAGAGCATATTTATTCAATCTATATTTCAATTTTGATAAGCTTTATTCACATAAAACAAGATTTGTTTGAATTAGGGGATATGGGAATTAAACTACAATTCAATTTAATATATTTACATAGGTGAATATAGAATAAGTCATTGAACCAAGAAGGTAATAAAAACCTGATCCAATATTATATATATATATATATACATATAATGATAACTTAGCAGTGTCAATAATAAACTCATTACTTACATGCGAGAAGAATTGATCAAATGGATCTGCACCAAAACTTCCAAATATATTGTCTTGATGATTTAGAGAAAGAGATTGACTAATTACAACTGGATGAATATGAGGTTCCTCTTTATCCAACTAAACATATAAATTTTGCAATAAAATGAAATGGTGAAACTATTTTCTAACATATTCAATAGTTAATGCAATAATGAAATAAGTAACACGCGTACCCATACTAATAACTGCATTCTCGATAAAAATAACAATTCAAATGGAACTGAGTGCACAAATGAAGAGTGGATCAAGATTAGGACGCAAAGCAGATAGATCGATAGATTAGCAGAACCAGTTTTTTACCTTTCATAAGAGTCAAATATGTACTTGGAATACAGTGTAGCATTGGCAACTAATCTAAAACCTTTGCATGAAGAAAAAACTTAAAAACCTCATAAAACGTGCCTTGGTAAAAGGAGAGAGGAGATTGCCAGAAACTATATTGTGAAAAATTAAAAGAATATTCTAAGTTTCTCGCAACATAGTTTAAAATAGTTCTACTGTTAATAGCTTACTTTATTTTGCCTTTGTTTGGCAGGTAAAACAGCAGATTTACATCCAAATTTACATGATTCTGACTCGAATTTGTTTTCGTTTTGACCATATGCTTCATCACATGCTGGAAAATATTGTCAGAGATTATTCTTCAACACATCCAAAAAATATTACTGGCAATGAACACAGCCACAGGCTTTAGACAAATGAATAGAAGCTTATTCTAATTGCAACCTATTCTATGACAAAAAAACAGCCACGGTATATGTTTTCAATTTGGTGTTCAAGCAAATGTGATATATTATATTGTTTTTGTGTTCGGACACAGGATTACCAGTTGTAAAATATTCCTTGAAGAGATAACTGTATCAAGATCTAGCAGACTTTGAAATTTTTATTATATATTCACCAGCCTATTTAGCTCATTACATCACCATGACTGATTACATATGAGCAATTTTCAAGCATATGTCAAGCTATAAACTGCACAAAACATAACTTTTTATTTGGGGTAAAATCAGGCTGGGTAATACCTTAGGAATGATATCTAGGTTCCAAAATATTACTAATATTACATCTGCTCAATAAATGAAAACTCAGGTCCATAAAACGAAATGTACAAAAAAGTTTCAATCTTTGGTCAACTATTACCTGCGGTACATTCCACTAAAGTTTTATTGAAATCTTGATCATCTATCGACCATTCACAGATACTAAACAACCTACAGCCACGATCACAAGCTTCAAGGTTGCTTGGCTGTATTAATAAAAATACTGTTAGATCATAAGTCACTATAAATTACTGAAAAATCGAGAGTGAAATATTCACATTTGAAAGATGGTGATTAATAAATACAATATAATCAGAACAACAAGCCAATATCCAGATATCTCATAGTACAAATTTTTATCCAATATCAAAGTCTAGAATGTAATCAATGGAAACACTCTGTGATGAAATTGATTCACGGACTTTTCAAGCTAACAGGTGGCATGGGATGGTTAAAGTTATGATTTTCAACAAATATATATGGATAATGTTTTTTTTTTAGGATATTCTGATATTTGTTTCAAAAAGCATGTAAACCATTACACAGGCCAATCTCCTTTCCAACGAGAATATCCCTACCCTAGTTGGCAGGTTGTAAAGATCTGTCTGATTGATAGAAAGATCTGTCTGAAAGCAATGCCTACCCATTTGAAATCACTATCCAATGAATATTCATGGCTGAGGTGAGAACCACATTTGAAGTTTTGGCATTTATAACTTTTCCTCCAGCGTGTCTTATTTCCAATATTGTCTTTTTTTGTAACATAGCGAAGTTTCAAATAAAATAATAAATAAAAAAGTTACCCTGTCATATGTATGAAGAGGAAAACTCCTTAAACATTCATCTTTACAGGCATCTGATTTTCCCAAGATTGAGTCAAAGGTGTCAGACTCCTCACTATTGACAAGTCCACAAAGTAGGGACAACACAATAAATTGTTCAAATTTCATAATTGATAATCATGCAGATTGCATAACTGCATAACGCTGTGGAATATATGCTATGTACGGTAAATAAAAAAATGTTGGTATAAAATCATAAGAGTTGGTCCATGAACTACTGAACTATGTGTTTTTTTTTTCTTTCCAGCTTGCCAGGTTATATACCTACGGACAATGAGGAGATTCAAGCAATCCTCTAGTCTACCACATAATTCCAAAGGTTACCGGTACCGGTACCGGTCGGTACCACCTACTTACCAAGGTACAACCCTATTACAGTATTATCCTGCTTCATATACTGTTATAGGCTACAGATGTCAGGATATATCTGTATCAGTGTATGGATGTATTTTGCAAATAAATTTACACCTATACGGTACGGTACCGGTACTGACTTCAGTTCTCAAGTTTAAAATGCTTTTACTGTGTTTCGGGTTTCGTGAACAGAACCCGCTGACATCACCCTAGCAGACATCTCTCAGCGGACATCTCTCTCGTTTTCGGAACGGTAAAATAGCGTTGCCAGAAAACGATTCAACATGGCACTCAAATGCCGCGTCGGAAAAAAGGAAAGCTAGTCGCAAAGTACTTGCCAGATTTACGGCAAAATTTTGCTACACTCGGAATTACACAAAACTTATCTGTAATTTCCGATGGCCGGGCAGATTTTTGGAGATGATATAAAAAAAGAACTTATATTGAAGTCATCCTAATTCAAGTTTTATGAAATTTATATGTTGGGAACATATAATATTACATTGTCAAACATGGCCAAAAAGAAATTTCACATTAAAATTAATAAATGTCGGCATTTTAACCCAAATTTTGTACTTTTCGATTAGGTGCCCCACTTTTAGATAAGATATCTCAAAAAAAAATATTGTGAAGTCATTTGGAACCAGGTTTCAGAAAAATTGTGTGTCGGGAACATATAATAATATCTTGTTAAACATGGCCCAAACAGGAATTTTACATCAAAATTAGTAAATATCGGCATTTTAACCAAAAATTCTGTACTATTTGATTACGTGCCCCACTTTCAGATAAGATATTTCAAAAAATCATACTGTGAAGTCATCTCGAACCAAGTTCCAAAAAAATTGTATGTCGGGAACATATATTATTATCTTGTCAAACATGGCCCAAACAGGAATTTTACATGAAAATTAGTGAATATCGGCATTTTAACCCAAAATTTTGATCTTTTCGATTACGTGCCCCACTTTTGAATAAAATATCCTAGAAGAACATATTGTGAAGTAACCTCGAACCAAGTTTGAGAAAAATTGTATGTCGGGAACATATATTAATATATTGTTAAACATGGCCCAAACAGGAATTTTACATCAAAATTAATAAATATCAGTATTTCAACCCCAAATTTTGTACTTTTCGATTACGTGCCCCACTTTTGAATAAAATATCCTAGAAGAACATATTGTGAAGTAACCTCGAACCAAGTTTGAGAAAAATTGTATGTCGGGAACATATATTAAAATATTGTTAAACATGGCCCAAACAGGAATTTTACATCAAAATTAGTGAATATCGGCATTTTAACCCAAAATTTTGGACTTTTCGATTACGTGCCCCACTTTTGAATAAAATATCCCAAAAGAACATATTGTGAAGTAGCCTCGAACCAAGTTTGAGAAAAATTGTATGTCGGGAACATATATTAATATCTTGTTAAACATGGCCCAAACAGGAATTTTACATCAAAATTAGTGAATATCGGCATTTTAACCCAAAATTTTGTACTTTTCGATTACGTGCCCCACTTTTGAATAAAATATCCCAAAAGAACATATTGTTAAGTAACCTCGAACCAAGTTTGAGAAAAATTGTATGTCGGTAACATATATTAATATCTTGTTAAACATGGCCCAAACAGGAATTTTACATCAAAATTAATGAATATTGGCATTTTAACCCAAAATTTTGGACTTTTCGATTACGTGCCCCACTTTTGAATAAAATATCCCAAAAGAAAATATTGTTAAGTAACCTCGAACCAAGTTTCAGAAAAATTGTATGTCGGGAACATATAATAATATCTTATAATAAATTCCTGTTTGGGCCATGTTTAACAAGATATTATTATATGTTCCCGACATACAATTTTTCTCAAACTTGGTTCGAGGTTACTTCACAATATGTTCTTCTAGGATATTTTATTCAAAAGTGGGGCACGTAATCGAAAAGTCCATAATTTTGGGTTAAAATGCCGATATTCACTAATTTTGATATAAAATTCCTGTTTGGGCCATGTTCAACAAGATATTAATATATGTTTCCGACATACAATTTTTCTCAAACTTGGTTCGAGGTTACTTCACAATATGTTCTTCTAGGATATTTTATTCAAAAGTGGGGTACGTAATCGAAAAGTACAAAATTTGGGGTTGAAATACTGATATTTATTACTTTTGATGTAAAATTCCTGTTTGGGCCATGTTTAACAAGATATTATTATATGTTCCCGACATACAATTTTTCTCAAACTTGGTTCGAGGTTACTTCACAATATGTTCTTCTAGGATATTTTATTCAAAAGTGGGGCACGTAATCGAAAAGTACAAAATTTGGGGTTGAAATACTGATATTTATTAATTTTAATGTAAAATTCCTGTTTGGGCCATGTTTAACAAGATATTATTATATGTTCCCGACATACAATTTTTCCCAAACTTGGTTCGAGGTTACTTTACAATATGTTCTTTTGAGATATTTTATTCAAAAATGGGGCACGTAATCGAAAAGTCCAAAATTTTGTGTTGAAAATTCCGATATTCACTAATTTTGATGTAAAATTTCTGTTTGGGCCATGTTTAACAAGATATTAATATATGTTCCCGACATACAATTTTTCTCAAACTTGGTTCGAGGTTACTTCACAATATGTTCTTTTAGGATATTTTATTCAAAAGTGGGGCACGTAATCGAAAAGTTCAAATTTTCGGGGTAAAAAGCCGATATTCACTAACTTTGATGTAAAATTCCTGTTTGGGCCATGTTTAACAATATTTTAATATATGTTACCGACATACAATTTTTCTCAAACTTGGTTCGAGGTTACTTCACAATATGTTCTTCTAGGATATTTTATTCAAAAGTGGGGCACGTAATCGAAAAGTACAAAATTTGGGGTTGAATTACTGATATTTATTAATTTTGATGTAAAATTCCTGTTTGGGCCATGTTTAACAAGATATTATTATATATTCTCGACATACAATTTTTCTGAAACTTGGTTCCAAATGACTTCACAATATTTTTTTTTAAGATATCTTATCTAAAAGTGGGGCACCTAATCGAAAAGTACAGAATTTGGGGTTAAAATGCCGACATTTATTAATTTTAATGTGAAATTTCTTTTTGGCCATGTTTGACAATGTAATATTATATGTTCCCAACATATAAATTTCATAAAACTTGAATTAGGATGACTTCAATATAAGTTCTTTTTTTATATCATCTTCAAAAATCTGCCCGGCCATCGGAAATTACAGATAAGTTTCGTGTAATTCCGAGTGTAGCAAAATTTTGCCGTAAATCTGGCAAGTACTTTGCGACTAGCTTTCCTTTTTTCCGATGCGGCATTTAAGTGCCATGTTAAATCGTTTTCTGGCAACCCTATTTTACCGTTCCGAAAACGAGAGAGATGTCCGCTGAGAGATGTCTGCTAGGGTAACTTTGGTCCCGCTGACCCAGTGACCCGACTATCCGATGAAATCAATGCAAATAGAGAAACAGCATACCCATGTAATTACTGCATATAAATATAATTTACTCTTGACAAAATGACAGAAATAGCATTAAAAAGTATCCTGACTAAATGACTAAAAACTGAAAAATCGTTTTTGAATGCAAGGGCAATAAAGTCGAACTCCTTACATCTGTTGCTTGCGCAGTCAGTCGATGCTATGTTGTTATCTTTGTTTAATGCGAGTGCCCCCACGTGGCGGCGCAATTGATGCTTGTTGAATACAAAGTGAACCCATAATCATAATCAACGACTAACATACCGGTCATAATATAGATGTTTCGATTTCCATATTTATTGGACACGAAATGAATCTATGGATGTTTCCCAGAGAATCGATTTCCGTATTTATTGGACACGAAATCCACAAATGGATCATTATGTTATTATGTTCCTGTTAGAATGTTTTTCAGGTTCTTTTTCATCTTCTCGTTCTTGTCGTTATGAAAAAGATCGCTTTTCCTATTAACTCCCGTTGTGCTCGCAGAAGACTTTGAAGTAAATAAAGGTAGTAGTATCCTTCTAGCGAATATACCATCTTTAACCACTGAAAATTTTAAAGCAATCAGCCAAGTAGCTGAAGAGAATACCATAACGACAATACCATTATAACTAAGCAATCCATAATTTTGTCCAACAACAGAGCGATGCTCAAATATATAAACACGAAATCCAAAACAAAGTACAGTAGTACGGGTGTGCAATATTTACGGTACCGACACCGCAGTCTTCATAACTTCTCATTACCCTAACGCAAATGCGGAACCGCCACAAGATGCGCAATGTTTAATTTTTCTGCTGCCAAAGCACACAAATACAAATACCAGGGTGAACTGAATGAATGATAGTAACGAGTAATAGGGTAAAAAAAATACTAACCATTTAGTGGAAAATATAATGTTAACAACTGCATCCAGTCCAGCACCCATTGCCTACGGCCTTAAATCTTGTATATACGCCATATTCTTTAAAAAAAAAAAAGAACAATGCTCAAATATATACACGGACACAGAGCAAAAATGTTTTTTCTCATCCACATGTCCCCACAGAATCATATTCTATACCAGGGTCGGCCAACCTTTTTGGCCGACGGGCCACATTTAGTTTACTAATAATTGCGCGGACCACTTAATAGTTACCGATATTACAACTGTTTTCTTACATTAATGTAAACGAGAGCGTCTTCGGAGTACCTCACATCATTTTAAAAGTTGCGCGGCCGCACGGAAAATACGTGGTCTCCAAACGCACCGCCGATCACGCGCTCCGGTTGTGCTCACCATTCCCCTGAAAAAACACTAAATTGGTAACTTAAGTTGTTACAAACAATTCTCACCGCTGGATGTATCTTTTCACGTTATGAATTTCGTGCAAGGCCCGAGCATAATTTGATGGCAAAGATCACAGCATTCACTACGTCGAAACGCTTATTCAGACCGCAGAAACTATTCGAAAAAGATAACCATTTCTGTGTTCGAGATATGAAATAATCGTCAATTCCACTCCGTTTTCGCGAAGTAGTACAATTTACTGAATTTAATGAATGTTTTATTACACCCAAGTTTCATTGCATCAGTGTGTTTGGACTACGAGGCATTTCGCCAGATTATTGGCGGGATTACAGATCGCAAGGGTGGGCAAAAAAGTATATTTTCCTGGAATCGAATAAATTAACGAATTGTCGAATATTTGGTTGAATTCAGGATTTTATTCCGATCTTTATCTTTTGTATCGGCTTTGATCTTTCTTGTCACCGTTTGTAAATTCACTGTCCCAATTTTAAGCTAAGAATATTATCATTTCTGACGCCGGAATGCAGATATTTACGAAGACGATAGTCTATTATGTCTGTTTTATTTTCGTATTGAATAGGGAATAAAAAAAAATGCAAAGTCATTGCGTGAATCCTGAATGATAGTCTGAGTTCAAATGATGATTAAATAAGTCGGCAGTAATGGCAATTCTACTTGTCAAACTGTAAGCGTGGATGTATTTTTTTTTTAAATAAGTATTAAAAACAATGGTATAACTTGCAATATCTATATGTGGATAACCAAGCCCTAAAATTCCGGGATTTTAGAAGATAATTGCGGGATCGGGATTGAAAAAAACAGTCCAAATCCCGGAATTTCTCGGGATCTCAACCCTACTCAACACGTTTTAATTAAGTCCAAGTCAATCAATGTATGTGTCGTGTATAAAATGCATTGATATCATATGTCATACATACCATCATCCGTTGGTTGGGTCCCATCCAAGGCAATGCTTACGTTTTTTTTTAGTTTTCGGATCAATATATTTCATTTGTGTCACGTTTAGAACTTGCAATATGTATTTTATTCTTATGTATTTTTTCACGTCTGACATAGTAGTGAAATCAGATCCATGCATATCTTTTTATGAATAGTTGATAAAATGATGATGATGATGATTTCTAATCATATTTTAAGATGAAATGTCGAACCTACGTATGCAATATTTCCTGTTGTTTTCGACGAATATATTCTTACTAAACTCCTCAAAGGTAAGTATATTTTAAATATTATAAGTAGATTGTTTTCTCAGATAAAAAGTTCAACAGTTGTTTTGTATATTTATCAATTTATAAAAGCAGGTAGTTTTGCAGATTAAAAACATATGAGTTGTTTTGTATATTTAATAATCTCCGTAATTAATCATATTAAACTTCTTTCAATAAACTAAAAAAAATAATCAATCGATCGCATCAGGTCATTGCTTTCTAATACAAAATTTTGTAATGATACTACGTATGCAGTGTTCCCCATTGCTGACACCAACAAACATAGTCATATACACTATGTAAACGCACAATATTACATAAACGCACATTACATAAAATTAACTTAAACAACGAAAGAACGGAAGAAAACTTCGTTTACACTCAGTAACCTTTTATTATACAACGCTATTGAATTTTTCAATTGCTGAGTTAGCCTGGGGTAATATACTAGATTTTTTCGGGATATATTTAGATCACGGAGGAATCAAATATATATACAACAAAAATTTAATTAATAGAAAGTGGTTTCCTGAATTGTTGCATTCCGGTATGAGCAGAAAAAAGCAGTCTACATTAAAATTTGTAGCTGAGATATTATTTATTTAGTGATGTTGAAACGTTCGAGGTTGCAGTTCAAATAACATTACCGGTATCTCGGATAAAGAAATAACATTTAGCGGAGAATGAATCATGAATCTAACATAGTTAAGACTCATAATGAGTGCTTCTTGGGCATTTGTATCAAGCGACGCAAATTTTCACTCTGATTCTATATCCTCTGATCCCAGGGTGGTGTGCGAGTCCATTCGCACCACAGTATCGAAAAATAACAAAACGAGTAATTGCGGAGTCAGACTGAAATCAAGTTATTAATTTGTAAATTAAGACGTTTGTTTTCTTCTTTTTGCTTCAATATCCATATCCCTCATTAATAAATCACTTTTAACGCAAATGTAATATATAATGATAAAAAATTACACGAAAACCGACTTTTGGATTCGAAAGATTTGGAATAGAAAAAGAAGTAAATACCTGATACTATTTATGGGTAGCATATTACGTATTTATCTAGATAGGTTCTTATGAAATAGTAAATAAGTCGTTTGCTTTGGTGACAGAGTTCGTGTACAATTTCGGGGATTTATGACAGCGTAATTTATCGAATATTTGCGAATGCATTCATGATAATGGTTATAGAAACATAATTTTAAAAATGTAATATATATACCATTTGCATCAACAGAAAATATTATATTGTAGAATTGAAAAACTGAAGCGGAATTATTATGATGTCCGAGTCTCCAAAAACCCAACTCATTCGCTGCTACGAAGGCAAAAATGTTGCTGATGCCTATGCTAAGTATAGACCTTCTTATCCCAAAACAGTACCAGAAGCAATAATCGGGTATTTAAGAAATGAAATGGGAGTAGGTGCCCAGGCAAAGTTTGAGAGAATGCTTGATGTTGGTTGTGGATGCGGACAGTCAACTTACATTTTTGCCGATTACTTCAAGTCGATTGTAGGAATCGATATTAGTGAAGCTCAAATCGAACAAGCTAGAAAGCTAAATCAATTCGAAAACATATCGTATCAGCTTGTTCATGGAAATGCTTTTCCGTTCAAAGACAATAGTATCGATTTAATAACTTCTGGAACGGCGGCTCATTTTTTCGATATACCGAAGTTCGAAAATGAGTGCGAACGTGTGTTGAAAACAAACGGGGTATGTGCAATATTTGGAAGAGTTATCAATTCAATCAAGCCAATATTGAATGGAGAAGAGATTGCAACGCCTACATATCCGTTTTATAATTTTTATGAAGATTTCTTTGTCGACATCAATGCTGACAAAAGAGATACAATTGTCATTGACGGGTATGCGGAAACGTTCAATAAGATACAAAATGACTCCAAAGAATGGTTTGAGGAGCTAACTTACAGAGAGAAAATTGGGAACACCTTGGTAGATCTAAAAAATTTTATGTCGACTCTAGGTGAATACCAAACTTTAATGGAAACTCAAAAACCCGATATCGATCCTTTAACAGTGATGGCAAGCAAGGTGAAAAAACTCTTCAATATGGAAGGCGTACCAGACGAAGATGTCAAACTGAGTGCAGAAGCGATTGTTAGCATGTTTGTGTTTACTAAACGTGGCTAATCGACCATCATTTTATCGATCAGCACTTGGGCAAAATAGACTGATGGTGAAAACGAATCTATTTTTCAGATACAACATGGACCTATGGGTCGTTTTATCATTTTGTATTTTTCTTTCTGCTGTTGGCAAAAGCCCACTGCTTTCATATTTCACATGTTGCACTACTGAAATAACTAGACCTGAATCTACAACAAAATATTTTATTAGCAAGTTCCTTACACGCTTTAATTTTGTCATTGACAGAAGACCAGGTCATAGTTGGTTTATGTTGTTCTATTACATTTGAACCCACGACAATTGAACCTGTATACTATTGCACCATTGGAAATTCGCACCTACGGATATTTGATCCAATACTAACCTCAACCCATGGATTTTAGCACCCGCATATAGATTGAACCCGCGGATATACGGGTGCAAATGTATGGGTTCAAATGTGCTGTCACCGTTTTATGTTTATTCAAACACGATGTAACTGAACTTTGATTAGTCGCTTTACTCGTCGCTACGTTGAAAATGTTGTTGATGCAGAAGAGAAGATATAACACTGAGGTCATCACTTCTCTCTAATCGATTGTACTTCAATATACACAGGATGTTGTATATTATTGGACACGAAATGGACCTATATATATAGGATTTACATATTTATCCCCCGGGAGAGAAAGGCGATAGTCGGCTGAATCATATGGCGAACCACGGCCTTTCATCCGGTTATCAGTCCATGTCGGGCATGTGATTAGTTAGCCAGTTATTTGTTTACGGAAGCATGGTGGGGAAAGTCGTAACCGACCAGTGGGTTACGTTGACCACCATACGACGGCGAGGAGTCAGCAATCCTCTCGCACCTAACTATTCCGCTTGGGATTCGAACCAGAGGTGCGGTGGCGAGCGTATTCCTAACGCTTAACACGGTGCGCGACACCAGCATCTTAGTATTACGTTGCTCGCATTTTTGTTCCTCCTATTACGAAAAAGTCGCTTTACTCTTCAATTGCCGGACTAATTGATTTCAAATTTTCAGTGGTCAAAGATTGTTGTCGCTAGAAGGCTATTATTCCTCCTCATGAAAAAACTTGGCAGATTGTTATTTTCAGACATTGGCGCTTTAAATTTACCCAAAAAGCTTTCACGTATCTCAAAAAACTTGATCACTGATTTGTCACTACAGTTTTCGGTGACGCAGGAAGGCGATGTAGCGGGCTCGCACACCATGCGGGGTTAATGAGCGAGAGAGTCGACTGACTTCTCGCTAACCAAACGGCGGTTCACACAACCGCTGGTCGGTTTCTCCTGCCTGTTATAAACCAGTGTTTTAACCTAGCCACCGATTCCCAGTAAAATTCATCTACAATAGGAAATAAACACGAACAGGTTCTGGACCATTATATTGAACATCCGTATACGAGACACTACATTATTATCAAATTGATATACATAAAGATCATCTCCGTTCATTTTCACCATATTAACAAATAATTTTAATATTCCTTTATGACTAAATAGGACACAATACTGTATTTATTCCAGCAAGAAGCCACTGGAGAACCCGTAATTCCACGAATTTGTCAATTATCAGGCACCAAAAGTAACACTGTTTTCTGATCGGCTTGGCAAACGCAACTTGAGCGAGAACGTAACCATTTATAAAAGTATATCCAAAGTATTTATCGACTTCAATACAACTATGTTCCCCATAACACTCCGAATTAAAGCCATTGATGATTGAAAAAACAATTGATCACTCCAGTATTCCGTTTGTAGGGTAATCAAAAAAAAATAAGATATTGGAATGAAACTGATAGGAAAGCTTAACATGTTATTAACATTTGAAATATTAAAGCTGACATCGTTTTCTGTATGTTGATACTGGACAGCTTTAAAACCTCGAATAACAGGGGCATCAAACTAGCTTTCCTAATTAACGAGTATAGCAGCCTTCAACAAAAACATAAAAAATAGTAGCTGGAGCGTCAAATAATAGGTAGTAATTTAGTAAATATTTCGATATGCAGTTTTATCTTGACTGAGTAAGCTTTATAACAAGCTTGTTTCTTACCAGATGACAAGAACCATATATTTCGTCTTCATTATTTTCACACTGTGAACTATACTGTAGCCTGACAGTAAAGTTAACATACAATATCTGAATATTACGTATTGCGGTAAATAAGAACATAAGAATGCAATGACATGATGAAAGGAGAGATATCCATTCTTATATACCACCATTGACAATACCACCCTTTTAAATATAAAAAAAAAAACAGGAAAATGTGAAAGAAAATGAAAACCTCACATTATAAGCGGTTTAGAATTGAAAAAAAAATTTAACCATGCATTAAACCAATAGTAGTACAGGGATGGTTAAACTAATTCTCAATTTTACACCAAAGCAATATCAATTCCCGCGAGACATGATAAAAAAATACATCGATGGATGAGATTTACACTGCAGAGGATGGGGGTGTGTATATAGCAGCATTGGGGTCAAGGGGCATTTGTTGAATCAAGCCCTGGGGTTGGGGTATCATAGGGTTTGTGTGGATAGGGATGGGATGTGGAGGCTCCATGTTTGGAGGAGATATTGGGGCAACAGGAACGGAGCAGAAACGAGCAGAATAATGCTGGGTGGGGCTAAGTTGAACAGTTGGTGGGACTTGCTTTTCTAGAAAATTGGCGGAATAGTGAGGAGTGGAAGACCTCATTTGTGATTCTGGCAAAACAGATAAAACTTCTGCGACTCTTGACTTCAGCTCACGAATTTCAACTTCACGCTGCATTCGAACACCTGCGAAACAAAATCAATAAATGAAAAATAAAAGGATCCGAGAGAATATTACATTTATCTAATATATAAAAACATACTTTGCTCAATTTCATATTGTCGTTTCACATCTCCAAGAGCGGAAAAAAGATCGAGTTTCAATCTTGTCTCAGCACTGAGTGATTTTTCCAACATCATATTTTTCTCTTGCATCGCAGCTAAAGCAGACATCAGAGTATCGGATTCTTTAGCAGATTTTTCATTCTGTTTCAATTCCTGTGAATGGTGCGGAATTGGCAATAACTTGTAACAAAAGTCTGGATTACGACTATAAATATCTGTACAGTACAGGCAAATTATACATTATGACTTGGCAGTTGGCGCATCGTGCTAAGTGTTAGGAGTCTTTCGCAATTCTGATTAATCTACATGGGCTCGCAGGTTCGAATCTTATGAAAGATAATTATGTTCACAAGTATTGATTCGACTTCTTGCCATCGTAGAGTGGTAAACACAGGTCTTGTTTTAAACAGTCTTATTCCCTTTCCTCTCTCTTGGGATAATAATTATTATAAAAATTGCATTATTTTATTTATTTTTATGGCATCCTTGGCAGGTAACCAGAAATAATAGGTAGTTTGTTATAATCTTCATCTATAATATTGATTTTTCATAAGAAACAAACTATTATTGCATCCTTATTACTAAATTAAAAAAGAGACCAAAATTAATAATGTGTCCATTTTTCAATAGATGTTGGATTTTGTCTTTTTTATCTGAGGCAGATAAGCCAAAAACAACAATACATCTCATATTAGGAATAAAGGATTTTGGTACTATTCTCCTATTTCCTGGCGTTGACCATACAATTGAAACAACATACACCAATTTCCCTATGCAGTCTTTTGCAATAATCTTCTTTTTCTTCTAAAAGTTTTTTAAGATTTTGAAAATCTTTTTCTTTTTCTTGAAATTTCCTTTTATTGAGTTCTGCTTCTTCTCTTTCCCTGTATTTGAGAAAAGAAGGTAATTTTCAAAAAGTAGGTATTTCATGAAATTTGGATCTTGAACCCTCAACTAGAAACTGAAAGAGTTTCGATTGAAGAGTTGCGGGAACTGACACACTAACATTACTTTTATAGTTTATTTATTCAGAAAAAAAATAGTGGGATAGCTTCCCTAAATATCCAATTTTAAGTTTGCTTAAAAACTCGTTTCGAATTTCTGATTCGAAACTGGTCAACTGTGTTGAGCGCAGTGGCCTAGCGCAGTGTTAGGACATAACTGTGTCGACATCCTAATTTGCACATCTAAGATTCAAACCCCAAAGCCCCATCTTATCCAGAGTGTAATAAATTGGATAGACAAAACAGTACTTCGAAATATAGTAAGTAGCTCAGTATCTATCATTGGATAACAGTGGTTGTCCAGGGCCATGTTTGAGAGGAAAGTCATGAATAAGCATTAAATCATACAATTATGATTATCCTTTATAAACCTATCATGATTGTGACTTTTTATTACTGTACACCAGCGGTTCTCAAACTTCTTGGTATTGCGACGTCCTCCAAAAAATAAGGCCACGCTGCGACTCCCTGTGAAAAATGTCTGGATATCTTTCAATAAGAGACCTCTTTTACAATGAGTTTTATTTAAATCATGCCTGAAGAGAACTGCTGTGGTGTCAATATTGAATATCTGTTTAGGTTAACTTAACGCGCAGAGGAAGTGCTGAACAACGCTTGATGTACACATGTTCATGTAAGAAATAGAAATGAACGGCATGCATGACTCGATCTGACCCAGCCAATTCCAATTGGAACAGTATTGAATGATTCGTGATGTTTGTCAAGTCACATATAGATAGGATCGATCGTTACAATAATTAATATATTGTCACTTCCAGTTCTCAAGTATGATTTAAACAAGAATAACGAAAATTTAGACTTTTCTACGCACCGCAGGTACGAATCCGCAAAAGAAAAAAAGTTTTGCGACGCCCTATCAATATTGAAACGAAGCACTTGGGCGTCCCGACGCCCAGTTTTAGAACCACGGCTGTACACGGTACGTATGCCTTGGTTGTGCATAGGTTTGAAACAACTAAATCTTAACAGTCCAGCATGCCTTTTACATATGACGTTTGTTCATTCCTTTTTATCTGAACAAGATGAAGAAACTATGTTTTGAACGTAGGCTTGCACGTAATTGACAAAAATCAATTCCGTAATTACGGCCAAATCGATTACGTAATGACCCCGTAATTGCGATATTTTATTCACACTTTTAAACCTATCATAACAACCAATTTAATCCACTTCTATTCCGAATGGGACATCGACAGTTGGGACAGTTTGGTTTTCATATTTCCGCCAGTACTACACGCCGGCGACAGATGCTAAAGACAAATATCAAGGAGTGAATTCAAATTAATTTTATTCTGATTTTTATCTTTTGTGTTAGCTTTGATTTTCCTTTATCAACTTTATCACCCAATTTTATGCGATCAATTTTATCATTACCAACACTGGTTAGTGGTAATATATTTATGAAACGAAAGTTGACTTTTTTTAAATCGTATTAACGTATTAATACGAGTTTCGTATTAAATAAAAATTCCGGGTTTCTAATTTATAAATCAACGACGAGCGTATTCTCTCGTTTGATTATACTTGCGCTTGCCTCGCAACGAAGACTTGTTATTGTACCGTTTTTTTACATTATCCGACTTTACTACCTAGTTAGCATTTTATAATAATTATTGATGCCGACTTATTGACGATATTCCGATTACCATGCTTCATTTTACATAAAATCATTTGGCGGCCTAAATGTTATAACATTATTTGCGCATAATTTAAATACCGTACTTATATGACATGCCTTCTCCGAAAATACAAAGTTATATCGCAAAACAATGCATTTGGTGACATTTATTTTGCACTCTCGAAAATATTAATTTACTTTTCTAACTCAAGTCGACAATCCTATCGGCTAAGATTGACACAAGTTTGGTCGAGTGCCGGTGGTATTTGAGTCGACGATAAATCAAAATAAGTTGCCGCATTTGGTAAAGACTTAGAGATATTGTAAAGACATATTTGGCCGAAATAGTGCGAGGCATTGTGAAAACAAGGCCAAGTCCGGACAGATATATAACGATAAAAGCGGTAACAGAACATCAAGATTTTGTAATAGAAAAAGGATCTCGCGCAGAATGAACATGGGAATCCCGACTTTTTGTTGTTTCTCTGCCGTCTGAATCGCTTTACCGATGCCGAAAAGACTAAGTTGCGTTGGTTCATTACGCAATTTCTCTTCCGTCGTCATATTGCTGTTTGATAAGCTCGACATTAATTATCACGGCATTTACAAATAGACCATGTTTGGTAAGTTGTCTCTTACATTCTTTAGTCATTTCACCCGAAGAAGTTCAAACCAGGTGTGCTGGCGTCCATCGGTCTCAACACAATTCTATCCCATATCTACGCTTAATATGTACATTTGCCATGCTAGATAAGTTGATAATAGGTTAGTAAATGGCAACGCGTTATGCCTTCTCCATCTGCGTAACAAGAGAGATAAAAACGGCTGCGAATACCGGAACTCTAACTTCTTCTACCGATTAAACTTTAATTTTTTACAATCGACTGCTCTAAAGAGAGCTCGTTTCAATCGCGAAAGCGCTCCACCAATAATTACGAATTTACGTAATTCGTAACTTCGCTTCCGTAACTCGAAATAATTCCGTAATTCCGTAAATCCGTAAATTACGTGCAAGCCTATAAATTGAACGTCCCCATTTCGGCATTGCTCAACCAATTTATTACACTGTAGGTGAGGCAGTGCTCATGGCATTTGAACCAGAGATTAACCATCGACATCAACTTTAGTAACACAGCGTTTTTCAAACTTTTTTTGCATTGGAACACCTACGCATTTTATCTTGCCTCGTGACGAAAATGCCATGCTTTTCAGATACCTGTTTAGGTACCAAGGCCTCTCGGCCTGTTTGCCGCGAGTTGGGAGACAAATTTACAACCCAGAGGCGCCAATGTACAGACGAGATCGCCATGGAGACCAATTTAGCAATTTTGATTCCTGACCCGTGGAACACTTCGAAGAAGCCCACGAAACATCGCAGTTTGAGAAACGCTGGTCTAACGCCTTAACCGCTAGATCATTGGGTACACAAGCTCAAGTTATTCCTGTTTACCTGCAAATATGGACTCACCTGTTACTTGCCACCAATGCAACAGCTCTTGCAGCAGTTTCTTCTTCCTCTTTTCTCTTGTTTCTTTCTTCTATCAGAACTTTTTCAACAGCATGGCGAACTTCTGTTTCTGCTTTCAAACGTTTTTCGAGGGACTGAAGCGTTTGTTTATCTTTTTGTTTGTTGTTGACCAAATTATGAAGTCTAAAATAAAAAATAAAAAAGTTAGGATATAACTGTGAAAATGGCAATTAATATACAATTTTTTCCATAGCTGATATTTAATCTGTATCAGGTACGGTATTTTTCTATATCAAAAAAATGAAAAATTTCATACTTATTTTGCAGTTCATCATTGTTCCTTCTGAGTTGTGATAGTTCATTCTTCGCAGACTTCTCACCATGAATCAAAGTATAATTTTGTGTACGTAAATCCCCTTCACACTGACGAGTTAAACTTAGTTCCGTTTTCAAATCAGAAATACAAGATTCAAGTTCTTCAATTCTAAACATAAAATGATAATCGATGAAATCACTCTTAGCAAGGCTCTATTCAAGATAGACTGTGGACAAAAAACTTTCCACCAGACCAGGGGTTGCCAAAATTTTTAAGCCGTGCCCCTTTTTAGAATTTGTCAAGTCTCGCACCCACCTCAAAAATACCTAGATAACAATAAACTACAAATAACCGATAGTAAAGTGAAAGTATGATTTTATTTAAAAAACATGTTAAAAATACATGGATGGAAAGTAAATATTCAAAATAAGGCAGGCAAGATCAAATCTACCAAATATTTTTTCTTTTAATCAGCTTCACGTTCACGCTCCCTCCAAAAATTGTGGGGCCACCGTTTGTAAACCACTGCACTAGATTTTTGTAATAAACAACTACACTTGTGATTGTTAAAATTTTGACTTGGGCTCTAAGATTTCAGGTTGAAGAAAGTTTCAACATTATCATCAACCAAACCAGTGGTTCCCAACCGCCGGTCCGCGAGAAGTTTTGTTGTTTTAATGTCGTCTCAATCGCTTTACCGATGACGAGGTTGCTTTGGTTTATTACGCAATTTCTCTTCCGCCGTCATTTTGCGACGTCTTTCGCGACATCTTGACGCCGTCTTTCGCGACATCTTGGCGCCAAGCAATCACACTTTTTCGTCTCCGATTCAACGTGAATGCTCCATCAAATCTTGCAAGATTTAGAAACCAAAAAATCAGCACATGTGCTTTTTCTGTCCTGCGTGCTTTTTCTGTTTTGAATGCTTTTCTTGATTAATATGACGATCCATATGAAACATAATGCATATCTCCTAGTTTAAAGCAGAAAACAGTCAAGAACAGTATAATATTTCAGTAAGATATAAATTTGTTGCGACCCTGCAGGTGTCACAAGACGCCCAAAAAAGCATGAGCCGCAGAGATGTTTCCCAGTATTTTGAGCAGACACAGTAGGATTTTGAGACTGGTGCCAAGTTATCGACAACTTCGTCATTGTAACTTAAACTCATTTCGTTTGAGGCGTCGATCAACTGCAGACTCAGAGAGATTAATATGACGAACTTGACTTTACTTCCAGAATTAAAAATGAATTACTTGATACAATTTTGAATATCTCTTGATAAGAATATCTATCGCTAAATAATTTGAGCATTTGAACTGTTGTGCGCATTTTCAACCAGTTACTACGTTATGCGAAAACCTTTCATCACTAGATTCAATTTAAGCGAATCAAAGAAATCGCCTGCACGCCGCTGCAGAGCTACGTGTTGCAGAAACTTCTTTGAGGCCTTGTTTGCAATCCTATATTGGAAACGAAACATCAGCAAAATTCTCACTAGAGTTAATTGTGTTTGTACATGTTTTGCCATGTATATGTTTTTATGTGAGATGTTTTATGCGTGACAACGCATATTGGGTGCACAGCACTGCATTTCATTACACAAATATAGGGCATTATTTTATGTTTCACCCATTTAAATTTTCGGACGGCACATTATTTGATAGTTTTTCTATATAAGCATATTTAGTGCCCTGCATTGCATTATACTTCGCTAATATGTGTTATTCGTTCCTGTTCCGGTCCTTACAATTTTTGCCGGTCCGCGAGTACATTTAATTTATTTATACCGGTCCGCCAGGGTAGAAAGGTTGGGAACCACTGAACTAAACACACTTAACAAATCCTGCACAAGTTAACAACAGTGCCGCAATATACAAAAAGTAATCATTATTAGTGTATAAATATATCAGGTCATATTTTCGTAATATAGTGTAAAAACACTCATGATCAATTCGACACAACCAGCCTTTAATAGATATGCTGCATCTGTTGCCGGGCACACACTCCTCATAAATAAATATTCATCTGATTGTTTGTTATAAATATTTATCCGTTTTCAATCTTTGCGGTTTTGTTGAAAAATGCAGCAACCAAATGGTAACTCTGTACGTGCTTCCACACATTTGTTCTTTACATAAGACAAGATAATATAAAAAAATCATAGCGCTAAAATCATATGTCGGGTGCGAAAGTATTTGTTATACGAGAGTGGGCAACCTGGATGTTATTTGAATTTGAATTAGATTTTTTACAATTACACTAAAGATGTAAAATTTTATGGAAAATTGCTTTTATATTCATTGTGGAATATAATTTATATTCACGCTCGTCTTTGCAAATATTTGGCTTCACTGGTTTAGCATCAACGATTATGACACACATAAAAGTTATTAGATTCAGGCATATAATAAGGCATATAATCAGGCATATGATAGAAACGAATGATATCTAATAAAGGTACTCTTGTAGTATGTGTAAGTGTAATAGGTCAGGGTTAGGCCATAATTTTATACCAACTTTTCCTATTTTAGTTCTATTACCAATCGGGGACTGGCTTTGTTAGCAAGTAAATATACCCCTTGTCGATGGGTTTCGGTTGCTTTACACAACTTGATGTAAAATAGGCAAACAGAATTACCCTAGTTACCTCCATATTGGTACATATACTTCTGGTGCGCCCTAGTGTTTTTTATTAATATGGTTTTATTGCAGTATATTAAAAATTTATGTCAAGTCTTACAGTAGGATTTATAGTCTCAAATGCTTCCGTAAGAATGAGTTATCTGCCACATAAAGCTTTGCAAGATGTGGGTTGTGGTTTGTCTGAGATATGTTTGAGAAAATTTGCTCAAAGAAAGGTCACTCACTCGCCCTCACTCAAAGAAGTGAAAAAAGACTGATCTCTGAGCAAATCATGATCATATTAGTACAAAATCAATCCATATGGACCATTCAAAATCAAAATAACTACAAGAAAAAAAACATAAGAATTTACCATCTTTTGAAAGAAGTTGACCTATTTATTCATCCTCTATTTGTACTTGTTTATAATTGTTTTTATTATGTGACAATCAATATCAAAAAATAGCTTGAAACAACATCAAAATAATTTAAATTGAAACACTCCCTTAAAATTGTTTGTATTTAATTGGGTTTCAGACAGATGTTGAAGAATAATATGGGGTTAGGCAAATATCTATCCTTCATATTAACTTTCTAAAATATTGCTTGAAATCCAACAAAAATTGGGGGAAAACATAGTGTCACATAAAAAGAGCTTTCAAGAGAAAAAGTTACCAAATAATGCAAAATTCTTCATTTTCAAAAACTTCATTTGAAGTTTTCATATTGATATTTCCAAAATAGCAAAACAAATTTTTTTTTATAAAATCAGATGGTCGGAATTATCATTTTTCACAAAAATGTTTCCTCCTGTCAGTGAAATCGAGATTTAAATCCAATCATGCATTTACACTAACCGGATAAGCAAATAAAAAATTTGAACGCCATTGAAAAGGATTTGACACATTTGCTCCAAACTTAGTATCCAGACACGGAGCAAGTTCGATAAAAGTGAATCCACGTACAAAAATCCTGTGATTATTCCATCTAACCCACCTTAAAATATTCTGATCTTTAGTTATTTCTTTATCCGCAATAGTTATAACAGAAGGTTTAGAATCAACAACAGGTTGTGTGACAATTTTCACATCAGTCTGTGGAATTTCCATCACACTATTTTGTATACTCCCATTCCGATCATGGTGTGTTTTTGGAGAATTATTGCTTTCTAAGCTACTAACACTGGAACTACGACTTGAAGATTGATTCTTGTTAGGCTGCAAAAATGTATATTTTTAGAATGGATAGGATTTACATTTATTACAAAATACGATAAGACGGATTAATCTTTAGGTGAACCACAGCCTCTCGTCTTGTTACTAGTCCATGTCGGGTAATCGGATAGTCGAAATAGTTTACCAGTTATTTTTTGGTGAGAGCACATTTGCACCCATGTACATTTGCACCCGTAAACTGCACCCAGGACATTCGCACCTGTATACTTTTGCACCCGACGCCATTTCCACCCATAGATTTTAGCACCCGCATATAGATTGCACCCATGGACATTTGTACCCATGAACATATGCACCCTGAACATTTGCACCCATGAACGTTTGCTCCCAATAAAGTTTACACCCATGTACATCGCACCCATAGACATTTGCACCAACAGACATTTGCGCCCATGTACATTTGCACTAACAAAATAGATGCTTTGTTCAAAACAAATTGAATATTTGAATTGATTTCTGCGAAATATAACTAAATAAAACCAATCATAGAGTATTGTCAATGGTCGTGCTCAATTAAATTTAACCAGGATTGAATTGTGAACGAAAATTTTAAGATTAATTTATATATAAGTTTAATACAGGGGTCGGCAACCTTTTGTCGCTCGCGAGCCCCGCGAAAACCCCTGGTTTAATACATCAAATTTGATTACCACACTTATATCACAGAATTAATAAATATCTTACCGTACAAGGAGTCGGGCCTTTGCAATAAAAATTTGATGAATTTAAATTTGATTGAGACTGTGATTGTGATATATTTGTGTTTCGTTTCCGCAATTCCATTTTCGACGAAATAAAATCACCTCCCGAAGATGGCGTAGGTGACTTAGAACCATTCGATGACAAAAGATTATTATTCCGCTGCTGTGGTAGCTTTTTACTCGCAGATGAATTCTGGTTCCCGCCACCAGAGGCGTTATTGAAATTAGAATTGCATTTAGACGCTGAAGTTGGTGAGTCTTCATTAAATGATGCTAAAAACAAGATGATTCAAGATTATTAAAATAGTTATGCACTGTTCATAGGTATGCCAAAAAAACTTTTATTTAGGGATAACTAAATGTTACTATATAACAATCAATCAAAGACCAAAGTGTAAGGATGTTGTAATCAACACTAATGATAGGTATTCAATTTGATAGCCTACAAAAGGTCTTGCTGCGCACTAACACTAAGTATATTTCCGTAACATGTCTAACTTAATCAGACAAGCATATTTCAACTAGATTAATTGAGAAGTCTGACCATGGTCAAGAAGAGATCAAGACTTTTGAATCAAATTAACAAAACAATCGTATTTAAAATTGTCTTAACAAAATTTATAGAATCAATATATGTTTAACTAGTTTGAAATGTATCAAAATAAATAAGCAGTGATTGATTGGTTTTCTTTTTTGTTTTAATTTTCAGAATCAAATGAAGGACTTTTTGGAAATACTCTCGAGTCTTCAATTACTCAAAATATTAATATTTTAAATAAACTGTTCTAATGATGTCTCTGACAGCTATTCATTCTTGCGATATACAGTGATATCTCGGCAACCGGACATAATTCGTTCAGGATTGGTGGTTGACTACCTATTTGTTCCAGTATCTAGACCAGGGTGGTCCAAACCCAGGACCCGCCGCTTCATTATCTGTGGCCCGCCGCCGCATTCGGAGAGTAACCAAAATATCGTATTTTAAATTTCTTCTCATAAAATATGTCAGAAAAATCGTTTGACATTTTGTTGTTATATCACTATTGCGACTGAATTGACTAGTATGATGGCTAGCTGAAGCAACTAGCGAAGTTGAATAATGTGATGGGCAATGGGCAGTCTAAATTGTTACCTGGATTTCTATCGTTTTGGTCGGGAATATATGCTAACAATATAGGCATGATAAAAAACTAAAAAATCGAATGCGGATTCCATTAGCCTAGGTTGGCAACCCCTCATAACTATGTGTTTACACAAAAAAGTGGTTCTTTTGTATTGCACTATTTACCTATTCTAGGTACTATTGTGGCCCGCGACCAATGCCAAAATAATTTTGTGGCCCGCGGAGCCCACAACCTTGGACCACCATGATCTAGACTTTTTGCCATAAAAAACAATGGTAATTATTTTATTTCATCATCTCGCTTGGCGGCACGCTCTAGCACTGAATTTCCATTCGAGTACCGCGGTATTTTTGACTAGAATTTTTTGGTCGTCTACCGAATTGTTCAGAGTATCAAGTCATTCGACTGTATTTAGATGCATAATATATATTTGACTTTTGTAAGTTCTCCATTGAATATGACTCAATGTATAATATTTTGAATAATCCATATTCAAAAATATTATTATAGAATGTATTTAGAATCCTAGATAATTTGGTTTTTCCTATACCTGATAGCTGTCAAAAACACACAGAAAAAAATAATTGCTCAATAAATACAGTCCTAAAATCAATACCGCAAACCACAATGTTTGTGACATTATGATCATATTGCATTTACCATAAAGATGAATAATGAGACTAAATACATAAATCATACATTACACTAAATTGACATTTCGAATTCCAAATATTACACCTAAAATTTAAACACATTCGAGACTTTGTTTTAACAGTTGCTGTAATTCCATTACTAGTCTCGAAAATTATTTGATAATAAAACAGACTTTGAATTAGGAAGAAAAATTAATATATCTCGCTATTCGCCAGAGAAGCACGCAGAATAGGATACTTGGATGTGGACAATGTCAAACAAATTTTCAATTTCTACCTACACACGATAGAAAGTTTTTAAAAAATTGATCAAAAATACATGTTGGAATATTTAAATACCCAAAATTCTCATTCACATTGATTTAAATAATCAAAAGTGGAGGAATAGAATAAATGAACACGACAACACTTACATTGAATATTACGATTTCCTGATGCATTTGAATCAACAAGAGAATTAGGACGCTTTTCTTTCTTTAAAGAATTTGTTGAACCATTTGACGGAAGAGATGCAACTCCATTCGAAATAGGAGAAGATTCAGGATCTATATATAATGAACAAAATTATTTCAGTCAAAGAAAATTCCCTTCACAAATCTAATTCAGAAATAGGCTGCTTAACTGGGATAAATTTTAATTGAGGGTAAAAATTAGCATTGAAATGATATGCGCTTTAATATGTGAAAATGAAATTAATTTAAGGTGTCTACATCAATATTTCAACATTACAAATTCTTCTTTCAAAGACCCTTTCGCCCGTAGGTAATTGCAGACATAAAAATATAAAATTTGGAAAAAAAAGTTTAATTTCGAGATTGTTGAAAACTGAAAAGGTAAATGAGAGAATAATGGTTAGGAATCTTTGCCTGAATAAAAAATAAAAATTGGTTCCATCAATTTTTTGTATCAAAGCAATTTTAGCTTTAGGTATTTTAATAATCGATTTTCAAATAGCTTCAAATTATTAGTTGATAAGCTTGAAGATGCTGAAGAAAAAGTATCGGCAATCGGCATTGAAATTCTTTAACTGTATAATATTTTGCGTCATCTTAAAACCAAAAAATTCACAATAGACAGCCATACTTGGCCTAAGTCACCTCAATTCATGTATATTCAAATAATAACAAGTTAAAATTACTCAACTTCCTATTGAAAAATACACTCAATTCATCAATGAGTAAATTTTTGCCCTGGCAAATTATACAATGAACTTATAGCATGCATCCGGAATGGCTGAATGAAGTGTACTATCTATGTCTATGCGAGTCATGCCAAACAGCAGACAATATTACTGTTTGGAATTACTGTTTTCTGCAACCATTTACTGGGATAAGTGTGTAGTAAATAAAAAAAAAGTAAATCAAATTGATCGAATGTTTAAGTGATTTTGAATCAACATGTATTATAAGAGCTGTGGTTCACTATTTTTTCCATTGCACATCAAAAATTTAAAATGAATAAAAAAACCTTGTTTTATCGAGAAATATTGCAAATTGCTAAATTGAGGTCTTACTTCACACATCGCAAATTTTATTTTGTACTGTTTAGTATGTTTCATCAAAGTTAAAAAAATGAAAAAAACAAACCTTGTTTTATCGACCGTTGACGTTGTTCCACTGGAAGTGCGTTCTTCAACAATTCAAAATAAAATTCATTATCTTTTTGAACATTTTTTTGAGTTCGTATTCTCAGTCGATATTGAATATAACTTTTGAATCCGAATCCAAGAGTTACAACAGGATATCCAATACTGTTAATGAAATTGTTAATGATTAAATATGATTAAATTCACTCAAAACAAAGTCACAAGCTATGCGAAACTGTGCAACATTTGAAAATAATAAAACTTTTTTTTATGTTCATTTAATTAGAATGCTAGCAAAATCTCATTTAGTAGAAATTTACTACTTACTAGACCAGAGATGTGCGACATTTTTTGACGGTGGGACAACTTCAGACAACCAGATAGGCCGCACAAAAAAATTTGTGGTAAAAGCAATAGAAGAGAATGCGGCTATCGCTTAGCCATACATTAATAATTACACCAAAAAACGTCGGAAGATTTACCGCTGCGACAAGAACTAAAAATAATTATGTATTTTTATCCATGTGAGTGCCTTTTCAAACATAAACTGTCAGAATATGATATTATGCTTGATGAGGAAGAATCTTAGCATTGGCGGGCCGGGTTGTGGCCGACGGGCCGCCTGTTGCACACACCTGTATTAGACGTACAAGCAGGCGTTTTTGATGTGCTTATTGTGAGAAAAACAGGTTATAAATATATTGGTTGGTGGGAGCAGTACGCAATTAACCCATGCGCTTTTTTCTCTATGCTTGAGAAAATGTGGGCACTTACTGCAAGGATGTTGTAGCACGAATTAAAACCAGTATATGAAGAGGTTTAAATGCCTTCTATTGGGTTCTTAAATATATTTCTATAATCTATATTTAAAATTATTAAATTGAAGTATTGAATTTGCAAAAAGGTGATGCAAAACTTTTAAACACTCAATATAGATTTTTTGTTGTGGCAGAGACTCAGTAAATAAACATCAGTTGACTCATAATGTAAAAATAATTCCAAAATTCCAAAATGTGTAGGTTTTTAGAAAAAACGTGTATAAGAAAATTTATTAAAACGAGTTAATTTCTTTAACACATGGATGAAAAATAGCCAATAATCTAGTAGTTCAACAGGAACCAGAACATAAATAAAAAGAGAGAAACGCTCAAATATATAGACACTAACAACAGGTTATTGAAGTGTTCCCATTTCATATATAAAGTGTTTCCAGTCCACGAGTAAAATGAAACAGGAAGCTTTAGCATGAAATATCGGGTTCCACATGACTCTGAACATTTAAAAAAAGCCTTCCAGCGACTTTAACAATTATGAAGTACAGAAAAATTTGATATTGATCAGAACATCAGTTGCGCCTTTTTAACAACAACAATTAAGACTATATACCTGACATTGGCAAACTGTGGCCCGCGGGCCAAATCCAGACCGTGGGGTGGTTCAATCTGGCCCGCCTGATGCTGCCACAAGCCCACAACCCAACTAAAATTTTTATGTTACCTGAAAAATTACTCACTTTTTTGTTGGAATTACGATTAAATTTAGTTTTGACACAAAGCCCATCGTTTTCCGCATTTACATTTGTAACACTGTAAGTATTGTTCATAAAATGTAACTTTTTATGTCACACTTACAATCCCGCCAATCCAGGTGGCAAAATTTTTGGCCCCTAGTCAAAAACCTTGCCCACCGCTGATACCTATATGTGCAATTCGTGTCCAATTGCACTACGACAGAGTTCAAAAAAAGTATATAGGCTATTTATAGCATAAGACTTACTGTAATATTATAGCATTTCTTACCAATGAGCAGCAAATGGTCGACAAAGATCAACTTGGAAAGGGTTGTTTCGTAAATCCTTCAAACGAATCGATGCCTCGATATACATAAATAATAACCAGAGTGATACAGTTGGCAGACATATTCCACGATCTGTGAAGGATAAATTATATAATATATAAAACAGAAAATGATCATTAAATGGTGACTAAATTAAATAAAAAGATTGGAACTGAAATTTGAAAAAACAAAATTGACAAATTCAACTGGAGCATGTTTGCTATTATATATATATTATGCATATGCAGTGCATATGAGTTTTTTTGTTATATTGATTAGATGATGATTTTTGCATAGGAGAATTGAACTATTACACAGGGTTTCCTTAAGCCTCAGATCATCTCATTTGATATCTGATTCACCAAAAGGGTTGAGAACCATTAATTTGGATGTTTGAATATGCTTATATCATCACTGTTTAGGCCATTGCCTTTTTTATTACCATAGCGTGACTTTGCAACAATATAAGCAACATAAAACTAATTACAACTGTATCAAACCTATTATAATGAGAAAAATACGACATGTTCATGAAGTACTCTTACAAATTCAATTTCGTTATAAAGTCAGTTTTAAGTATGTCTTAATCAGATTTGTTTTATTTTATTCAGTGTTTATTTTAAGTTTTTTACTTGATTAAGACACTTGAATGAGCCAACAAACTATTTATGATATCGATAAATCCCCTGCAATTTGAAATTTTTAAAGACTTTATGAACACCCTACCCCAGGGTGGTCCAAACGCATTTTCTGGAAGGAACTAATGTCACTGAATTTCTTAGTGTTAGGGCTAGCTGAGGAGACTAGCGAAGTTGAATAATGTGCTTAACTAGTTTGAATTGTTATCTTGGTTTCTATCTTTTTGTCAGGAATATATGCTAACAATATAGGCATCATACAAAACTGAAAATCGAATGCAGAATCTAAACCAGGGTGGTCCAAGATTGGCAGCTCCGCGGGCCACAAAATTACTTTTGCATGGTTCACGGGCCACAATAGTGCCAAGAACTTCGCTCGTTTAACTTCGCTAGTTGCCTCAGCAAGCCATAACACTAGTCAATTCAGTGACATTAGGGATGCAACAATATGTCAAAAGATTTTTTGGTTAATTTTATGACGAAACAACACGAAATGCGATTTTTTGATTCCTTTCCGAATGTGACGCGGGCCACAGATAATGAAGCGGCGGGCCACATGTGGCCCGCAGGCCTGGGTTCGGATCACCCTGATCTATACTAAATATTAATGTAATGGCCTAAAAAACAATATAATTTCAGCAACAAGCCTAAACAATATTACAAAAAATTCTGCCTATATGTCAGAAAGATTAGTAATTACCCTCCTGTATCTCACATTTGGTAATCAATCAATCTGCAGTTATTTTTAAGTTATTTTGTGAACAAGAGTTAGAAAAGAAAGCTAACGAATTCAAACAAATTTTTAACTGGATGTAGGAGAAAAAATACCACAATGCTTGATTGATATGACGGCAAGTTGTGTCGGTGACAAGAGAAAATTTAAAACGGCATTTTAGAATCTTGTGAGCAATGAGCATTTTTCCAAAGTTAATAAGGGATTTTGCTTTGAAAATCTTATCGATGTTCGAAAGCACTTACATTTGCAGAAGCACTTCCTCTGTTAGGAGTATAAAATCTTACATTATTAAATGTAGATATAGAAAGCTTTTGCAAGTTTAGTTTTTTTGGTGTTTTTTGCATGTTTTAGCTTGATAAATGACAATTACTAATCCATGTGTTTGCGCATAATAAAACTGTTTGCTTTGTTTTGCACTGTTTAGCTATTCCTGGCACTATTGTGGCCCCCGAAGCCGCCAACCTTGGTACCTCAGTATATGAAGCAAGAAATTGGAAGCAATCAATTCTTCCCACTTCAGTAACTCTAAATTAAACTAACAATTACTATCACATATGGTAACAAGGTAATATAAATGTAAACATCCTAAACACATAATCCATTTATAATTATGATAATCACAATTCAACAGTAACATCTGTATCTAGTCTCAGCCACACCCTCAAAATCCATATACGGCCATACTTGGTAACACAATCAGCTTGGAAATCATATAATACAGAGATTTACATTAAAAATTCATTTCAAAATAACAGTTCATCATGAATGATAATCCAAACAAAAAAATCATTCTTGAAGCTTGTTTGGCCATGGCCAAAGAAACAATACTGAACAACAATGAATGTAATAAAAATATATACCTGTATGCCAAATATACTGCACCCAGACATAAGTGCTTGCCATAAAAAATAACCACTGAACTGGTATGAATAAAAAGCAGATAGTATCAGATGCCACAGCAACGCAAACGAATAGTACTGATAAAGCCTGAAATGAAGAATTAATAATTACTAATCATATTCATCAAATTTAAATTAGCTTTTATGAATCGTTATATTTTTCATTCAAATTGAAAAAATTAGATTTCTTGACAATTTTATGCAACATAGGCAAATGTGGAGAGAGGCTGACTCAAGACTTATTCTTTCTATGGTAACTCTATAGGAAATTATCAATGGAAAGCTACCTGAAACAACAGCATAATTTTCTAGAAATACTTAATATATACTACTATATATACCGTACTGCTATACTATATCTGAATATTGAATTGTTGCATCTTTTATATAATTTAATTTTAAATATCCTGACATTGGTCTGTTAAACAGCATAGTGATGAATTTGTATAAATTATGCTTGGCTTTTTAAACATTTCATTGCATTTGTAGAATTATAATATTCGCAGAAAATACTATAATGAAAATGACATAGAGACCACTTTTGTAGCAAAATCAAATCAGTTTTAATCATTTGTACCAATTTAGTCCAAATACAAAATAATATCATTACAACTGTCCAAATGTTTCATTTGTCAGTGAAATTTAACTTTATTCTAGTGGAATAATGCTTCAAATAACACTCAAAATTCAGTGAAGTACAAATCTTTCAGTGCAAATTTATAAAAGATTGAATTTACTGTGTTTAACTAACTGTGTTTTAAATCGAACATTTCTACTTTGGAGGTAGTTATCAGTATCTTATTCCATAAAGGCTACTTACCAATCCTTGATATTTGAATGAATCACATACACTTCGGATCAACAACCAGAAAGGCCATAAATATTCAAAACGGAATTCGAGAATAAAATCGGCAAGTAGAACCAGAGACCAGATCAATATCAATTTCAAGTATATGAAGGAGCTGCAATTAAATAATAATAATCCCTTGACAAGTGAAAATTAGAAGTAACTGCTCGTAATTACATAAAAGCTTTCACCTATGATTAAAAAAAACTTTCATTTGTATTTGATAAGTGTTTTTTTTCCTGTTTCATTCGATGCTTTTTCATGCATTTTGCAGCCAAAAAGCTGCTACATTTTTGGAAGAATGAGATTCTCTCCAGCTCGGCATTGTCTACCGAATATATTACACACTGGCTGTAGAGGCATAAATCTTAATCCAGACTGTGTATCTTGCGATGCGAAGATAGTTAAGTCTAGCGATTTAACTGCTATCAAGCTTTTGAGAGTCAGGACAAAGACCCATTTTAACATTATTCATGATATTTGTTTTTTTTGCTCAAGGAATGAGCTCCAAACTAGAAGTAGAAAGAGTATTGATAAATATACTCCAAAAAACGAAAACTTGCAAAGATTGGTATGGCAGAGATTTCAGACAATTTGATTTGAGACAACTTGACTTGGAATCAACTCAGTGAAGAAATATTCTTAAAGTACTTGGAAAGCATACAAGAATAAACCAGGAGTGGGGAGCTGAAAAAAGAGTCAGACATGAAAGCCTGATGTTTTGTTGGAGCTGGAGTCCAAACATACCATTTTATTAATATAATGAGCTGGAACCAGAGTTACCAGTAAATTTAGTGGCTATGGCTCCTAAGCATTTAACTATTTAATACTTCATACATCACACATATAATAAAATATAGCCTTTTTAAATTACACTTTTTTCAACATCCAATTTTTAATAGTAATTTGAGTCTCAAATTGATTTGTACGATTAAAAGTTTTAGTTTTCAATTTCCCAATCAGAATAAGAATTGTGGGATTCATAATCAAATTTATGAAACCCTTTCTTCATTATTTCAATAAGGATTGGGGTATTAAATTTAAAATTTGCTGGGTGTGAATGAACCAACGTCCTTGTAAATGCACAGCAGGCATGAATGAATGAATATTACACACTTACAATCATAATATATGACATGAAACCGAAAAAGAGTCCCATGCTGCCCCAAGCACAAATAAAAAGTCCTCATCGAACAATGTCTCACCAAATTTCAATAGAAGAAGAATTAGTAGGCCTATTGGGTTTCGAATTGTGGGGAATAAAATAAAAAATATCTGCATATTGGAACCACTGACTTTGACAATCATAATATTTGAAGACACTTTGAAGTAATGGTACGCACAATTATGGATGTAAATATATCGCATTGATATGAATTGGGTTAACGGATGTTTTTGCAGTATTACGTATTTTCATAATGCAGTACAATAAATGCCAGAATGCCAATTATTTACGGTAGTAAACATACAGTAATAAACTATCAGAATATACCAATAATTGTTTGTAGGCCTATGCAAATTTTGTATACATTCTGATATTGATATTCTAATTTATTACTGTCTGACTGCTGGACTGTACCAGGTATTAAATTGAAAAAGCAACAACAACTACGGTACCTGACTACATTAACCCTGTAGGGAATAGAGAAATATCAAAACGTTTTAAATTCGAAGTATTACGACATACCAGGTACCGGTACTTTTTATACGGTACCGGTATTGTGTTTTTAATTTTATGTCAACAAACCTTCCATAAACGCCTTCAGTGAACTTGTTAGCTCGCTTGAACGTCCGTCGAGGCTTTCCAGCCTCAACGTTTCTTCTCTTCATCGCAGGAATTTTGAGGCTTTGTTACTCCAATGTTTGTAAATAAAATCGAAAAGACCCACCGACTTTCGATCGAGAAATCTGGAAACACTGAAACGCGACTACCGGACCAACACAGCGACAACGACAGACAATGCTTGATCGCGGGAGTTCACCACAGCAGTTTACTCTCGGTCATCGATAAGTCGTTCCACAAATCAGAACAGCTCGTACTAGACACATGTGGGCGTGTCAAGATTTGGGGGAAATTTGCATATTGAGAGATGAATTTAATTGTGACATTCGTGACAACGAGAAATATCAATTAAAATTGGTAAAATCCTGATAAGAAAATGGCATTTATTTATATAATCGTGGGTGTTAGCATTATTTGGCTGTAGACTGAAAGCTGTGTTATTGTTTTTTCACTATTTGTTCCTTTATTGTCCTTAAATGGTATACATTTATAAAAAAAAATATGTATAATTTCTCCATTCCCTTTTATTTTTCTTGTAGCATATTTATCACATATGCACATTATGAAAAACTACTTTTATGTCCGTATTGTAGATGAACATTAGTTATTTCAATAATACTCTATTTTATAAATAATCAACAAAAAAGGGACATGGAAAAGTCAGTTTTGGTGTATTTACGACAAAAAGTACTGTGTTTATCATTCAACAGCTGACTCTTATTTTTAATATGATTATGTGAGGAGATTCTATAGATCAGTGGTTCTTGAACGATGGGACGCGCCTCCTAAGGGGGGCGTAAACTTTCTGAAAGGGGTGAAATCCTTCGCTATCCAAGTCCGTTTCTCAATGAATACACTGACACTGATTACTGATTACTGACAACTCAGGCTTACAGCAGAGCAAATCCAAACTCGAACACGAGCACTGAAAGATCATTCAATGCTGTTTGACTGAGAATGCTACGCGCTGTGTGTTTTGGTATTTACTGTTGGATTTGTATCGCGTAATATCAACATAATTAAAGCCCATCCACCGGAATTAAAGAAGTTTATGGATAAAAGATTGGATTTAAAGTTAAATGGTGTACGATCTGTTGAGAGTTTTGCGAGGTTTCGATCCTTTTATGAATCTAGTTGTGGTTGATGGAACAGAGCGCAGAAAAGACGGGACCACTGCACCTGTTGGAATGGTGGTCGTTCGTGGAAATTCGATATTAATTTTGGAAGCATTGAAACGGATACAATGATTTTAAAATGAACTAATCGAATACGACAAAAGAAACCGATACCCCAATCCATGTTTGTGCATAGACTGTTAAGAAACATTCGACCTATTTACAGAGCTTGGTATTTTTTAGTAATAATTTTTTGTCACTGTGTTATTTTGCAAAGGAATTGAACTACAGCATCCCCATTGACGTCACGTCAAAATATTCCATATTTTTGTAGGAAAAACACTGCTGTGATACACATACCATAGCCATGCATTACATCATAATAAAGAGTATTCATTAAAGTGTATTTATTAATTGAGAGCGTTGGACGCCCGAACGATACCCGTTCGTGTCTTTGTCTTTTTTATTTTGAATACATATATGTTTGTGTGTTGAATGTGGGTAAACTGGCGCATGTATATTTACACGTATTAAACCTTTATAAAGGTTTTGCCAGTTTCCCCGATTTTCCCAATCTTCTCTGTGTTCATTGTTTGTGTTTTGTGTATGATTTTTTTTTTGCGGGAAAATCAAAATATACTTATACTATGTGTGTGTTTCTATGTCACGTGTGCATTTGCATTCTCAAGAGTAAAAAAGTAAAATTATGATCAAATAAGCGCTGTCGATATTTTGTCGAAATAACCCACACGAATAGAAAGCACTGAAAAATCAATTTACGTAAGATGGATGATTTTAAAACTGTTTCCAATACGTCGCACGTACTATTTTTACGTCAACGTTAACAATTAAGCCATATTGCTGTGATATAATGTTACTGCCGATGGGAACGAAAATCTTCAACAACCAGTTACGAATTTGCTACACTATTAATTATACCTTCAACAGTCATTTCTAATAATATGATAGCGTGACCAGGATACATTGAAAATCTCTAGATATTTTACAATTTACTACTATGTTTCCAATTTGCACACGGCTTGTATTTTCGGTTTCGAGGCTAAAATACCACAATCTGCTCATATTTCAAGTTGGTTTGAGGCTATTTTATCTTTTCTGGTAAAATAAAGTAATTATGGGGTTAAAAATAAGAACGTTTGAACTTGAGTGGGCTATGACACATCGCAGAATGAGATAAGGCTGTGTATTATGTCATTTTATTCATGTTGTGCTAGGTTCAAAATATGTGCGCACATTCTGTATGCAACGTATTCTCTTTCGTGTTATTGCGGGCCAGATTAAATGACGCCGTAGTTTGGTGATCCCTGGTCTAATTGAAAGTGTAATTGAGCCAAAATTTTAGCAAATTACAATTACATTTACAATTACACAGACTGAAAATACCTCAATTACATGAAAAACTGTAATTAATTACATCTATTACAATTACTACAATTGATCCAACTCTGATATACAGGGGGAGAGCACGGCTGCTAAAAACCTCCGAAGGGAGCGCGAGCCATAAAAAGTTGAGTACCACTGGTTTTTCATGTGTTTCTACGATGTCGGAATGTGGCAAATTCGCATATGCAGAATGTTTCTATCAGTATAGAGGTTGCGCGAGACCAACTAACTCCCAATCCTTTCTCAATGCCTTTGTGCTAGTGCAGGGGTCACCAAACTTTTTTGACCGCGGGCCGGGTATGACTCAAACTGGGTTGAAACGGGCCGGATGAATATTTTTGTCAATGCAATAAAATAAATTCACAAAAGTTGGGAAATTCATCTAATTTATTTCACAATATATATTCTACATTTCTGAAGCACGCGCCACGAGTGTACAAGTGCATCTTTCGCAGAAAACGTTGCGTACCGGTAGAGAATTTGAGCCTATTTTTTCACAGCTATTTCTAGACTAATGTTTTATTACTACTATTAAAACTACAACTCCTAAGGATTCAAATGATAGTTGACTTATTTGATTCATACTTAAATTTCCGAAACACAATCAAAAACTAACGAATAGCATTCAAAGTCGCAAAAACGAAGTATTGTTTACAACCACGACTGGAAATCTGTCAGGATGACAAAAGTTATCTGAGCTTAGATGCGAAGAGGCTTTTTATTACGTCACGTTTTTTTTGCATCTTGCTGATTGGTCAATGCTACGAAATAAACAAGGAAGACGATGATCGGGGAAATCTTCCTTGGAAAAAAATTTAGCCATTTTTGCGTGTTATTGCGGGCCGGATAAAATGACGCCGCGGGCCGGATCCGGCCCGCGGGCCGTAGTTTGGTGACCCCTGTGCTAGTGGATCCGTATTCGTATAATGCAAGGATGCTGTAACAGGAATAAAAATACCATAATATGCAATCCAAGAGTCCTGCTGCACACTAACACAAATACTTCTGTAACGTTTCGACAAGCAGTTTATAACAATGACAAGAAAAGAACAATCATGCAGTTTAAATTTGTTTAAAAACAATTGTGACCAAACAATTTATTTATATTTAGTAATAATTTAGACCCAGTTCCTTTCAGCTGATTTAGTGGGGTTATGTTTGTTGTCGCAATCCACGTTACTAATCTTTTGTTAAATGATGTTCATTCTTCTTTTCGGACCATTGATTTCGCACCAACAATCTCTTACCAATACATTTACAAACTTCTTTGCACCTGTTTCATCCCACTATTTCGGCAACTCATGGGTACAATCAATCACAATTCGAATGCCAAGATCTCAATATTTTTTTTTATGAATCTGAATTTGTAAAAGGCATATATATATACCAAAATTCGTACTTTTTGCACCACGAAAAAACTCAAAATTGCTCAAGTAAGTTTTATTGAGTTATATTGAGATAATAATAACACAAATTGACAGATTGTCCATGAGAATGCTGGTAGGCTATATATATTATTGCTACAGATATGTATCTATGAATGGGTTTTACGCTTCGGAATTTATTGCGTATCGGTATAGCAAACGTAGCAGCTACAGTTTTTCTTTTTGCTCGTGTGGCATACTACGTTAATAAATTGAAATTTCTTTTACGTGAAAAAAGGATAATATATATTGGATAATAGGATCTTGTTTTTCTCTACCCTCCTTTCAGTTTATTCAATTGCACAAACAGCAATCATGCAAAGTTTCAACTGTGTTTTGATGCGATAACACTGAATTTTGTTGTTAACTGTCCGTATATTGTAAAGTTCGTACAATCGAATTGAATTCTAGCAAGTAAGAGATAAATGAATGCAACTAATAGTCTTTATACACATATTAAATTACTTTCTTTGGGCGCGGAATCTCCAGTTGCAAGCGTCAAATCACGGAACCAGTCTTCCCATATTTGTGCGATTGCCTATCATTGTGATTTCATAAGAACTGCTTTATTATCTGGAATTGTTTTCGCGAAGCATATTTGACTATAGTGTTGTATCATTCATTAGGTAAAAAGCTTGATATATAGGACGTTTTGGCAGGTTTTGATTAAGAAATTCTTATTCCAAATATTCACTCTAAATAAAAACAATACCTATAGATGAGTCAAATCCAAGCTTTTGACGATGCTGTTTGGTGAACATAAACATTGGCACATAACCATTATTTTGCATGATATAAAACTCGAGGATTGGAACAAATAATCAACAAACGATTAAATGAATAAAACTATTACCTCAGTTTTCCTCGAAAGTGTTTGCCTATAAATGAATAGAGGAATTGTTTAAGAGCTGCATTAACAATAGGAAGCATCTTGGTAGCAGTGCTGAGTCCTTTGCACAATTCCTGGAATATTATGATGGGTTGAAATTGTACCAAACAATATCCGTGAACTATGAAAATCGATTCTATTTAACAGTATCGGGTATACACACATTTAATTTTAACCTTCGTTATCCACGCAAAGGGTTTTTGCCCTTTTTGTTTTTGATGAATTGTTGCACGGCTAAATCACTAATTCCATAAGTTGGCGAGCATACTTACTTCATGGATAGAGTTAAAATAAATTTAAGTAGAAAACCTGTAAACGTCTGTGGAATATGACATGTTGTATATTAAACAATAAAGGTATTTCCATAAAGTTGAACTCGAATAAACTCCTCAATCACTTACTTCACTACCACTATAGCTCACAATGTTAGCCAAATGCACTGCATGGAAGGGAAGCCAGCAAACAACGAAAAGAATGACTGTTAGACCACAAATCAATATAACTTTCGCTCTCTGGCTGTCTCTACGATCCGAGTTTGATGATGCTATTCTGCTTCTCTTCCTCATTTTCCAAATATTCGAGAGATAACAGAACGATATAACCTGGAAGAACGTTTGAATGATTTGGATTGCAATATAAAATAGATATATTGAGTGGTGGGATTAAATTTTTTTTGTCAGCCGGTTCCATCACAAAAGTCATATTTTTTCACCGGTTCTGTTACAAAAAGTCATCGACAGTAACCAGTAATGCTAACCGGTTCGCTGATCTCAAAAAATTTCGTGAGATTTTCTATAGAACCGGTGCGAAGCGGCTGAATCCCACCACTGGATATATGTATGATCTTGTACATATTTCATATTCATCTGTACATTATAACAAGAAAGTTTTAAATACAAGTGTTTCTGTTACATACAGTATTTCTGACAAAATTTGTTGAAGACATATAATTCCCATTTGAAAACGCAAAAAGTTTATAACCCTTTTTAACTTACCAATAAGGGCAACAAAAACATGATATAGAAATTCACGTAAATGAATATCTTCCATTCAACTGTATATAGGAAAATAGGACCTGCTGAAGCCCATCGTTATCTAACGCTAGTCATGCTACCGGTTAGGTGAATACATTTAAAGACCTTACCGTCAGAAATATAACCGGGGCGTAGAAATTCAAGAATAACATAGCCTGCACAAGCTTACAGACCCATACTGGATATATATATCCAATTATCTCTAACCAATCCCGATAAGTTGATCAGTATCGTTTGAAGTAAAAGTAGATCAGCAATGGCAAGATGTAAAACGTACCTAAAAGATGAATTTATATATGATCTGTCAGCAAAAACCTAACGCAATTGTGCCAATACCAGATTTTTTGTCCATTTGTTGTATGTAATTTACGTAAGAAACAGTTAAACCGTTAGCAAATTTTACGCGATTGTATTAGACCCAAAACAAGCATCATCAGCAATTATACCATAAAGACAAATAGAGAGAATAGAGCAGTTTCACAAAATAGACAGTTATATTTTAAAATTTAAATATTCATGTGTTTGTGAAAACACGACTGGACGCGATTTATCACGTTTTCCGATATACATTATAAATTTTTGAGCAAGTAATTTTTCAAGTGTTCATAGTTAAAACACGGCCAAATGCTTCTAAAACTGCTAGTCTATTGATGGTTTGCAGTCGTACAGGTTTCAAGTAATTTTTCATTTCTATTCTCACATCTGGATCTCCCAGAATTGTCGTATTTTATCCATTTGACTGCATTGTTTGCATGGCATAAAACGTTGTCTCTAAAAATATAGAACAACCTAATTCAGCACTTCTAGAAATGAAAAAAAAATTGAATTTCAAAAACCTCACTTCCCCGTGCAGCATAGCGATGAGCCTTCACCAATTTATAGGAACTTCACGTTCCTATATGTGATGCTTATAAATTTATTACGTACGTGCTTCATATAATGTACGATTTGTTTCACTATATATTTAATAATTATATTTAACTATGTAAAAATAACTTTTAATCTAGACAACCGGAAGCCACTAATGGACTAGCAGTTTTAGAAGCAATTGGCCGTGTTTCATCTATGAACACTTGAGAAATCACGTCCTCAAATATTTATAATGTATATCAGTAAAAGTGATAAATTGCGTCCAGTTTGGGATAGCCTTGTTTTCACAAATACATGCATATTTGAATGTTGAAATTTAACTGTCATTTTTGGAAAACTGACCTATTCTCTCTTTTTTGCATTATGGTATAATTACCTCAGATACCAATATGGAATTCTTTTTGATCTTCGCATTGTATCAGGTGCTTAATGGGGTAAATATATATACACATCATAAAGAAATTTAATATAAAATGATTTGCCATTTCAGAAGTAGTTGAAACCGCCAACGCAGCAACAACATTGGGATGTAACAATTGTCGTTTGACTGATTTAAACTAAATTCCACGCTACGATTACCATACTAAAACATAAGTTGTCCTAATCATTAATAACTTCTTCAACCGCCTAATGCAGAGGTCGGCAACCTTTTGTCGATCGCGGGCCAGAATTAAGGGTTGCAAGTCCTTGGCGGGCCGCACATATTTTTAGAAAGTTTAAAAACCGACGGATGATACTTTTTATAATAAAATTCAAGCAGGGATACATCTCTCAAATAAAATATAGATTTATTTCCTCATTGCATTGCATCTCAAAAAATTCCATTTGAATATTTCCGGCGCCATTGAACCCTTTGCAATTATTATCAACTTTTCTTCGTTTTGTTGCCATTTGTCTAATTATAATTAAATTATAGACTCATTAAAGGAGTTATTTTCAATTATATACTTGTTAGTTTATTATATAATTTAGTCTACACGTGTCTCACAATAAATTCTGTTACGTATTGAATGTAATCGTCAAAACAGCTGTTTTATTACTATACTTTAGTGAAGCGTCGCGGGCCGGATTTTATTACTCCGACGAGCCGTATAGGTTGCCGACCCCTGGCCTAATGAATTGAAAAAATGTTACGCTACACTTTCTCGTAGTTAAATTTGGATAATATATAATTATTGCTAGCGAGAAGAGCCGCTTAAACTCCGGCGAGCCGTCGTTTGCCCACCGTTGATATATATATGTGATGCTTACAAATCCAATGCGTACGTACTCCACATAATGTACGATTTGTTGCACTATATATTTATTGATTATATTGAATTATGTAAAAATAACTTTTAATCTGGACAACCGCAGGCCACTAATGGACGAGCAGTTTTAGAAGCAATTGGCCGTGTTTCAACCATGAAGTACGAACACTTGAAAAATTACTTGCTTAAATATTTATAATGTATATCAGAAAACGTGATAAATCGCGTTCAGTTGGAGATAGCGTTGCTTTCACAAATACACGCATATTTGCATTTTAAAATAGAATTGTCATTTTTGAAAAACTGCTCTATTCTCTCTTTTTGGCATTATGGTATAATTACCTCAGATACCAATATTGAAATTTCTTTTGATCTTTACATTGTATCAGGTGTTGTAATAGGGAAAATTTATTCATATATATCATAAATAATTTTAATTTAAAATGATAAAAAAAATAAGAATTATATATATTGAAAATTCAAAATAAGTTTATGTATTTAATATTAAAATTTTTGATAGCAATTACAGTTTCGATTTGGTTACGACATAACCACTACAGTAATTATTTTGGGAATTTTTTCATTATTATCATATATATGCATAGCATAGAAAGCTCAATGCAAATATTGCACAGTGAGTGGGTCATAATTTGGACGAAATGTAACGAATTTAGCCGGGAGTTATATCAGAAAACATATAAATTAAATTGGTAAAACTTATAGACACGTATATATATATATATATATGGAATACCAGGAAGCGAAGTTTGATGAAATCAATCAGTATCTATCATAAGATTGAAAAATCGCATTGATTGATGATTAGTTTGCAAATAGCAGAGTTTTTACAGATTAAAATCCTCATAGCATTTTTATCGAACTTAGTGAAGGATAAGAAACAAGCATGAATAATACACTTGTAGCATCAGACAGCGAGGCCAATGCGTTACCACCAGATCAAATTGCAGAACTTGTGTTGCGAATTATTTTCTATACTATTGGAACAATCGGAAATCTTCTCGTACTAGTAGTTATACTAGTTTTTAAGGATTACAAGAAAAATGCAAGTTGGTAAGTATAAGTATGAGTATTAACAACAATCGTTTTATTTTGCCACTGGGTAAAACCAAGCAAGTTCAATCGATGTTTGAGAATTTGAGAATTTATTTTATTTCTGTTCGCGCAGTATTAACTGTTTGCCGCCCTTCGTCCTAGAGAGTTATTGCGTAAAACTACATTATTGTATCACAAGTTTAATATTGTGGCGCCATATTATTTGATTATACGTACGTTTATTTTTTTTTAATTATCAGTATTGTGTTCTTTCGCATATGCGGACAAAATAAAATCGCTATTGTGGCTTTTTTAGATTAATCTCAGATGCCACACAATGTTAGGCTTCTCTGAAGTATTGTTTACGCAAAGGCGAGTTGAGCGGAAGTATCAGTGACGAACTTCTGACGTAATTTATAGATTTGTTCTGGTTTTCAAGTATGATGTCACCTTTCCCTGAATTGCTTGTTTTGGGTCTAGTACATTCGCGTAAATTTTGCTAACGATTTATCCATTTATCTACGTATCATTTCATTGCAATTAACCGACAAAAAATGTAGGCCTGGTACATTGCATTCGGTTTTCAATTTGCTGACAGATTATATATAAATTCACTTTTTAGGTACGTTTTACATCTTGCCATTGCTGATCTACTTTTTCTTCAAACGATACCGATCAACTTATCAGGAATGGTGAAAGATAATTGGATCTTTCCAGTATGGGTCTGTAAGCTTGTGCAGGCTATGTTATTCTTGAACTACTACGCTTCGATTATATTTCTGACGGTAAGTCTTCAAAATGTATTCACTTAACCGGTAGTTTGACTAGCATGAGATAACAGTGCGATTCAAAAGGCCTTTCTCTATATCAAAAGTGTACTATTAGCTAATTATTTGTTTTTCCTACTTAATGGAGCAACGATTTGGATATACCGTATATATATATATATAATTGAAATTTGATGAGTCGTGTCAAACAATTTTAATATTCTGCATTCTTTACATTAAAATGTTGTTAAACGCCCAAGAGGATTTCATGATTATACTATAATGTTTTATGAGCTAAGCATAAACAATCTTCATCTAAACCCAATACGTCCAGCGCCCATGATTTCCCCGCGAATTTTATATGGATTTATCACTGTTATTATACATGTCCATAGTGTTTAGTAATTTCTTGTTTTAGGTACTTTAAAGACTATTACAAAAATATCCCAATTTCTTTCTCTTTATCAGATATGTCCACAAATCAATCAATCTGGGAATCTAATAAAAAAAATGAGAATTGAGGCTAACATATCTCATTTCGCCACGTTAATATAGTTTATTAAGTTTATGATATATTTTGTACTATTTCAAGCAAGTAATATTTTCATTCATTTTCCAGGTCATGGCAGTGGACCGATACCTTGCTATCTGCCATGTTTTCTCAACCCGAGCAGACAAACTAAGATCGCGTTCTATTACTTACATAGTAACATGTGTGTCGTGGATTGCTGCCTTGCTACTTTGTATTCCTTCCATGTTGTACAGCGATACAGTCGGAATCCAGCCAAACTGTCTATGCACGTAAGTTTCCAATAGTGTCGCATATAGCCATGTCGTGCATAAATGTGAATAAAAATATGCAACTACGCACAACATACTGAACGGCATATATATATTTATACAATTTATCTAATAACATCCTCAGCTCATAATACTTTTGAATAGGCTTACCATACGTCCCGGTTTACCCGGAACAGTCCCGGGTTTGACAAGTTGTCCCGGTCATGCAGTATGTCAGTTATAAATAATTAAAACATTTAATATCAATACAAAATTATTTTAGGTATTAATGGAGGCAGTCCATAATGACCACCTATCCCTGATTTACGACTCACTTCACGAGTTCAGTAAGAGAGAAAACTGCTGTATTGTCAATTCAATGTAATATACCCTTTCCGAGCCTGCCAAACGCCAGCGCTGTTCTGCAAGCTCCCGTCGAATCCCATCGTACTGAACGGTTAAATTAGGAAACTAATCCTAACTTTAATAAAGAGGGGGCAAATATCGTGCATGGGTATAAAAAATGAACATTGTGGTGTATACTTTGAGACCAATAGCATAGCCCGCGTGGTTATATATATTGTTTTGTCACAATAGTGTCGGCGGCATGGGAAGTGCTGTTTTTAAGTATAAGTTAAGCGGGTGAAAAGGCGAAAAAATGAGAAAAAATAATAGCAACTTTGAAAATCCAAAAGATGATAATATACCCCAAAATGAACTGTATTTATTTTTGCATAATTAGTAGGCTAGGTAATGGAAAAGTCCCATAATATACAACTGTTTCAGAGGACCTTCGTCGATCCTCTGGAACAGCTTCACCGAACCACAGGGGTTCGATTGAACCAAGGTTGAGAACCACTGATCTAACTACTTTAGCTGTAGGCTACTGCAGTCAAGTTATTCGAAAAGTCATAAAAAGCGTACGTTTCCAATGATTTGAATATCACTATGATTCATATGGTTGAATACTACTTAGCGTCGGAATTGAACCAAATGTTTCCAAATCTGCACTGTTGTGTTCCTTTGTTTATATGCATGGTGAGCCTACCTTTGAAGGCACAGGGAATACGCATCATGTTTTATCTGGGCTACACTGCATTGCAACACATGAACTCCACCCCAATTCACTTCATCAATATTGAAATCTTGCTGCACACTAACACAAATAGATCTATGCGACGTTTTGTATGCCCAAGGTCATACTTCTTCAAGCATACATAGGTCAATTACATAAAAAAGTGTATGGTCCCGCAAAACCCAATCGATGGCACGAACGTATATTATTATCTTGATTATTTATTTAAATTTTCAAGATAAGGTAAGAATTTAATATTACTGATTCAAACTATGCTTGACGTTAAGTGACTTTGGTTTCTTACTATAGGTTCAACTTTCCACGAGACAAAAGAGTGTGGTGCCAGGACCATGCATTTGAAGATATGAATTTATGTATGAATGAAATATTTCCAAATGTGTTTCAAGAATCCTGCGTAGAGGTGTTTGATGAAAACAATTTGTATGAATTTGGAAGTGGTACGGATATCTTTAGCGGTTTTTTTGAAATGGATGACAATTTTGGATCTGATCCATTCACCGATATACTGAACCAAACTACACTTGAGTAAGTAACGAGTTCTGCTAATAAAACAGGAAATGATAAATCAATACTTCGAATACTGGTTAAGTTTCGGTTGTCGATAGCATGTTATACTAAAGAACGTGTAACAAGTAACATATATATAGAACAGACCAGTGGTCGACAACAAACCATTTCAGTTTTGGAGGGCAGTGCCTAAAAAGTTGTCATCCCCTGAAACCAGATTACTTATCGATCTTGATCGGTAAGTATGTTGATAGGTATTTGTCTGTTGCACGCGATATCTCACGAAAGCGAGTTTGAATCTGCTCCAATTTTGCATGTGCATTCATCATATCTCGGACCAGGAGCCTATTGATTTTGGATGAATTATGTCGTATAATTAGCGAGTTATTAATTAATTAGTGATGGGAAGGACACGCGGTGTCGGTATTCAGTCAGAGCGGAGGATACACGCCGCTAGATCATTAAGTCGGCGGTCGCTATCTCGTTCTTATATTTTTTGCTAACCTCCATTTGAAAGTTCATGCTGCTAAATCAATAAATATTTTCTTATCCTGTTTCCAAGTCTTCCTTTCTGGTTTTGTTCTAATTCACAATCACACTTTTACTCGTCTCCGACCGGAAAAATGCTTCCGCGATTAACAATTCGAGTCTGCGTTAACATGTAGGGCAAGCAAACATTACGAGCAGTACATAAACTTATTCAAAACGCGCGCTAGATTCTGTGTAGCATAGTTTTCAACTTCTTACAAATGTTCACTGGTTTCTGAAGGATACCACACAAGCTATTAAAGAATCTATCCCGTTGTATTACTATGATATACATATATATATATATATATAATTTTTGAAACAGGAATTAAACCAATATATTATAGCATAATGCATGGAACAATCAACATTTCGCAACATGTCGTTACACAATAGGTTTCAAAAAGACACTGATTTTCATTATTACTTATAAGAAATAAAGAACCAAGGGCAAAAAAATATTCCTCGAGACGTTAGGGTGATAAGGGTAATTACAAGGGATGATTGGAGTATCGCACGGTCGCCGAGATGGTAATGGATGATGGGGAATCCTTTGCATAGTTAGATTCAGCTTATTTAACCGCCCACGTTCAACGTCGGTTCCTTACAAACGAAATAGAAAACCTAATTATATATCTAACGTTATATTTTATAGATCTGATGTCCCGGTCGAAACTGTAGAAATTATTCATCCTTCGTGCATGTACAATCCTGAACAGTTTGGATGGAAGATATTCACTTACGTGAATTTCTATATCATGTTTTTGTTGCCTTTATTGGTAAGTTGAAAAAGATTATAAACTTTATACATTTTTTTAAAATAAATCATATCATCTTCAACAACAATTTAGTTCATATGTGCACATATGTAACATAAGCGCTTGTATCGGGGACTTTCTTGTTATATATAATATCTAGATAAGTGTGAAATACGTATATACAAAATCATAAATATTTTAAATTGCAATATAAAACATTCAAACGTTCTTCAAGGTTATATCGTTCTGTTATCTCTCCATTATATGGGAAATGAAGAAGGGAAGTAGAATAGCATCATCAAACTCGGATCGTAGGGACAGCGAGAGAGTGAAAGTTATCTTGATTTGTGGTCTAATAGTCATTCTTTTCGTTGTTTGCTGGCTTCCTTTTCATGCAGTGCATTTGGCTAAACTTGTGGGCATTAGTGGTAGCGAAGTAAGTATTTGAAAGAGTTTATTCGAGTTCGACTTTAGATAACTTCAATATACAACATGTCATATTGCAGATTAAAAGACTAGCAAATGATAGCCTAACAACTATTCGAATAATAAGTTATTTTTAATTTTTTCACCGTACTGATGGCAAAATTACATTTTCACTTTATTTTGGAATATATTCGTAAGACATATTAGATTTAGAAAATATTATTTTTATTTTAATCACTCCATCCAACAAGTCAATATGCACATCAATCATTTGTGGGGTCAGCAAAGTGTCAAATCCAAAATCCGTCTCCGATCCGTAGGATCGATTTACATGGGCCACTAATCTTGTTTGGTATTATGTTAACCGCTAATTATATTTCAGGAATTGTGCAAAGGACTCAGCACTGCGACGACGGTGCTTGCCATTGCTAATTCAGCTCTTAATCCGTTCCTCTATTCCTTTATAGGCAAAAACTTTCGGGCTAAACTGAGGTAATAGTTTCATTTGTTTGCTTATTGTTTTCAATCATCGAGTTTCATATCCTACAAAATAATGCTTATATGCCAATGTCTATGTTCATCAAACAGCATTGTCAAGAGCTTGGGTTTGACTCGTCTATCCATCAACAAATCAATCCAAATCCATCAACAAATACCAGGCATTAATTAACTTAAACGTTAGCAGCACCTTAAAGAAGTACACAATAAAATGATAACGCTCCAACAAAACATGACTCCTATAGAACCAAGCCAAGTATGACTCAGCAAATAAATTAAAAAAATATGCAATAAATACAATATAAATTATCACAATCTATAGGTATTATTTTCATTCAGAGTGAATTTTTGGAATTTGAATTTCAGGATTATAGTTTACTAATCTAAATCTGCCAAAGCGTCTCAGGAAAACAGGGATATCGAACCCATTTGTTATATTATCATGGCCGTTTTTTATTTATTCGTAGGGGTGTTGGAAACATGATCGGAGGGGTATCTGTACACGAAGAAACATCTTCAAGTCTAAGGCCTAGCAATCAGGAGACTGCAAACACAACAGCAATTTAATTCTACTTATTTTGTATATAAACTTTACTCTAGAATTAACATCCTTTTATATTTGTAGTATAGAAACTCAGAACAATTTTTTTTTTTGCATTACAGTAAGTGTACAATAAAATTAATTTAGAAATTTATGGCTGTCAGAAATTCAATAATTCGTTTGTTAACAAGAGAACAATGCCGACATATATGGGCACGGAGGCCAAAACAAAATATTTTATCATCAATTCCACAAAAATATTAAGCGGTACAGTAAATTACCAGTACCGTACCTGTTGCTGTAGGCCACTGAGTGTAGGCCTGATATTCGATTGCGAAACCGCTTGAAATAAGTTAAAAACAGTGTTCCCGTGAGTAAAAATAATATAGCCATATTTTGGATGAAATATCAAATCTTATAGAATTCACAGAAAATTCAGGAATGAATTAAAGTAATAGCCGTCTAGCTAAAATACAATCTTCAACCACTGAAAATTTCAAAAAAATATTGGTCCAGTAGTTGAAGAGGAAGAGGTTTTCATAACGATACTAAAATAATACTAACAAGAACAAGAGAGCTATGCTCAAGTATATGAACACGTAGCGCCACATATTTTTGATTACGTCATAGCAAAAAATAAAAGTGATAGCCTTCAACCACTGAAAATTTCAGAGCAATTGGTTCAGTAATCAAAGAGAAAAGCGATTCCTTCAAAACGATACAAAGAACAAGAACAACATAATATTGAAACGATCGTTATGTCCACTACGTGTCCAATAAGAACATCGACAACATAATAACGAAACGATCCATAGGTTCATTGCGTGTTCAATACCTCATTTTACCAGCACCGGATTCAAAATGAAATGTAGTAATCCAATTTACCGCTGTGTGAAGTTCTAGAGTTGGCTTTTTTTCCCGGTTTCTTTTAGGTCGAAACTACACTGCTGCAAAAAATAATCACATTCCAAATATCATTAAGTCATATACTTACTTTCGAATAAATAAACTATTATCCAATTTTGTTTTTTCACGCATGAGAAATTTATGGATGTAGTGAAGTTAGACTCCACGAAGGAAACTGTAGCTGTTACACGAGCTAGACCTACACAACAAATTCTGAAGCGTAAAACGCATTCGCAGTTATAAATCTGGAGCAATAATTTACCAGCAGTCTCATGCATAATCGGACGTAGGTAAATTCTCGTCTCAGTCTTACACTGCACTCGCAATTAGTGTTGGAATGTGGGATGATCCCAGTGTTTTCGAGTTTTCGACTCGATTGTCTCGTTCCAATAGCTGGATTTATATTAATAAAATCCCGGATTTTCCAGAAGTCAATTTTCACTTTCATTATTACCTAAATAATGAACTCAATAAAGCTTACTTGATCAATTTCGAGTTTTATGTAGTAGTGGAAAAAAAGTGCGAAACTCAGTATGCCTTAAATATGGCTTCACAAATTCTGATTTATAAAATATATACTATTGAAATCCTCGTTTTTTCGTATTTTGTGTAAAATTGACTATTTACTGATTGAAAAAAATGAACTCGACATGACCCTGTCATTCAAATGTCGATTGGGGTCATGTGTCCTCGAGTTGGTATCAAACACAGACGAAAGGGCTAAATAGTGGAATGAAACAGGTGGAGATGAGCTTGTAAATGTATTGGTATAGAATTTTTTAACAATGGTGCGAAAAGAAGAAGGGATTGACACAACGAAAATATTATACAACAATATATTTAATAACATGCGGCCGCCTGTTCACCATTCCATAAATACAAGCATTGAACGCAAACATTTCAGGCTTGCTTTGGCAAAGTCGACGGCAACGTAATTGTCCTCCATTTCCGATTTGTACCAATATTAGAAATTTGAATAAATTTTCTGTGTTTCCATGTTCACGGCAGCTATCTCGCGCAGTCTAGAGAACCCTCCTTGTAAGTAAACTAGGTTCAGCCGTTTTCTGCAGGTCAGATTGCCTACCAATCAACTATAAAAATTAGAATTCGCGGAGCACAGAGGTATTTATAGTGTTATTTTGATTGGTAGATTACAAATCCCATAGTGACCAAACAATCCATGCACAAGAAAGTGAAATTTTATGTAAGTTACACATAAATATACATGTAGGGTGTAGGCCAAGTCGTAAAAGAAAGATTTACGGGAATCCCGAATACGATTTTACTATGAGTGCTAGAATGATATATCAAGTCAAAGGAAACGAATGTGGATCAGCTTGGCCATAACACAATTTACAATATTAATTTATCAAAGTATAATTAAGTGCTGAATTGACCATGGTGGTGTACAACTTGGAAAATTTGTTTTAGAACTGGTAGTGAATAATTGACTTATGGTTAGGCTTACCATATTTCTGAAATAAAAAAGGGGATGACGCAGATTGGACAAATCAACCTTAGTTCGATTCGAGGGGCTTAATAATAGTTTAAACGTTTTCAATGCCACTGTGGGTAGATTATGTGCATTGAGAATAGCTGTAAATCCTATTAAAATATCCACTATTCGTTTTGCTTCAAACAATGAAAATTGTTCAACTCATTAGAAAACTTGCACTTTGCGTCCGGCATTTTAGTGATTCAGTTGGGTGTTAAATTAACGCATGGTTCAAACTTCATATCATAACTATGACATAACAATTTTTCTCTCTATCTGAACTAGTGAAGTGAGACGCAAATCAGTGATAAATCGGCTGCCTCCGTTGAAAAAAAAACAGTTTTGTATTAGTATCAAATAGAACGAGAGAGCTATGCTCAAATATATGGACAAGTAGCGCCACATAATTTTGATAACACCATAGCAAAAAAATAAAAGTAATAGCCTTCGCCCTTCTGGAGGAAAATTCCATCTTTAACCACTGAAAATTTCAATGCAATTGGTCCAGTAATCAAAGAGAAATGCGATTTCTTCAAAACGTGTCAAAGAACAAGAACAACATAACAACAAAACGATCGTTTTGTCTACTACGTGGTCAAAAAATGACTGTCATGCTGCAAAACCGGGATGTATGTGTATGTATGTTTATTAGTCTCGTAGTAGTAAGCAATATAAAAAATTGACAATATTAATATTGGAGACGGGACGCATGCACAAGACCGTACTGGCCTAAAACACAAATGTGCGACATGCACCCCTTTTGACAAGTACAGAACAAAAAATGTTAGATTAAATGAATATGATATGGTCCCTTATACAGACAATTGTGTAAGGTGGGGCAATGGGTTGGTGTGGCAAAAGTGGTAAGGTAAAAAGTGGTACACAGAACTGTTTATACAAGGGAGTTTATAAGACAAGACGATATATATATATATATATAGGGACAACACAATACACCAAATACATATATACATAATGATAAAATAAAAATTTAGGCGTAGATACAGCACCCTTGAGTGGTGGGACCATATACCGGTAATATGAATGGGCGAAATATTGGAGGTACATGTGCAGTGCCTGTACGGTCGCGCCACTCAAGAGTGATAAATATAGTCTTTGATAGAGTATAGATATTTCGGAAAAAATGCGAGCCATGCAGATTTGGTGAAATGCTCTAGTGTTGCTATCAAATTCCTGGGTATTATTGTTCTATTTAAAGGTTAAAGCCGAACGTGGTGAGAATTACAGAAAAAAATAACTTGATGAAAAGCATTTCAACAAAACCCAACATGATTGCACTTTTGCCAGAAGAAGAGCAATGTATAAAAGTACAATTTAATTAAGGCTGATGGTTTAAAAAAAGAATCATTGTTTCTCTGTCATGGAGTGCCCAAGTTGAATTAAAATCACAATAGAATAGTATAGTTTCCTGGGGTGAGGGAAGGGGAGAACATATTTGATTTTGTGCGATGACCTATAAGAGGAAGAGAAGTCCCAGCATGGTACTTTAACAAAAAGCATTCACTCTATTGATGGCTGTATTTAAATTTGATGTAAATGTAATATAATATGCTATCCTAGACCTATTTATGTCTATCGCCGGGACGGCGGAAAAACATGCTAAAACCAGGACTGTTCCGGCTAAACCGGGACGTATGGTAAGCCTACTTATAGTAGACGCTATGGGATTTACATCTTTATCCCGGTGGAGAAGAAAGCCGATAAGACGGCCTAATCATATGGCAAACCGCGGTGTCTCGTGCGGTTACTATTCTATGTCGGGTATACAGTTTTTTTTGTTTTGTTTTCGGATACATGGACTTTATGGTAGAGGAAACTGTAACCAACCAACGGTTATGTGAACCAATGAGCATCAGAGGTGCGATGCCGAGCGTATTTTGACCAGAGGTTTTTGATAATTTTCTTGTCGAAGTTTAGGGAATACCGTACACGATATGATTTTCAAGTACGATTGTACATCAGTATATTAATCAGAAAATTAGGCAGGATAATAAAGCCATTCGACGTCACGAATTATCATGATTGTGCAACCGTCATTTCAATTAGGACTCCGTGTTGTACCATTTGGGAGTGGAGTTCAGTTGGTCATCCGGCCTGTCAGTGAATCGTTCCGCCTACTGGTTTGTGTGCTTTTACCGGTGCCGTACCGCAGTATCAGTAATTGTACCGTATACCGGTATACTGGTATATACTATTTGAGATAAGGCATAGGTTATGAAAAAAGGTCGGTCGTGTCAAGTTAATACGTCAGCATAATGCAAAATGTGTACGGTACCGGTAGAGAATTCGTGGAATACAGAATAGAGAGCCACGGCTGCACGGGTCCGTACGTACGGTACCGGTACCGGTACTTGATCACGGAAAATCTGCGTCATAAGCATTCACAGATTCAAGCATTGCTGCATTGACTTCAATAACGTAATGAATATTGTAAAATGAAGACGGGCTTCTGTAATTTTTGATCACTCAATTCAGCAATTGATCTCTTTATTAAACCATGGAATTTGTACAAAATATTCTCCAAAAAAAATGAACTAACGTTCAGATGTTACGTACTGCGCTTTGCAGCTATGCATAAAAGCAATGACGAGTATAAAAATGAAGAATAATCTTATAGCCTAATTGAAATCAGTAATATTGATGTCGTTCTTGTTTCACGTTCAGCTTTAAGTAATAGTACTGTAGTATGGCACACTTTATGAATAATCACAGCTTACTGATTTTTAAAAACATCCTGACATCAATTATACTGATTATATGTCAGTATGTGCGCGGCGCAGCGGTGTCGCTCATCGTGCTAAGCGTTAGGAATACGCTCGCCACCGCACCGCACCTTTGATTACTTTGCGTGGGTTCGCAATTTCGAATCTCATGCGGGTTATGTGCGAGAGGATTGCTGGACTCCTCGCCACCGTAGGGTGGTTCACGTAACTGCCCCATTGCTCCAGGCCAGCGGACGCTACGTTGGATCTATATCATGTATAGATCTTAATGCTGTAATGCATATGCGGTTTAGCCAGCCACCCTTGTTTCTGTGACATAGGCTATAGAGCGTTTATTTTTAGATCTAAATATCGGGATATTTTTGGCCGTGGTTTGCCATATAGTTAAGCCGTCTTATCGGATTTCCTCTCCACCGGGATAAATATGTAAATCCTTATCCTTATCCTAAAATCAAGAATTTACTATACTAGATATCAGTATATCTGAATACATTAGAATATTGGTTTGGACTGAAAAATTATCATCAAACTTGTGAAATTCTTATTTTGGTCATAAATAATAGATTGATATTCATTCTTCTTTCTTTAGTATTGCTAATGACTAAATGAGATATTTTTGAAACATTTTCATTTTACAGCTTAGCCTAAATACCCTAACAAAGCAGCAAACATCATCTGCTTGAGCTGTGTACTGGTGGAATCACAGTGAATGTATGACTGCAGTTGAAGGTACATGCAATTTGATTGTTACTGATTATAACCAATTTTACCTTGTATACTTCTTCGAAGGCTTACAATTTAAGCTATCCATTTCTCACTCTATCAAATTGTATACAATCATATATTTTCATATCTGTGTGCTAAATTATCATTTTTGAATATGCTTCGGGTCCTAACTCATAATTCAATTTTCTATGAGTGCTTCTGATATTTCACTAGTTTGAATCAATCAAAATCAGGCGTTATTAGGATTTTTGTATTTATCATGGGAAAAGCTATTAAGAGTGTTCAGCCTAATCCTCTCATCTCATTTTGTAACAAGTTTCAGGGTTGTGCAACATTTTTTGTCGGTGGGCTACTAACAGAAAATGTGGCTATTGCTTAACCTTCTGACCTTACAGTAATAAATGCATCAGAGAAAGAATTAACTCAGTAACAAGAGCAAAAAAACATTATGTATTTTTTCTCATGTGAATGCCTTTTCAAACAGAAACTGTTGGATTATGATTATATGCTTGATGGCAAAAAAATCTGTGTGTTGACAAGGGCCACAGTAAATGACTTGGTGGACCGCGGACCACCTGCTGCACACCTCTGATTTAGATCATTGAAATGTGTAGATCATTGTTTTAAATATTTTTGAAAAAGAAGCGAAAACTTAATGGATGCATGAATACACCCAACTAAACATGGTCATTTAACATAATACCTACATCATACCACCACTTCTGATTTTTAATTTTATACCCAAAGTCATATTTTCTTTTTATCTTCCTGTAGAGGCTGCAACTGGTTCTAACAATGGCTAGCACTGAGGAACAGACACCGGTGAATGATGAGCCAACCACCACTGAAGCAGAGACTATACAGGAGAATGGAGAGGAAGCTTCGGCCAGTAGTAGTGTCCAAACAGCTGCTGAGGAAGAGATTGTTGAGGAGGGAAGCTTAATCAAAGCAGGGACTGAGGATGAGGGGTAAGATTGAAATAAAATTAATCATGATGCATTGGCCAGAAAACAAATTTTTTCCAAATTGATAATTTCAGTTTGATGACTGAATGTAGATTAAAAGTAATTTTTTCGTGTCAATCAATAAAATAGTGTCTGAAATTTCGTTTTCACTTGATACATTGTCATACCAATAGCCTAAGTTTGTGCCTATTCACTATATATCAGTTTGTGTGCTATGGTCATTCTATCACAATAAAACTGGGGTAACTGTTTTCAATATATCTATAGTTAAAAAAGTTTGTATAATAATAATAACCATAAGTACCGGTACCTTGAATTGGGTTGCTCGAGACTCACTCCCTATCGTTCCTCTATGCCAGTGGTTCCCAACCTATTTTGGCTCGCGACCCCCTTTGGTGGTTTACACATACCTCGCGACCCCCTATCTCACTTTCTATACTTGTCAATTAAATAAGCAACAAAGTGGAGACGCATTTTTTACCACTTCACGGCAGATCCTCCCACGAACGAACCGATTGCAGCTCTTGCCGTGGTTATGGCGTTATTACCGGTATATTCACAAAGTCGTGTACCAGATTTTAGTTTATTCTGCGGAATTATATCTACTCAAACCTGACCCCAAATCCATCAAAACTGTATCCATAAGAAAAATGTTCCAACTTACCCGATGTTTATCACCATCAGGGGCAGCCTTTGCCATTACAGCCAACATGCCGTGGTTACACAGCAAAATTTTACCCGCCTTTGGTTTTCAATTTTCGCCATTGGTTTGTGGCAGCTGAAAAGTCAGTCGCCATGGGTTTGGAACCCCGCCATGGTTTTGCAGCAGCTTCCGACGCCACAAAATACTTGAAACTGCATTTGGAAAAGTGAATATTATGTAATTTATTTTTTCATCAACTTGCAGTTTTACAGAATGTGACGGCTAGCACTGACGCCGCGTAGCCAACTGCGTAATTCGTAGTTGAGTTTTTTTACAAAGCTAATCTCATAGGCATATCATCCTCAACTTTCCTTCGATTTTCGTGCTTTTTTTTTAATATGAAGATGAACTGAAAAGCCGTTTTCATATTTCATACCTTCATTTCATATTGTCGCTACTTCGCCATGGTAAATAAAATAACAGAATTATAAGTAACGTTACTGCAGAATGTATGATAATCTTCACGATGAAACAACATAGACTACAAGCCTACCCTGCAGTAACCCCTTTGGTATCGAAATACTGGCGTTCCACGGCATTGCTTTGAAGCCTGCGTGTTTTCCGTATTGCGGCGCGCGGAAATGCAGACGAGTTTGTGTGGCGTGACAATGGTTAACTTACCATAAACAACTCGCGCCGCTTGCTTGTTTTTCAAGCAAGAAGTGACATTCTGGGGTCTCACTACAGCTAGTGGAGGCAGACGAGAGTCCATTCCAGACTTCTTCGCGTTCTATTGACATATTTAACAGTAAGTTTTGTATTATTTTCTACTGTTTTGCAAGACCTTCGCGACCCTCCTGGAAACCCGCCAGGTTGGGACCCCCAGGTTGGGAACCACTGCTCTATGCCTTTATGCTAGTGGATCCATGTGCATATACTGCAAGGATGCTGTGGCTGAAATAAACATGACTATTTTATCCAATTAAAGAGTTCAGCTGCACACAATAACGCAAATGTATTTCTGTAACGTTTCATCCGACTAAAGTCAGACTTCCTCAGACAAGCAGTTTACGACAATGGCAAGAAATGAACAGTCTTGATTCTGGACTGGACGAAACGTTACAGAAGTACCGGTACTGTTACAAATAATCAAGCTGTATTGAGAAAGTTAGAATTAACTACGTTAGTTTTCATTCATTCTTTAACTAAGTAAACTTACAAACAGTCAGTAAGAGTTTACTTCTTTGTTGCAGGAAGATTTTTGTTGGTAATCTGTCATGGGTGACTACTAACAGTAAGTATTCCAAGTACTTTTATTTGTACGTCTAGAAGGTTTTTATCATTTACTCTTATTTGTGTTCAACTGTTCATTCTACTTTTGTAGAATTTGAATTTTGTATACAGATCTTTGATAAAGGCGTTTGAGTATCGCCGTGTTAGAACATGAGCGAACTGTTTTTATATAATAGACTTGAGTTTAAGAAGCAAGTTGACATTTCTGTAGTAGAAAAAAAAATCTAAAACAGGATTCTTCAAAATCTTCTTTGTATAATGTACACGAGTACACCTTTGTATTCATAACTTCTTCTGGTACTTTTCGACATTTTTTTTAAATAAATAACTGACATTTTTCTTCTATGTCTGTAGTAAGTTATTCGATTCTTTTTTAGATGAACTGCGGGAATACTTCGCTACGTTTGGTGCAGTGAAGGACTGTATTATCAAAAAAGATCAAGAGACTCGAAGATCCAGAGGATTCGGTTTTGTTCTTTTCAAAGACCCAGAGTCTGTGAAAAAAGTAATATGGATTATTGATATTGATAACGCCTGTTTTTATTAATAAATTTAAGAGATTTCTTGTCACTCCACTTTGAGTTGGTTTTAGTTTTCCTTGAGTAAAAGTATGAATTTTGGTATCAGGAATGCCAAATGATATTTGCCAGTACTCTAAATATAGCAGTTTTTCAACTTTATTAATAGTTAATACCGTACAATTCATAGAAAATGATAGACTGATTTACAAATGCTTCCAATCTGTTAATTTTAAATTCATCGTGAACCACACCTTTGACTGTTTGTTTATTTTTAAGGAAGATATTGTGTTAATATTTGAAAATCAATTCATATAAATTTATCAAAATAGAGGAAATGAATACACATAAAAGAGGCCATTGTTGTTTTTTGGTGTTCGTGTCAGAACTTTGTACCTTATTGAAGAATAAGGAAATTGCTGGCTTTGAAATGAGCTCTGTTTAACATTTCCCAACATTTTTTTCATAGGTTTTAAACCAGAAAGAACATAAACTTGATGGTCGTAATATTGATCCGAAATTAGCAGAACCTCCCAAGAAAGCTACATTCAAGGTGTTTGTCGGTGGTTTATCGCCTGATATTAGTAACGAACAATTGAAAACTCATTTTAGTACTTTTGGAGAGGTATGTACTGTTCTGTTTATATAAATTTTCTTTGTTTTTCACTTCAGTTCGCGGTACTCCTGTAGTGTGTGTACCAGGTTACGGTTAGGCCATAATTTTATTCCGATTTTCCTTTTTTTAGTTCTAATATCAGTTCGGGGACTGCCTGTGCTAGCAAGGTGAATATACCCACATAGGCTTTAGTCCCATTACACAAATTGATGTAAAGTAGGTGAACAAAATTAATTCCCTCCATATTGGTACACACTTCTGGAGCGCCCAAGTCGGTTAGGATATAACATATATCTGGTATTCCATTCAAAAACATTTTTGGGGATTTATTTGGAGCAGTAAATTATTCTGTTTTTGCTCTTTCTGTATCTTTTATTTTGATTTGCAATATTCGAATGCAACATGATTTTTCTAAATTGTTTTCCTATCTTTTATTTTAAATTGCAATATTTCAATAATGTAACATGACTTTTTAAGTTGTGAGTAACGCTCATTTTTTTCATTTACTACTGGACTGATTGCTTTCGTATTTGCATTATTTAAAAATGGAAGTGTCCTGTATGGAAGGCTATGGATGATGCCCCGAGCATCGATTTCCTTGTTTATTTTTGTAACTATGACCAATCAACAAAATGTCAATAATGACGTAACAATTGTAATTTTGGCAGCCGCTCAGACACTTTGTTCACTCAGACAAATATTCGAGCATTGTTGTAAACTCTAAACATTGCCCCGTTTTCGTGGTTTCGAGTTTTGTCAGTTTTCAGTTGTATTTCCAAAAATTAGTTGTAAATGGAGTATTTTAATTGTCATTATGTCTTTCGATAAGCTTTGGTTTAGTAGCAATAATACAAAATTCATCCATAGACTAGGCCAAAACCAGCAATTAATATGTGTAAGCTGCACATGGTGGTATATTTTGATAAAAATAATGGTTTTGAATATCAGTTTGTAAGTGTCAAGTTTCCGAAACACTTGCAAATTGAGCATCCAAAATTTTGCTATAGTTAAGTATAGGATGAATGTTTCTGGGGTCAAGGGTCTTGGAATCATCCATCAATAATATATATTTTCTCCAAGAGTCCCTGAGATTTGGTTTACCACAAAGATATATGTATCATACAAATTCGTGTTTGTTCAACTTCACTGAGTTGTTTCTTTTCGAACAGCTGCAGTATGTGATGTTCAACTTTCTATTTATATATCTGACAGTATTTTTTACTGTGTTGATTTTTATTCATTTTTTTAATGAAATCCTAGAAAATGCAACATTATATATTTTTGTGTCTGTTTGGTCCGTCTATTATTTTATTTTGATACAGATTGAATCCTTTGAAAGGCCTTTTGACAAAGTAAAACAAGCGCCTAGAGGATTTTGCTTCATTTCATACAAAAATGAAAAAGCATTAAATGAAGCTCGCAAAGAACAGTTTCAGGAGGTTGCAGGGAAACAGGTAAGTGTACTTTATCACAGGATCGCGACCCAAAGTTGTCTGAAAATCCCCTTTTGTTTTTTGAAAAAATAAAACTAATTCATTCTGCGATTAGGGCAGATTCGCCACAGAGCATAGGTCATGGGACGCTCCATAAAAATCTGTTTGGCTTCCTGTAGATACATTAGCATATTGTATTTTGAATATGTAGACAATGCATCACAAAAGACCCTCGGCGGTTTGGCGCATCATGCTAAGCGTTAGGAATACTCTAGTCACTGCACCTCTGATTACCCTGCGCGGGTTCGCAGGTTTAAATCTCATGCGGAATGGTGTCCTATAGTTAATTACCGTTGTGTCCGGATACCTCAAATTTGCTGATGACAAACACTTTCTCATTAGCGCAACTTTGAAGTAATTTCTAATGGCTGTATTAAAATGATTGTTTTGTATTAATAATTTAATTTTGCATCAGTGTTAACACTCCATGCTGTTTTTTTACCGAAATCAAAGTTTTTGTCACGTTCGAGCTGGTTGGTTGATTCGTCGTGCTAAGCGTTAGTATTCGGGATAAGTCGCATCTCACCTCTGAATATTCTGCATGGAATGGCATGTTTGAATCCTGTAGGAGATAATTATAAGTGAGAAGATTGCAAGACTCCCCATCGCCAGATGATGATTCACGAAACTGCTGGAGTGCTGGCCGGTTAATAAGCTTTTTCCACCATCAGGTTCACGAATCTGAAATAAATAACTGGCTAACTAAGCCCATATCTGGCATGGACTGGTAATCGGAGAATAGGCCGTGGTTCACTATCTTATTGGATTTTCTTAACCTCGGGATTAATATGAAAATCCAATCCTATGGCTTGGAGACAAATTAGACTTTTTTCTACCAATATTTTTACAGTGTGAAGTAAAATTGGCGACTCCTCCACAATCCAAGCCTGGCTGGCCAAGACCACAAAGCCGAATGGGAGCAAGGCCCAATTACAGTAAGAGTATATTTCAATACAGTTGAATCATTGATTGTGCTTAATATTTTTTCTAGGCTTGAAATGCATTGCCAGATTTGTAATTTATATGTAGTATGTTTATTTGCCTAAAATGTAACGGCATCTGCATAATTAAAAAATATAACAGAGACAGGGTGAAGGGCGCTCCAGAAATGTGTGTTCCAATATGGAGGCCTAATTTTATTAGCCTATTCAAGTTGTGTAAAGGGACTGAAACCTATGGGCAGGTGATATATTCACTCGGCTAACACAGACAGTCCCCGAACTCATAATAGAACTAAAATGAGGAAAATTGGAATAAAGCTATGGCCTAACCCTAGCCTGGTTCAAGATTTTACAGACATTAATTGAGACACAGTATATTCCCAGTATACCAGCAGCAGCAGCAATTTAGGACTGCTATGTTATAGTAGGACAACAGACATGGAATCGCCGGATGAGAACAGAAGGGGCCTAAGTCACATTTTCGCAAAATTCACTTTTTTCAATATTTTGGGGTTATGAGCCATGCTCTATACAAGGTGGTGGTCTTAAAATCCTGAATTTCTCAATAATAAAATTTTTAGCTGGACTTAGGACTGTAGAAGTTAAGAACAGAATGGGCCTAAGTCCAGCTAATATTTTCATTATTATGAAATTCAGAATTTCAAGACCACCACCTTGTAGAGCATGGCTCAAAACTCCAAAATACTGAAAAAAGATAGTCCCAAGTTCCAATATGATGGGCATGAACATCAGAAATGAAATGTTCGAAACTTACATCCCTAAAAATTTCCTCAGTGCAACTTAGGCCTAAGTCACCTTGTTTTACCTTGCATCCCATACAAAAAAATTCAGAAGTTGTTGAGAACAGAATGGGCCAAAGTCCATTATGGCAGATAATTTATCCAAAAGCAGGAAGGAATTGAAGCTGAAGTGCCAAAAAATAATGATTACAGAGATATTCACATCCACATTAAAATAACCAGAGTTCAGGTTTTTACTAAGTGTGAATATCTAGAAATTCAAAAATAAAAAATTCCAAATTGTTTTTTGCGTTTTTCTCAAAACTCAAAATTGTGACTTAGGCCTGTTCTGTTCTCATCCGGCGATATATATATAGGATGATTTCAAATGACATTTTTTGTGGTTCAATCATGATTTATATTAAATTCTACAATACGACATAATTTATATCCATGAGGAGTTACTTGGATTATTTTAAATTTATATATTAGTTCATTTAAATCCTTTATTATCCGAATCACTGAATTTCATCATACATAACAAAGAACTTCAGTATTATATTAAACTTCCATCTGTCCTTAGTACTTGGCTAATATTTAACTTTTATTCATACGTCGCACGTTTGTCTATTTGATTTCACTTTCTCAGTCTATGAAATAATTGTACCTTACTATTTTGTTTGTTTTAGATCAAGGTGCTTGGCCACAATCTCAATGGGGATTATCAACAGGTTATGGTGGTAAGAGACTTCCTATTTTTTTATATAATATTTTTAATATGTTTCTGCACAGGGTGCCTGACTGGAATATTTCTGTTTGGCAATGTGTTAACATATTGTTACATCGAGTGAGGTGTTTGCATGGGATTCGAACCGTCTTCAATCACTAAGTAGTCAGTCGTCTTCGTTACCAGCTGTACCAGGGGTTCCCAACCTTTTATGGCTCATGGCTGCTTCCAGAGATCTCTTTTGTGATATTTATTGTGTTATTTTGATTGGTAGATTCTAATCTAATCCCATTATGTTCAAACAATTCATGCTCAACAAGGCAGAAACACCTTGTGAAATAACTTTATCAAGCAAAGAAACTCGAAAGAACGGGGAGTATTTTTTAAATATGAAAAGTGGAATCAGTTTTGTGACTAGCATTTTGGTCCCCTCAAACTGCCCTGTAATCCCATACACTCTTTGAATTGCATCAACTTTGATATTATTTTTTCAAGATAGCATTGTATCAGATGACTCAATGTGAGCGTCTACTGCGTTCACAAACTAATGATAATATTTTTTTTGATAGGTTATGGGGATTATTTCAATTCTTATAATTCTGTTTATGGTGGATATGGTGCTGGAATGAATTACGATCCATATGACACCAGAGGATGGACTAGATACGGTCAAGGAAACAACTTTAATTCTCAAGGTATGAAATCTTATTTTCGCTAACTTCGGTTTGGCAGATAAATAAATTACAGCATGTAGTGTGTACCTTCATTGTTACATAACAATAGAGGCAGACACTACGTAACAGAAAGTTAATGACATAGAAAATCAAAATGAATTGATCGATTCATATACACAGATTGCTAAGGAAATTCTCCTTGTATGGTCAGGTAGCCAAAATTGTCCGTAGTAGACTGTAATGCAAAGACAACAAGTCACAATCTTGGAAAATTATACATTTCTAATGAATACAATATGTGAAATATTCTGTACTCCTGAAGTATGTGAACCAAGATGATGGACACCGGAACGTATATGTGTACCAGGATAGGGTTAGATCATAATTTCAGGTACAAATACTACGGGAGTGACTTGGCTAGTCCTCGAGCTTGTAATAGAACTAAAATAAGGAAAGTTAGAATAAAATTATGGATTAACCCTAACCTGGTACACATACTACATTCCGGTGTCCGCCATCTTGGTTCACATCGGGAGTACCAAATATTCAATCATATTTAGTATGGTTAACACAATTGTGTTAATTTCCGGGGTGCACTTAGCAAATCGCCTCCTTTGAGAATTGCTGTAGTAAGTGAATATGGCACATGCACAAAATACTATTCGTCTGGGCATACTCCTGATGAACCATGTTTTTTACTTTCGAAACCTGAAACCCAGTATAAACTAGATCATTATCTATATTTAACTTACTTTTTTCCTGGTGTGATTTGAAGCCGCGTCAATGGCAAGTTTTAAATTTCACAAAGATTTCATTCAATCTGAGTTGAAGCTAATTTGGCCACCTCTGATATAAACAACCTAGTTTGAACTGATGGGAAGTTCTAAGCAAATAGATTGTATCTTTGTCAAGCTATTACCACTTGAGTCCACTTCATTATATTACTTTTGTGGGCGCTCCAGAAGTATGTTATCAATATGGAGGTAACTAATTTTGTTCGGCTATTTCACATCAAGTTGTGTACAAGGACTGAAACCTATGAGCAGAGGGTAAATACACTTGGCTAACACAGACAGTCCCCGAACTCTATTTTTTATTCGTTTGGGTTACTGTAACTCTGATCATTGACTCTTTCTTTAGGCCAGCAACAAACACAACGTTCTATGTATGGTGGAAATAATTATCGTAGAGGACCAGTTGACAATTTCAAATCCTATTAATTTGGAGTCTTTTTTCATTTATGGTAAGTGGACAATTTGTAACATTCAATTATGTACTTGCTTTGTAGGAAATATATATTTCTGTGACAATGACGAATTAGCCATAAGTTAACATTGATGTAATAATTGAAAATTTGTGCAGTTACTCAATGATCATTCCGTTTTCTGAGGAGTTTTGGGTTTGGTTCTAGTATTTAAAATTAGTCATGGATAAGCTGCTTTTGGACTAGGCTGAAATTAGCTATCTGCGCTTTTATATGTCAAGTAGCTGAGTGTATTGAATCAAAATAATGGTTATAAACATGCAAACCAGTTCATAACTCGGAAAATGAAAAAAAAATTTGCCTCTTTGGGATAAGAAGAATTATTCTGGCGTCAAGGTTCGGTGCACGAATGCATAGTTTCGAGTTTAACATTAATCTATTTATTGTTTAATAACTATCAGCCATTGACTGCCTAAATCTGGCATGGGCAAATTATGGCCCGCGGGCTAAATCCGGCCCGTTGGGTAATTCAATCTGCCCCGCCTTATGCTGTCACAATCACACTAAAACCAATTTAGATGTTTTAGCTAACAAATAACTCAAGGAATTTGATCAGCTTGCAATTAAATTTAATTGTGGCACTTTTCCTTTTTGTTTTGTAACACTGTAAGTATTGTTCATGAAATGTGACATTTTGACTAACGCCACTCATGGCCTGTCACCCGTCAGTCTAGATGGGCTAACCTTTCGGCCCCTGGTATAAAATCCTTGCCCACCTCTGGCCTAAATGATTGAAAACCATTTTTGTTTCAGGCAATGGTGAATAACCTTTTTCAGAGTTTTTTCTGAATTCCTGATGATGTTGAATGATGAGGAGTTGACGAAATATTTTAGCCGTTACTTTCGTGAATTTTATTTCCTTTGTTTCCATATTACGTTACGTTTTGCTCAAATATTTTATTTGCTCTTTTCAGTCAACTTTTTCAGTTTCAGATTTGTTTTACAAATAATATCGTATCTATATAAAGCTGACGGTATGTACCACCGTAAGCGTGCGGTGTGTACCTATCGTCATGCAAGTTATATCTCTGATATGTTTGCTATACAACCAGCATAGGAGATGGTTATTATTGTTGTTTGAATGTTGATTTTATGGCAGCATACATACTACCACAAAATTTTTTTTTTCATGGTCCTATTAACATTTCTTTCAAAACTTCAGATTTTTAGGATTTCACTTGTCCAACTATTAAATTGTAATGATGTTTTCAGGAACTAAAAAAAAGGTTCGTGACGAACATTACACGGCCTATTTGACAAGGCCTTTCCCATCTGAGAATGTTTAATTATAATTAATTTAACAAGAATGTGACTTGGTGCCTTGCTCAATCTTTGCGTTAGTCTACTAAGGACAATTTCGGCCACCTGACCTGACCATACAAGGTAAATTGCTATAAGCTATTTGGATATTTTTGTTTGTACATCTCTATATTCGGTCAAGAAAATAGGCCACTGGTGCTTGCTACCGTGACTCATTCAGCAGAAATTGTCCTTCAGCCATCTTTGACCCATTGAGTAGTGTTCTATCCATCTATCTATAGTGTTTTTGTTCTAATATTTATAATCCAATGTTCTCTGATTGCAAAGCTCTCCATGTTGACTCACTTTTTATTGTACAAGTGTAACAGTTTCTTTCGAATTTAAACCTTCACTCACAAAGTTCAATTATGAGTGTTCATGTAATAAAAAGCCCCTTATACTTATGTCCTTTCCTCTCAGACGATATAAAACATATTTCTGACGTACCCTTACAGTTCATGTTCGTGTTGTTCATTAATTTTGTTCCTATACATCTACAAAAATACTTGTTTCGCAGTTAAAGAAGAAGAAATAACAATTCTGTGATGAGAAATTGTGTTTACATATATGGCAGTGTCTAACGTGACAAGTTCAGTTGGTTAAGTGAGGTGCACGACAAGGTTATTTTTGTGCATAGTCGCTTAATGGGGCGCAACTTTAGTCCACGCGCTGAAGATAGTATGTCTATCTTTATGAAAGTTAGGAGTCTGTGGTACTCCCGACTAATTGGAGCACACTATAGAAGTTAGTACGATGGTTCCTGTTTTCATTTGTGGAAGCGAGGAGAAAAAATGGCGCTGTCGCATGGGGACTGCGTTCGATTGCTTTGTGGGAAATTTGGCCCGTCATTGCTCCATATTTGTATCCGTGGATGCTTTTAGGTTTCGGTTTCTTTTTTCGATTTTTAAGTTCCCAATCAATTTAGTTATATACCAAAATATCATAAAAACCAACTTTAACGACAAAAAAAAATAACTTTACCGGTTGTTACCATGGGTCCGTTTCGTGTCCGATACTAAACTTTTAAATTGAAACTTTTTGACCAAAGTTTTCATGAAAGTGTGCACCAATATATTTTTAAAATATCAAAAGTGGTGCCACCTCATCAAAGGGTATAGGCCTATTTCTTTACTATCACAAGTTGTGAACATGTATGCGAATATTTTATATAGTCAAATTAAAGTTTTTTTGAGAAAACAGGTGCTTCAAGTTTGCTCTGGTATTGTTTTAGATATAGTTATTCTACTGAAGTAGCAATAGCTGGGCTCAAGGAAACGATAGCAAATAATAAAGAAAAAACAACAAGATCCCCTGCGCATTTTTTGGGCCCCGCGGAAGCATTTGATACCGTTCGCCTCTCAATCTTGCTAACACTATTACGGTATCAAGGGGAATTCACTTAATCTCATGGCGTATTATTTGAGTGGTCGTTCTCAATATATTCAGAATGGCGAATATGTCTTTGAAATGCGCTTCATCAAATGCGGATTCCACAGGGTTCCATATAATTTTTGTGTTATATAAATGATCTTCCAGTTGCATCTACCTTTTATTCAACGTCATTTGAAAACAATACTACCCTGTTGAGGCACGTCTCATCTTTGTCCGAACTTGAGAGTGTAGTGAATACTGAAATGTTGATGATTGCCGGAAGGCAAGAAAATTATCTTTTAATCGCTCTAGTCTAAAACAAAATGTATGCTTTTTTGTAATAAGTTACAATTACTCTTTTAGGCAGTAACATGATTGAGCAGAATAATAGTATAAAATATTTGGGGGTCACAATCGACGATACTCTGGGCCGGAAATCGCATAATAATAAACTAGCCAAGAAGTCATCGCAAAACGTTGGTATTTTTTACAAAAGACACAGTTCTATTTTTAAAACGCTTAAAGTCGTTTATTATAGTTTCATCGCGATTACAGTTTTTACCGTGTTTTCCTGAAAATAAGACTGGGTCTTATTTCAATTTTTTTTCTGAAAAATAACACTGGGGCTTATTTTCGGGGGGTGTCTTATATTTTCGTTTATCAAAAACAAAATTACGAAGTAGAGAATTACGAGATTTTCAATATACGAAATATGGAAACCGATATCCATTTACTTATAAATAACACGTTTTTATTCAAATCAACTGCAAAACATTGATCATAATCAATAGATTTCTTGCCAATGATTCAAAAAAATATTTAGGTTATCGACCAGGACACCCTACTTTTATCTGGAATCGCACCTTCGCAAATATTCACTGAAGTTGTAAATCTCAAATAAAAAATAGTTATTAACTGGATTTCGAAAATGTGAGATTATCACATTACTTGTTCGTTAATGATGTCACTCGAAACTTTAGCCACTAAATGCGCTTTACGAGCGGGAACTGAATGAGAACTACATCAGGGATCGGCAAACCCGCGTGCCGCTGTGCACCGCTGACGTCGTGAGCACGTTTTAAAATGTTAAAATATTGAAATAAATTACGATACATTCAGTGCAAAACACGTGGTTATATTTGCTGTGTTTTATTATATTAATTCGTCATTATTATTTTTTTCATTATTCTGGTATTTGCGTTTTATTCCGTTTTTAACCGTGATGATAAATGCGATGTTTGAGGCCAAGAGGTCAAAATGAGATGCGAGCCAAAATCAAGATTCCGTGTGTTGTCTGTCGTAATTACGAAACTATATATAATCAGCTGTGAAAATGTCGTTTGCGGTACCTCCAGTATTAATCATCATTAAACAACATCAAAATCAAACACAAAAACAATTTATTTAATTAAAGGTGATTCTGAAAAGAATGAAGCTGATAAACACTCACTTTCTTGTTACGAAAAACAAAGCAGCATCGCGGGAAGCCTTTCACCGATGATAATTCCATTATAAAGTATTTATCAATTGTCCCGAAGTTCTAATTAGGGATGTGCCAAATGAATGCAATTCTTCCAGGAAATTAAAATCTCCCACTGTCTGCTTTTAGTAAAGAAAAGCAAAGACAGGAATCTCGCCGAAACATCGAGTTATGGTGACTATCTCTCTCTTTATATATATAGTAAAGACAGGTTCAATAATTTTCCGTGAAATTTACTATTCATCATAACTTTATGTAGTTCAAGCTATTGTTCCATGTATAATTATATAACGCAATTTTTCATCGGCACGCAAACGTATATCTTGATATTAGGAATAGGCCGCGAGCCGAGGCCCTGAAAAACGCCTAGAAAGTGAGTTTCGTAGCGCACATCAGGTAACTACCTGAAAATGATTTTAAAATGTTCCTTAAAAATTCAGTAACAAATATTGCCTTGTTCCCACTTCCAAAAGTTGCACGTTTTACGGAAAAGACGCTTTTACTACAAGAAATATATGCTACGATCTGTCCTATATTCTCTACATTTTCGGCATGGAACAATGATTTCTGCATGACGTAACAATTGAATTAAACCAGCTGTTAGCGAGCGGATGAATATTAGTTATTACTGCTCGACCTTGCGCTGAGTTGGGCAGGCTTTCCATAGCCCTGTTTAGTTATTATTAGTTAAGTTATGCTAAGACGTTGTTGAAAAATGTATAAGTAAGTTATTAAACACTTGTAGATCCTTACCACGGATATGGGCCGTGAGACGAAGCCATGAAAACGCCCAGAAAATGAGTTTCGTAGCGCACATCTGGTACCGTAACTAAATAAATTCTTCAGTTTTGCGTGAAAACGAACATAATGAACGCATTACAGCTTGTTCCACAATCCTGGTGCGAAATTGAATATAAGAGGTTCCCGGAAATTCAATAACCATAAATTCACAACACATACATAAGAACTATGCAATTCGAGAGCCCTACAGCACACTAACACAAATGTATTCCTGTAATGTTTTGCCTGACCAAAATCGGACTTCCTCAGTCAATCATAATTTATTAGGTAGATTACGAAAAATATGGCAAACATGTAACCAACAACAAAAAATACTTTAATTGTGTGACAGGAGTTGGGAGTGAGCTCGAAAGCAGCGACACCAACAACGCTGATTCACATTTGCGAATAAATTTTATGTAATAACCACAAGCAGTTTACAACAAGAACAGCATAAAAAGCTACATCCATTTTATAGAGGCTATCAAACGTATTTATTTTTAAGCAATGAAGTCACAAATTAACATCGTGAGCACGAAAACACAAATAAATACAGTTATACAGTTATTTCTCACTTAGAAATTTACAGCAAAAGTCAAGAAAATTAAATGAATGTACAATATGTACATAAAATAGTGAACAGAAATATTACAATTTACAATTAATCTTTTTTTAGTTTATGTGGTTATGTATTTGAACAAAGGCAATAATATTTCTAGAAACAGGACTACGACACTAACAAATGTCCGAAAAAACAACAAATAAATGATACTTATTAAATCAACTGTAATATCTAATTCACTTTCTTCTGAATTGTTTTCGAAATCCACTATCTCAAAAATCGACTTTTCCTCTATAAGTGTACTGTGATTTTTGCAGTCAATACAAAAACAAAAATCTGTGCAATTTAAGTTGATTTTGGCACACTTTCATAAATTATTTTGACTATTTTTCTTACACTTGCAGTTTGCCAACTCAAGAACTGATTTGAGGGCCACATGCTTCTTCAGTGAATCATTGTTGGGTGGAGAGTATAATCCTTATGTTTGACAGTGTTAAATAGACGTGCCCTGGTATCATTTACATTCTTCATATCCTCTTCAAATTCCTCAGCTTTATTTATTAATGCCTCGTTAACCTCAAAAGATCTTCATAGTCGAGGGAAAAAAATGAATTGAAAATCTCAATGAAGTCTCCAACATGAATTTGATGGGCAGTTCCAATTGCAGAAAAGTGCTAAAGTATTTCAATATGAATAGCCCATCTAAGCTGTTTGCAACTATTATGATTCTCATATACCGTACCTTTAAGCTTCAAGACTTCTTGTTTCATCCATTTTATAGCACTGATAGCAGCAGGGATCAGAGCCTGCGTTAGGTCGGATTGGTGGAACATTGCCGTTTTCTTTTGTAGTACAGTATCTAAAATGAGGAAGAAAATAATATTTGGAGCAGCATGAGTGTAAAAATACCCCTAAACACTAACTAATACCTTGAATACATAATGCATTTTATCTGATGTACTAAATGAGCGTATATATGCTCATTGCATGTACTACAGTCCAGCAGTGTTTGCATACCATTACTAGACTATATCTACACTAAATTTTGATATATCACAGTCTGAAATGTCCTATGACAGTATGAGTATGGACTATAGACTATATTTTAAAACATCAACTGTTTGTCTACAACTTGATTTCTCACCTCTCAATCGTTTCCAATGCTACCTTTCTTTCCACTCCGGCATAACATATCATTGCTTCCCAGGTTCTTGTCGACTCTATGAATTTAGATTTAGACCAACCGACATTAGTGAAATTGAATAATTTCTTCTCTTTCACAGACTTTCTCTTTTACAGAAACAGCCATTCATTTATATTTCCAAATATGCTGTGGCCTATATAGTAGTATAAGTCTGCTGAATAGTCAAGAAGAGTCATTAAATTAATCATAAACATTTCATGCAAGCCAGAAAATATCGTTGTTTGTGACATATTATTCTAGGTCTAGCCTTCCTTGGAGTTACCGCTCCGTACCTATTTAACAACGTCTTATGAGCTAGTGCTCAACTAATATTGCTATTTATGGTAAGTGTTTAATACAAGTGTTTAATATCTTACCCATACTTTTCAACACCTCCTTGGAATAACTGAACTAATATTACCGGTAACTGAAAAAAACTATGGAAAGGCCACTCAACGCAAAAGCGAGCAGTTGTAGTCATCTGATATTCATCCGACCACTGGGGATCCACCTACAGCTGACTAACTTGACTGGTACGTCGTGCAGAAGTCTGCGTTCATTGGCCCATGATACCGGAAAAGCAGAGAAAATAGGACAGATGGTAACACATATTTATTGTAGTAAAAGCGTCTTTTCTGTAGAACGTGCAACTTTTGGAAGTGGGAACAAGGCAATATTTGTTACTAAATTTCTAAGGAACATTTTAAAATCATTTTCAGGTAGTTACCTGATGTGCGCTACGAAACTGAAAGATGAATGTCCTCGGCTCGCGGCCTAGAAAGAGAACATTGCTGAACCCTGCTCTACATTGACAGTTCAAACGAGGTTACAAAAATGATTTCACATTGCCATTACATCCTCATATAACGAATGTAAATATTGGGATTTCATTGGCATTACTGCAATAGGATGTGCCACAAATTCCCTTTGATCTCAAGTGCCTGAGCTAATATGATGCGATAAAAAGTTATGGGCGATGGTGATGAATAGCCGTGCGGTCAGGCACGATTGAAAATTGCCTATTATTATGCAGTGTTCCATCCTAAAGTGTGCGCGTGTGCGCGCGCACACAGCTTTTGGAGGCCGCGCACACGCATAGATTTACTGCGCACAGACGTATTTCGATGTAATGTAACAATGTTCTCGGTTGGCAGGTTGAGAAAGTTTGTTGTTGGCCCACCCATTACCCGGTTAGAACGCCAAAATTTCTTCATTGGTTTTTGCACAAATATTGGTCATTCCCAAAAAAGTGCGCACACGTCAAAATTTCTGCGCACACATACTACAAAAAATTAGAGGGAACATTGTTAATATGTATGGTCAGGTAGATATATTAACGCACGGATTTTCCTATTCAGTGTAGTTTACACCAGTAGGCTATGTTCCCAAGCTTAGGGGGTGGTAGATATTTCGTTATTAGTGATTAAAAATATGTAATCTAAAAAATGTGTTATGTATTTGACTTATTACCTTCACAGGCATATAAGCCACTTTCTGAATATCCAAGCACATTTTTATTTACTTGAAGTATTAAAGTATTGTCACACCTGAAATGAGGGGGTGTTTGAAAATTAAGGGTGGAGGTGTTCACCCCCTATAGGAAGGTGTAGGGAAATCACTGACTTACACGTACACAGAAGAACCATGAAATACATATCAATTATTTGTAATTTACAAACTCTTATAAATGGAAACAAATATTTTAAAATCTTCGTATAATTATTATACCAAAATTATTATACCATCTGATGAACATATTGGTTAGTACTACGACGATGATTATGTAGTAACGAGTCAATCAAACCGGCCACGCTAGCTCTGCACGCATCTAGATCTTCTGCACGCTTTGCAAATAGGAATATCTGAAATGAAGTATAAAAACAATTAAATTTCAGAATACTGGCATTACGGAAAACACCCAACAAAAATATTGACCTCTTATAAAATAACTTCAGAGTAAAGATCATTTATGGCAAAGAATACAAATCATTCCATTAAACACGGAAACTTTTTTTAAGTTTGTAAATGTTTAGTAAATTGAGCTGATAAGAGCAAAATATAAAACAAACTTCTGCTTCTCTTGACTTGCTCACATCTACGAGGTTTTACATAGTGAGACCCAGAACTTGTCTTGCAGAAGCGAGAGCATCCTTCTCCACCCATTTCATGCCGTCCTGAGAAAATTGGTTTTTTAAATTTCATCATTGACATTAAACCTATTTTTATATGACTTGAACTATATAGTACAGGGTGTTCCAAACTGCCGCTCGCGGGCCGCATGCGGCCCCTGGACATATTCCGTGCGGACTGTGGAACAATTTTGGCTGATATTTGTATTTATTGGCAGAAAATGTTTGAGTTATTTTTAAATTATTTCAACTGGGAATAGTCCTTTTCGTAATTCTGATGTCGGGATTAATGTTTGTTGAAATCATGGAAATAATGGGAATAATGTCTTGTGATCGGTACCAGAAAAAATGAATTGTCTTGTGCAGACAGACCAAGCCGTTGAGATGAGTCTCGTGTCAAGTAACTCCTCATTTGAAGAGACGTTTTGTGCCTTAATTTTAGTATAAACACTCCTCTAATTTGAATCGTTGGCTATTTCGACAGCAGCGACGGACCGCAGAGCTGACTTAGCGACGCGCGATCTAGTTTTTTTAGCTGGGTTCGGAGTCCCAACTTAGACGGTCTTGGTTGTCTTCAACAATAGCACCTGGTCCGCTCACGCTACAAGTAATAAAATTAGCCAATTACAGAATATAACAATTCATCATACAAGAAGTGTAATAAAATAGGTGGCCGAGGTAAACTGTGAGGAAACGCATTTCCTTACCCACAACAACGTTAAACCACAGTGTCTTTTGTGTTTTCAAGTAATATTTGTCACAAAAGAATATAATTTCAAAACATTACAAAACCAAACACGAGAAGAGATACCGAACATTCCACGGTATTTCTCGGCAAGCAACTTAATAACTAAAGACTTTATATATCCTCCTCAAAAACTGATTATAGCGGTAAAATCTCATTTTTAAATATATTTAAAGTGAGTAAATTCGAGATGTTTTGAACACTTTTGGGTGTTCTCCGACTGCGGCCCGCCAGACATTTTCAAAAGTTTTTGCGGCCCGCCAACCTCGCACCACCCTGATATAGTATATTCATTCATGTATGAACGTTTCTGACTTTTAAGATTAAAAAAAATTATTCAAAAGTTTGAAACGAGAACCTTTTCTAGAAAGAAATTTTATTTGAAATATTTTTCGTTTCATAAATTTTCAAACTTTTACAATTTAACTTAACTCGAAACAATGAAAAATTGTCTTAAGATCCAATTTTTTGAATTTTGTATCATTTATTTTGTATAAAATATACATCTTCATTTGTCCATAATTATTCTTACTCAATCCAAAAGCAAATGAAATTAGGAACTTACTTTTGAATCTGGCATCCGAATATGTAGCTGTCACACAGATCAATATCGCAAGAAGTAAAGCGAATTTCATCTTAATAATATGACTATATGGATAAAAGTTTTGAATATTTATTTTCGAATCGAATCCGATTCAAATATCCTATAATCTGACTCTATTCAGAGTCCTCCGAGCCGTGTAACAAAGACTGCTGAATAACTCCGCTGCTATCTGAATTATTATTATTTATTGAATCGAATCCAGTCGTTTTCTTTAAAATTGGTTGGATTCTTTTTGAATTGATGTTGATTCTGTAACTTCTGCTGTCTTTGCTTTCTAATTAAGCGAATTAGATAAGTATCTGACTCCAAAACAGAATATATAGTAGGTTACGTGTTCAAATTGAGATATCTGTTAATTTTATATAACAGTAAGGATCTGACCAATTTGCCTGTAAAGATTTTTATTTCCACGGATAATATATCACAATAAATTTACTTACAATAAAACACACTCACAATCGTGAAAACCAAGTCGGTGATGAATCAGCATTGTTGTATCGAACGAATTGAAATAGAAAAGCCGTGAAAACCACGATCAAATGTCTATTTAAACGGTAACATCTTTTTCATCTCGCTCGCCAAAAACGGTACCTTTCTTTATTATCCAAAAATCTCGTTTCCCACGGAGCAATTTTTGCTCATATCTAGAATGTTCGGTACCCTTCTTACAATAATTACACTTGTTTATAGGTTACCTGACATGGGGAATATCCATTTTCTCATACACGAGAAAGATCCAGACTCAATATTTCGAATGATCTAGAAAGATCTCTTCAATATTTCGGTTGTTTATGGGTCACCCGACATGGGAAAATATCCATTTTCTCATACCCGAGAAAGACTAGAAAGATCTCTTCAATATTTCGATTACGTCAATTATTATATAGAATTTGACTTCCATTATCCAAATTATTGGTTAATTTGTTACACATTCCTGGCACCACAAGTGAAATATTTTAAAAGCACATATTAAAAATTAACCGATAATTGTAGAAATATAAGAATGAAATCGAAACTATCATGTCATTAATGCTCAAATGTCCAAATTTAACCTCTCAAAATAACATTGTAATTTGTTTGAAAACTATCGGATGTAAACAACAAGTTAAAAACTGTTTGATGTAAATAAGACTCAAAAGTGGCAAGATAACGGGCATAATTTCTTTAACTTATGTCACTTGAAAGAATTATATACAATTAATAAGACAATAAACTTGAAACAACAAAACTTGATTGTCATTTTAAATAGCAATTGATAGGTTTATATACAAGAACTAAAACCATAAACGACGTTACTTGCGGCTGATTGTAATAACTTGAATACAAAATCAAGATGGGGGTTGAAAATTGATAAAGACACGACGAGGAGTAGCAATTTAGCTACATATAGTGTTGTATTTGTTTTTGGAGTGTAAAAATGTGTGGAACAAGTGAGAGTAATGTATTACGTATTACCTTCCTCTCACTCACACGACTTTAAATTTGTTTGTGAATTTTAAGATTATATTCATTTAGGCATTACCGAAATTTATAAAAAATTAATTAACAATCTTCAATCTTAATTTTTTTTTGTGATAGCAATTAGAGGGATTGTGAGAAAAATTTGTTTATACTAACCGGACTGTATTTTGAACAACAAATAGGCAAAAAATGGAGAAATTACGGTGGCGGGGAAGTGGGCACTGCAATAAAATGGGCAAGAATGAAACATTAAAAATTAGGCGAATATATATATAAGACACTGAAAATTACGAGAAAACTACGGCAAAAATATATAAGACACTGAAAGTCGGTCGAACAAAAAAGGCGAGAATGAGACATAAAAATGGTGGGAAATTAGTACTGCAATATTTTCTTGATTACGTCTGACACAGTAAACCAACGAAAAAATAAATCGAAAAACTGGCGAAAAATAGACGTTGAATTGACGAAAAATTGCCACTCCATTTGGTGGAAATTGGGCACTTGAATATTTTCTTGGTGTTTAGATCAAATCATAAGCCTAGTTGGCTGCTCGACTGAGCTTCTTTCTCTGTTACGTGTCAATGTTTGCGCGTTACCAGCTTGACTTTTTCATCTGAAAAAGATCCTTTAGACCCCATTTGGTCATCCTCATGGGTGCCTCTGGGCGCATTGTTACAATTTTTGACCTAGTTGGTCTGTATTTACCCATGTCGGGTTGAAATAGCGCATTGTTGCAATTTTGCGACCTAGTTGGTCTATATTTGCCCCATGTCGAGCTGAAATAGCGCATTGATGCAATTTTGCAACCTAGTTGGTCTATATTTGCCCCATGTCGGGTTGAAGTAGCGCATTTTTTTTTTGTTTTGTTATGCCAGCTTCGGGCTTTTTCGGAGAATATAACGTATTTCGTCTAATTTTTGTTAAGTCGAGCGTGGAGCTCATTCAATCACTGAATTTACTTTCAAGGGCATTTTAGTAATAACGAAATCTATCCAATCAAAAAGGGGTTTGTTAATTCCCGCCAAGCTTTCAGTTATTATAAATCTCTCGAAAGTCATTTAAAGTTTAAACATTCAAATTCTTCTACCATTAATTCATCAAAATTGAAAGCCAAATTGTAACATCATAAATATACAAATGGAAAAGTACTATATCTTAGAAATAGAGTGAATATAAAAAAGAGTGAATATAAAAAAAACTTAAAATTAAACAACATGATGAAGTACGTTTCTAAACATGTCTATTAGGTAGGGATACGCACTGGTATCTTTATTATTCGGAATAGAGCTGGTTTTATTTCTATTGGAGAAAAAACTTTGCCAATGCACTTTATTAATTATTTCGTATTTAACTGAATTAGTTTCAGAAATATCCAAATCTTGAAGTCCGAATTGTGGGTCGATTTCGTCAACAAATCGACCTTTTTACATTTCTGGGGTAATATGTGGTAATTTATAATGATTCACCCCTAATTTAACTTACGTAATATCTATCCAATATAGACCAAACCCCACTAAGCAATACCAGTTACAAAATTACCATAACAAAATTAAACCACCAAAACAATAACAGGTACATAATTACAATAAGTATGACAGTAAGACAAAATTAAAAAACGTACAAAACAATACTAAGTAATAAGATATAAAGACTTACTTACGGTTGTTAAGTATAATCCATAATAATCTCGATATTCGGCGTCATCAGTGAGACGACTTCTGGTGATGAATAATTTCAAGTTATTATTCATAACAGTAGCGTAGCGATCATCAGAATTATTGATATTTGACGATAAGGATGACGATCGCTTGAAATGTTTGAGATCGCATTTAAAGGGATACACAATTTTCTCGATTATTCGAGACCGTTCTTACACTGATTATTCATGTAAAACACGGTCATTCAATCGTGAAAACCAAGTCGGTGATGAATCAGCATTGTTGTATCGAACGAATTGAAATAGAAAAGCCGTGAAAACCACGATCAAATGTCTATTTAAACGGTAACATCTTTTTCATCTCGCTCGCCAAAAACGGTACCTTTCTTTATTATCCAAAAATCTCGTTTCCCACGGAGCAATTTTTGCTCATATCTAGAATGTTCGGTACCCTTCTTACAATAATTACACTTGTTTATAGGTTACCTGACATGGGAAATATCCATTTTCTCATACACGAGAAAGATCTAGACTCAATATTTCGAATGATCTAGAAAGATCTCTTCAATATTTCGGTTGTTTATGGGTCACCCGACATGGGAAAATATCCATTTTCTCATACCCGAGAAAGACTAGAAAGATCTCTTCAATATTTCGATTACGTCAATTATTATATAGAATTTGACTTCCATTATCCAAATTATTGGTTAATTTGTTACAATTCAAATCGTTTGGATTTGAAATTCTAAAGCTTACACTGAACATAAACATAAAAGGGTACTCTCGTAGTGTGTGTACAAGGTTATGGTTAGGCCATAATTTTATTCAAAATTTACTTATTTTAATTCTATTACGAGTTCGGAGACTGTCTGTGTTAGCCAAGTGATTATACCCCTTGCCCATAGCTTTCAGTCCCTTTACACAACTTCCTGTAAAGAAGGCGAACGAAATTAGTTACCTCCATATCGGTGCACACACGGGAGCCATAAAAAGTACGTTGTGTCATCGCATAAGTTACTTATCGTCTATCTATGTTGTCTTTTACTAAAATACGTTTGCATGAGTCAAAATTAAGCGCGAATAAGTGACTTGGTATTCCAGGCTGAATGTTCTACCAATACACATTATTCCAGACCACACCTTTTCGCCATAGATTTCTTTCATTTAAGTCATATAAAAACGAGTTCGTCAATATCACTCACTTACAGTTTAAATAAGACATCCTCATATAACGAATGCAAACATTGTGATATCATTGACATTGCTACCATTGCTACAATAGGATATGCTATCTCTCATTCATCCGTGATTCTGTGTTCATGTCACTGGGTCTTATTTTAAGGAGATGGCTTATATTGATATCATTTTTAAAATTCAGCCTAGGTCTTATTTTCAGGGTAGGTCTTATTTCCGGGGAAACACGGTAGTTGGGGATCAGCAGTCCAATCTTCATTACAGCCCATCCAAATAAAGGACTAAGGTGCATAACGTTATCTGAGAAATGTCGTACAACCAACTTCACTGTCAGCATAAAATTTTACAGCTGTCAAATATGCCTACTTTTGAAATGGTAGAATTTATTCATCGCCATGAAAATGCTTTTGAGGAATGTTGGGCACATCTAGACGATGTTAATAAATAGGTCCAAGAAATCTAGGTCACATTTCACACCACGGGTTTCTATTGATATTGGGAAGAAGATTCTTAAATTATAACGGTGTCCAGGTTTGAGTTACGTCCCAACTGAAATAAAAAAAAATCCTCTCTATCGTTGTTTTTAAGGGAAAATGAAAAAGCTCTTGCTAACTAAATATTTAGAATAATTCTCCCCTTCATTTTAATTTGCTGTGATATTCCATGATTTGTCTTGTGTGTATACAAAATTTTATCCTAGGTTAAGGTTCTGCTGTGAACTTAACGTGAAGGTCAACATACAAATGGTTAGTGGGGTTTGAGAGTTCTTGCATGGTTTGCGAAGATTATTTACCCTGTGTCCCAACCAGAATTCAACTCAGGTCTTTCAACTAGCGTTTTAAAGATAAATAACTAATGATCAATATTTACTAAAAATAATACTTTCTACTCAACAAAAGTGTAGGGTAGTGAGCAGCGGCGTAGCAAGACTCAAGTGTGCCCCCCCCAAACAAAAATATTTCGTGGACATAAGCTAAAACGCAATGGTAAAAGGCAATGGTAACTTAAAATTTGCCGTTTATTTCGGTTTCGGCTTTATTTTTTTCATACGTTCTTCCTCTTCTGCCCTTTTTCTGCGTTTCTGTGCGCCACTAATAGGTTTTGCTTTCGACATCATTTTGACAGACTTGTGCGATCAAACCACAAGACGCCGAAAATCGACGATTTCCTGGCATTGTTACGTAACAAAACGATTTGAGCAGAACTAACATCAACGTTATGAGATGTGCATTACTTGTTTTGCACTGCAGCTTTTGGTTCGCGACTTAAATTTCTAAATTCTAACCGCTTTGGCCCCTTTGCGCTGTGGGCCCCCCGCGACCGTGGGGGTTGCGGGGGTGGATGCTACGCCACTGTTAGTGAGTGTTATTGGACACGTAGTGGACATAACGATCGTTTCAATATTATGTAGTTCTTGTTCTTGTTGTTATTTGACACAGAATAACACACCTAGTGGAAATATTAAAAAAAACGCTTTTCTCTTCGAATCTTTGAAATTTTCAGTGGTTGAAGATAAAAACTTTTCCCCAGAAGGCTATTACTTTTATTCATTTTAAATATACCTGTTAGCTCTGTGAGATTTGTTTTTGTTTGCTATGTCGTCATTAAACGTTCTGTGGACATCGGACGCCATTTTGTGTCCTACTGTACCGCTTCGCTTGGTGTGAATATATTTGTAGACTGTGATCTGACGGTACGGTACACCGTACTGTACTGCGAACAGACGTGTCCATATATTTGGGCGTAGCTCTCTTGTTTCCTAATATGTAACCCTTGTTATCCTAATTATAATTGGACACGTAGTGGACATAACGATCGTTTCAATATTATGTTGTTCTTGTTCTTTGACATAGAATAACACACCTAGTGGAAATATTGAAAAAAACGCTTTTCTCTTCGAATACTGGACCAATTGCTTTGAAATTTTCAGTGGTTGAAGATAAAAATTTTCCCCAGAAGGCTATTATTTTTATTCATTTTAAATATTTCCGTTAGCTCTGTGAGATTTGTTTTTGTTTGCTATGACGTCATTAAACGTTCTGCGGACATCGGACATTGCACAAAGTACTTTGCATCTTTTCAGATTCTTGATTCGAAATACAATTATTAAAACAAGTGTAAAAAAAATCTCCCGATTCCGAGTGAATACATCATCTTACCCTGTTTTCCCGAAGACGGTGTCTCCAATTTTTTTTTCGACAAATAACACCGGGGCTTATTTTGGGGGGATGTCTTTTATTTTCATTATTTACTAACAAATGTACAAATTAGGGAATTACGTGATTTTTAAATATACAAAATAGGAAAATTGATTTCCATTCACTCTTAAATAATACGTTTTTATTTAAAATAACTGCTAAACCAGTGGTTCTTAAAGTATGGTTTGCGACCCAAACATGGGTCGCGGAAGGTTTAAAAGTGGGTCGCGACAAGGTCGTCAATGCAAGGGCAATCTAAGAGGAGAAGGACGAATTTTCAGCTTTCCCAATGTTTCAATTTAGCTTCTAAACTCTGGTATTTAAAAATAATGCAATATAAAGTTTCATTCACGGAAAACTGTCTTGAGCTCATTGTTACATCACAATTCTGATATGCCAGTCACGTGTATTATTTTATGGCATCGGTAACCATGCACGTCGCTTGTCGTTGTGTTGACCTCGCGGAATGGCGTCTTAGTGGATTAAAATAACTAAAAACGGGTGTCTTTTTGGTAATGTAAATTGTAATAGACGACGCAATGAAAAAGCTCGCATCTCAACATTAAATTATTCAATATCTAGAGAAAATGTGACTTCATCTCGAGTCACCATTTACCGCGAACGAAGCAGTGTGTGCACATTTGATGAGTAAAAAGTTGTATATTGCGAGAGATATCAAAAGCCAGCTAGGATGTCATGTTTGCGACGGACAGCGGACGAGGTTTCTGCTACAATTCGCGACAAGGCACTTGTTCGAGCGAGGATTTTTGGCACTGACGGTTATTAAAACTAAGCTCGCAATCGCATCGATTCCCGTGACAACTTGCGTATTGCGCTCAGTAAAATAGAGCTGTGTATTAAATATATAATGAAAAGAAAATTTCAGTTTCATCAATCTCACTGAGTCAATGGACTGTTTCTAATAAATAGTTGTCTGTATTTGAGTCAAACTGTACTAACATTAAAAACACATTTTGCGTTATTTAAGATTGGGTCGCGAGTATTCGTGAAACTCAGATTTGGGTCGCGCTCAAAAAAGTTTAAGAACCACTGTGCTAAACAGATTATTAACCGTTAAAAACGAGTAGAAAAGATTTATTGCTATCGACTGGGTCAAAAAAAAATTGCGCTATCGGGTAAGTTTTATTTTAATAAGTGGAGGGCTAGGTCGCCTTTTCTTATTTTCGGAAAAACACGGAAGAATCCTCGCGTTTACTGATCGTAAACCCGATTTGATTGCACAATGATGCCGGTTTTAATCGTTATGCCAGCGGTTCCCGAAGGCGCTTTGCTAAGTGTGTTTCGAAAATTAGGAGATTTGTGTTAAATATCAACTAATATATGATTGAATATTTTATTTATTCTAAAGGTTTTATTGTTTCTCATCATTGTAAATGATGTATATTATGAATCAATAATTTCATTTCACCGCTCTATGTTGTTCACTTTCTGTTACGTAGGGTCTATTGTTACGTAACAGTAGAGGTGAACCCTACTTGTTGCAACATGAGTGATTTTTTTAGTTTCTTAAAAAAGAACACGGCAGAGATAAGAAAGAGAAGTTAACCTTTTGCCTCTATTCTTTAGGTCTACTACTTGTTTATAAACTTTAAAAGGCATAAAGTACACATTAACGATATTAAAATTGTGTTTTATTCAAAGGCAGCATTTTTTTGTGTAGGTGCGCCGTGAGTTTTTTCTCTGATAATTTGGCGCGCACGAACCGCCGCCTTATGCTAAATTTGATCATTGAAAGTGAGTAACAAAGCCTGACCATGCCGTCGGTGGCCAGACATCGTAATTCATTGAAGCCTTCAATCGACAAACATTAAGCCAGGGCTGGACTTGCTGCAAAACATTCGCACTCATCACACTGATTAATTAAGTTGTGTTAATCGGAGTAAAAGTGAATTTGTTTTTGTTATCCAGTAGGCCTACTAAAAGTTGAGAATTGACTGTGTCTATAAAATATTTCGAACTGTTTAGCATTATTTTTACGTGGACAAGGGCCGCGAAAAATTATATTATTTCAAAAGGGGCCGCGAGCTCAGAAGTTTGGGAAGCCCTGGTCTAGCCCACTTCTTCATGCACCCAATTCTGGCAACTTTGGTTGGGCATTTTTTGGCAATTGACTCCAACTATAATCAGCTTGGCAATATATTTTTCATAAAAGTTTATCTATACTGTTCACTCCCATTTATAAAATACGTTATAAATTTATTAATATGGTGTGGCAAGTAATTTTCATTTTAGTTTTTTTTAACTACCCGTATGTAATTTATAACTTCTGTATGATTGTGTGTGTGGGTGCGTGTGAGCGTGTGTGAAATATTTTCATTATTTTAGGTGAGTGAACACGTACCACTTCTTCTTGGCAAAACCTTCCATCTTGTATACATTCTGTACGTTTTAAACCTTATCTAAAGTTTTGTTTGCTCTCCTGATTTCATAATCAGTTTTCTTTATTTTTTTACCAATCATTTTATTGTTATGCTGATTAGTGAGTCGAAATAAACTTATACTTATTGCCATTATTGTTATAATAATAATAATAATAACAAGTGAAATATGTATTATTCATCTGTAGTGCATTATATTTTCAATTCATGATTGCGGGGTTGTATATCAGCCTAGTTAATTATTATTTTGGTGTCATATAGTGCTAATATATTTTTTAAGATCGAATCTGTGATATTCTCATTGCCATACTGTTTATTCATTTTCTATTCTGACTACTGAGCCAGGTTCTGTGAGGCGATCAGTACAGTCAGAGACAATGCATAAAATCTATAGTACAGTACGGTACTAGATCACAGTGTAGTACAGCGGTTCCCAAAGTGGGCGAAAACGTCCCCTTGTGGGCGTTTCTATTGGGGGGCGCTTTCTGTCAAACTGGGCGATTGGTGGAGGGGGGGGGGGGCTAACATCAATACGGGAGCTCGCAAGAAGTGTGATAATTTATGTCATTTACTCCTATGTTTTCCTCGTGATTTCGGTGTTGGAAACTTCTCGCTTAAGCAGCATTTTTAACTGATTTATATTAAAAACAGTATTATACAGCGTGATCCCAAAAAAACGGAACCATCAATTTCTCGATTACTTCTACGAAATGGAGTGAATTATTTTTATTTTGTCTACACTTGAACTTCTGTGTGCGTAAGTTTGTACCCAAAAGTGTCAGAGAGTCAAGGACGTTTTGCACAAAAATTAAGTTGATGTTCCAAATGCTCTTCTCGACATTAAAAAAAAATTGCATTCTTCTTGGAACATTGTCAATCACTCTTCTTTGGGTTTTTTTCTATTTTATTTCTGCAATTGCAGCCTTGAGTTTACCAATCGTTTAAGGATTGTCCTTCGAACATCCTACATATCAGAATCTGAAAGGTTCCATTCCGATAATTAAGGTGCCCACGGGATGCCATTGCTGACTTTTCTTCCAGGAAAGCAAGCGTCTGATTTCATGTATGAGGGGTCATGCTGGAACTACTGCTGGTCATCTCTATCAATCCCTCAAATCATGTCCAGATTTTTCTTGGCACAACATACTATGTTCAGGTTGTGCGTCATCTTGTTGCACATACTTCGGGAGCGCCGTATAAACCTGCCGTTGCTTTTGCTATTCAATGCATATTTACCCCACACATACTCTAAAATACATATTTCCCATACCCTAAATCAAATTCCCGTCTTTTGTGAAATTTCCCGTAGTTCCCGCAATTTCAAATTGACAAATTCCCGTCGTTCCCGCAGTTCCCGCTTTTTAGTGCATTTCCCGTCATTCCCGCAGTTCCCGCATTTTAGGGCCCTAAAATGCGGGAAAGGGAAATGACGGGAAATTTTACTAATAAGCGGGAAAATGTTACAAAAAGCGGGAATGACGGGAAATGAACTTTAAGATACAGGAAATATGTATTTTAGTGTAATTGTCCCGTACATGCACACTCAAGTATAACCTTTCCGTTGCTTCCGCCTTTCATTGCATATTTACCCCACACATACTCTAAAATACATATTTCCCGTACATTGAAGCAACTTCCCGTCATTCCCGCTTTTTGTGAAATTTCCCGTAGTTTCCGCCATTTGAAAGTGGCTTTTTTCAGTCGTTCACGCAGTTCCCGTTTTTTAGTGCATTTCCCGTCGTAAAATGCGAGAAACGGGAATGACGGGAAAATTTACTAATAAGCGGGAGAATGTTACGAAATGCGGGAAAGAGGGGAAATTGCTTCAAGATAGGGAAAATATGCATTTTAGAGTGTATGTAGGGGAAATTTCACTAAATAGCGGGGAATTTCACACAAAGTGGGAATGACGGAAAAGTGCTCTAAGATGGGGGAAATGGGCATTTTATTGTGTATGTACGGGAAATTGTACTAGAAGGCGAGAGCAACGGGAAATATACACTTGAAAGTGTAGGTACAAGAAATTGTATTAATACGGAAAATATTACTCATGAGTAGGAACTATGTGATATTTTGGGAAATTTTACTGAAAATCAAGTGGGTATAAGGGAAATTCTCTAAATAAGCGGCGATGACGGGAACAACGGTAATTGATGGCGATGACGGCAATGAAAAGCGAACGTATTGACAAATGACGGGGAGAGTCGGAAGAGTAAGAGCATCGCGTAAAAATAAATAATATGTATTTAGCTGTTTTTTAGCTGGCGATCTAAACCGTCTTCCATTGTTTTACGTAATTTATTACGAGTGTTACTTGTATATTTTTGTTATTCAGTAAATTGATATTTCCTGTTAACTTAGCATCATTACAGTGCTGTTTTATTTGTGTAAAGGGTGTTGCCCAATATTGTCTTATGCAAGTATAAGTTTAATGCTCCCTATAATCTGAATCTTCCTTCTGATTCTCTTTAAAGGTACTTTAGTGGAATTAACCGAATACCCTCAGAGATCAAATAGAAACGCAATGGATTGTAATGCAAAATTTTCATATATTGTAGAGTTGTACGATCGAATTGAATTGTTCCGAACAACAGATAGTGAAATACACTTAAATCAATGATGCAAAAACCAAATTCCATGGGCTCTCCCCAAAACTTTCAACATTTTTTGAAATGCAATTTTCTGCTCCTCCCGCCATTTTCAATACTTACATATTTTGTTGCAATTTTCTATATAAAACAGCTAAATACATATTATTTATTTTTACGCGGTGCTCTTACTCTTCCGACTCTCCCCGTCATTTGTCAATACGTTCGCTTTTCATTGCCGTCATCGCCATCAATTAACGTTGTTCCCGTCATCGCCCCTTATTTAGAGAGTTTCCCTTATACCACCCAATTTTCAGTGAAATTTCCCAAAATATCACATAGTTCCTACTCATGAGTAATATTTTCCGTAATTTCCGCTTTTTAATTAATACAATTTCTTGTACCTACACATTCAAGTGTATATTTCCCGTTGCTCTCGCCTTCTAGTACAATTTCCCGTACATACACAATAAAATTCCCATTTCCCCCATCTTAGAGCAATTTCCCGTCATTCCCACTTTGTGTGAAATTCCCCGCTATTTAGTGAAATTTCCCCCACATACACTCTAAAATGCATATTTTCCCTATCTTAGAGCAATTTCCCCTCTTTCCCGCATTTTGTAACATTCTCCTGCTTATTAGTAAATTTTCCCGTCATTCCCAATGCGGGAAACGGGAACGACGGGAAAAGGAACTACAAAACGGGAACTGCGGGAACGACTGAAAATAGCCACTTTCAAATTGCGGGAAGTTCGGGAAATTTCACAAAAAGCGGAAATGACGGGAAGTTGCTTTGATGTACGGGAAATATGTAATTTGAAGTATGTGTGGGGTAAATATGCAATGAAAGGCGGAAGCAACGGGAAGTTTATACTTGAGTGTGCATGTACGGGACAATTACACTAAAATACATATTTCCTGTATCTTAAAGTTCATTTCCCGTCATTCCCGCTTTTTGTAACATTTTCCCGCTTTGAAACGGGAACGACGGGCAATGCACTAAAAAGCGGGAACTGCGGGAACGACGGGAAATAGCCAATTTCAAATTGCGGGAACTACGGGAAATTTCACAAAAGACGGGAATGACGGGAATTTGCTTTAGGGTATGGGAAATATGTATTTTAGAGTATGTGTGGGCTAAATATGCACTGAATAGCAAAATAACGACAGGAATTTGTCAATTTGAAATTGCGGGAACTACGGGAAATTTCACAAAAGACGGGAATGACGAGAATTTGCTTTAGGGTATGGGAAATATGTATATTAGAGTATGTGTGAGGTAAATTTTCACTGAAGGCGAAAGTAAGGGCAAGTTTATACAGTGCTCCCGAGTATGTTCATCAAGATGGCGTACAACCTGAAGCAAGTATGTGTACCAGGTTAAAGCTCAGGTTGTGCGCCATTTTGTTGCAAATACTTCCGAAGTGCCGTTTATTCTTAAGTGTGCATGTACGTAGTAATCGTACTATAATACATATTTCATTATCTTCGAGCGATTTTCCGTCATTCCCGCTTTTTGTAACATTTTCCCGCTTGTTAGTAACTTTTTCCGTCATTCCAGTTCCCCGCATTTTAGGGCCCTAAAATGCGGGAAACGGGAACGACGGGCAATGCACTAAAAAGCGGGAACTGCGGGAACGACGGGAAATAGCCAATTTCAAATTGCGGGAACCACGGGAAATTTCACAAAAGACGAGAATGACGGGAATTTGCTTTAGGGTATGGGAAATATGTATTTTAGAGTATGTGTGGGCTAAATATGCACTGAATAGCAAAAGCAACAGCAAGTTTATACGGCGCTCCCGAGGTATGTGCAACAAGATGACGCACAACCTGAACATAGTATGTATACCAGGTTAGGGTTCAGGTTGTGCGTCATCTTGTTGCACATACTTCCGGAGTGCCGTTTATACTTGAGTGTACATGTACGGGGTAATTTTACTAAAATACATATTACCCGAATCTTAGAGCGATTTCCCGTCACTCCCACTCTTTGTGAAATTTTTCGATTTTTAGTGAAATTTCCGTATCCACACAACCCAAGCGTATATTTCCCGTTGCTTCCATTTCCTAGTGCAATTTCTTCTAAACATACTCTGAAATGAGTATTTCCCGTACTTTAACGCGATTTGCCGTCGTTGCCGCATTTTAGATAAATTTACACGTACATACACCCCCAAGCGTATATTAACCATTGCTTTCGCTTTCTAGAACAATTTCCCCTAAACATACCCCAAAATGAATATTTCCCGTACCTTAAAGCGATTTCCCGTCATTCCCGCTTTTTGTGAAATTTCGCGCTTTTTAGTAAAATTTCCCGTAGTTCCCGTCATTCCCTTAGTTCCCGCATTTTAGTTTTTGCAATTTCCCGTCGTTCCCGCAGTTTCCGCATTTTAGTGCATTTCCCGTAGTTCCCGCCGTTCCCGTTTCCCGCATTTTAGGGTTGCCCCAGAAGGGGCAGGCCTTGTCAGCTTGTTAATCTGAATAACATAATAAGTATAAGTTTGTTTCGACTCCATAATCAGCATAACAATACATTTGACAGATAAAAACAAATAAATAAAAACTGATTATGAAATCAGGGGAGCAAACAAAACCTTATTTAAGGTTTATAACGTACAAAATATAAGATGGAAGGTTTTGCCAGGAGGAAGTGGTACGTGTTTACTCACCTAAAATTATTGAGTTATTTCACACACGCTCACATGCACCCCCAGCCACACACACACACACACAACCACTGAGAAGTTATTTAAGTAAGAATAAAACGCGATAAATTTAGGGTATACTATAGAGAAAACAAAAATAAATAAATAAATACTAGAAAAGAAAATAAAACTATTTGCCACACCATATTGATAATTTTGTAATTGTTGCCATTGCCAAATTGATCGCTCTTCTAATCGTTAATCAAAATATAAAAGTAAGATTCTGTTGGAAACATATTGCCAAACTGATTATAGTTGGAGTCAATCAAATGCCAAGTTGCCCAACCAAAGTTGCCAGAATTGGGTGCATGAAGAGGTGGGCGAGACCATTTCATTCCCAAAATTAGAGCCTGATGAAACAAACTGGAAATACTGTGAAACTCAATTTAACAAATGGATCATGAATGGAATGTGGACTATAATTTATTTTATTTGTTTATTTATTTTTTACATATTTATTGAAATCACTCAATGAGTGAACCAATTAAAAAAAAAAAAAAAAAAAAAAAAAAAAAAAAAAAAAAATTAGAGCCTATTATTGCCAAATTATAGTCCAGATTGTAATAAGTAATTAAAGTTACCGGTAACAGTGAAATTACTATAATTAAGTAAAGTAGGATATGGAAATAAATTGGTTACAAAGGGTGTGAGGTTTTTCATTCTTGGGTATTGATTTCAGACAAGGATATAGGAGTTAGATTGTTATTTCACAGGATATCGGAGTCTTTGTTTGATCTTTTCCTTATGTGTTTTACTTCATTTAATCACTTTGAAGTAACCTGAAAAACAAAAAATAAAACTGTGAGTAGATGTTTCAATGATTGGGTGAAGGGGAACGCGCTGAACTATTTATTACAGGCAAGGGATGTATTGCCATTATACTGTTATATAGCGATGGATAGATGATCTATGATGACATTCAGTACCGGTATGTCGAATTGCACTGTCTGTTGCTGCAGTTCTCTGTATTCTATGAGTTTAATTTTTCAATTGTCAAGCCATATTTAGGTTATTTTTCTATTTAGACTTTAACTCTATCCAGCTATTAGTAACTTATCTGATGGTCCTGTAATGAAAGCATGGTGATCTAACTTTTGGAAATTATATTTTACTGTGACAATTGTGGCTGTGTGGCGCAGTGATAAACCTATCATGTCATTAACAAAGTTCATCAAAACGATATTCCAACCATCACCTACACATCATCATCCACCACCTCTTGATGGAGAAATTGTTTACAGCAAAAACAATGTATGTGTTCATCCTCAAGGTCTACTAGCAAGCTCTGTAGAACATTATCCAGGTATGCACTGTTATTTAGGGCCATGTTCACCACACGAGTACCGCACTTCTAGTTGGCGTGGCACAACTACTTTTCAGCTCTTGCATATGTTATTCCTACCCCCACCTGACTACATCATTCAAAAATTAAGTCACTACGACGTCACAGTAACATACACAGTAACTGTCATTCAAGACGCACAGACAATCACCCGAAATGGAGTAAACTATTTCTCTCATTCTCTCGTAACGATCCCGATATGAGGGAGATCGCTGGGGTTACTGAGTTTGTTATCGTTGGCTAAGATATAATTTTGGGCGATTGTACCTATACTTTGGCAAGCTCTATGATGTGATTGACGTAATTTTTGGGTGGCATAGTCAGGTGGGGGTGAGGATTGACATGTGCAAAAATTGTTATACTACGCCCACTAGAAGTACTTAAGGTACAAAACTACATAAGACCCCAAACTTTCATATTTAGCAATTACCAATTTAATTTGAAACTAAAAATTAAACCTAACCCAGCTTATTATACAGCTCTAAACAAGGTTGTGTACAAGCAGCTACTGTTAATTCAGTAATTGTAGGCCATTTTACTCACAATTTTAACTTATTCTTTCCATTTTTTTAGGTTATCTAACAGTGTTTGCGAAAGTTTCTGGCGACGCGATTTCTCTTGTGCTAAATTGGATACCAAATAAACGATTGAAACATGGTGGAAACCCAGTTCGAGATGCAGCAGTTATCCCGATTCATTGTGAAAGTTTAACATGCATCAATGATATAAATCCTGAGTTACTAATTACTGCGGATTCTGGAAACGTATGATGACTGATATTATTTTTATTGTGTTATTTTATAAGGCGGTAGCCGCTGGGATAATTTGTGTGACTGATGTCAATATTTAAAATGCTTGGCATAAAAGATTTCTTGTTGAATACTTTATTGATTGTGAGATAATATTTCACCAAACTCACATTATTATTTTTTCTATAAAAAGGCAAATTGTTTAAGTAGATTTTCTTTTTTTATTTTGATGAGTATTCATTAATCATCGTTTTGAAAAATATTTCCTAGAAGTAAACCTTTATTATGTCGTTTTTTTATATTTTTAAGAACATTAAGTAATTTAACTTAATAGGTATTTAACACTTTTATTCCGGTAAGCTGGGGGGTTACACGAGCCTAACTACATGTCCTTCCTTTTTTATGCCCAAACACAGGACGGTAGACTCATATGTGTAGAATGCTATAGATAGAATAAAGATAAATATTTTATATGATTTGAGCATCATGATGCACACTAACTGAAATACACTTGAGCGGACTTTTGAATTATATAAATAACTTTTAGTTTCATCATATTTCCAAAAATTATCCTTTTGAAAAATTTCATATTACTAATTTGTTTCTAATTTTAAAGTGCTCTATTTTGTTCCAGAATATAAATCACATTGGAAATCATGTAAATGAAGATGGCCATAATATTGCTAGTATTGAAACTAACTTCAGTTTGTCTAATCCACAACCACATGGAAATGTAAGGAAATACAGTAATGGGAGTGCAGATTTATCTGATGTCAGCATTTGCAGTGGTAATATATATTTGTTTTTTTTATATTGGGCGGTATTAATTGGTATATGTAGTTTGTATGCATCACTTGCAAGTAGGCTATATAATTCACATATCAACAGGTAGGCTGAAATTATTTTTTTTTGCTAGTTTTTCTTATTTTGTTATGGTTATCGTCAGTTATTTGTTGCAGTGAAACCCAATTGGCTTATCTAATTTCTATTGAGAATGTAAGACATTAGACTATTTCGTTCTTTGCTGTGACATTAGCCCAATATTCCCTAAACTGTACATCAAGACACAGTAGCGCATGGCGAGATATCAAACCAAGTTCTAATTTTATAATAATATTACAGTTAAATCTGTTAAAATCGATGTCTAGAGAGAAGTTTTTGAAGTTTCACCCCTTTTATGATAGCTTCATGTGCACAAAAACAAGCTCACATATTGCATTGAAATATGCATATATTACGAAATATTTCCTTGCAATTACAGTAAATGTCAAATTCAAATTTTGTATCTAATGTGTCACATGTTTTATTGCAAAAAAAACAAAAGTGAATATACTATGAGTTTGATAGTTTGGGAACCTTAAAATATTCCAGGCCAAATATTTATTTTGCTTTCGAAAGGTTCAACAGAAGGTCCAGACTCGAATCTTTCTGATGATGAAATTGATGATATAGATCCGGATGACATTGTTTTACTCACAAGGCCTCCACTTATAAATCTTTCGAGTACAGAACTCCATGAGATACAAAACAAGAAAGTCTCCAAATTTATGTATGAAAACATCCAAATTTTTAATGTTGACAAAAAAGAGGACATTGAAAAACAGATCAATGCTAAAGATGAATTGCCTTTGCCTAAAGATGAGGTAAGAATTTTCTATTTGTGTTGAATAGAAGATAATAAACACATAATGACACAATCTTCTAATAAATGAACTTTATTTTAGGATCATCCGATTTCCCCACCTGTTATATATAACATGCAATTTCCTGAAAATTCAATCAGTTATGTTACAAATTCTTCCTCAAGTTCTTGTCCATCAAGCCCCCTGCCTTACAGCAAAGGTCGAGTAAGACGACCTGCCAGAGATCAAGCTTGCGGCGTTTTCACTGTTGATCTGGGACAAATGAGATCACTACGTCTGTTTTTCAGGTAAGATGTTTTTCAATTTTTTTATAATTTTAGATTTAGAGCAGTGGTTTTCAAACGGTGGGGCTTGCCTTATCTTGTCTGCCTTATTTTGGATATTAACATTCCAAAAATTTTCATTTATTTTATTATTTACGTTCCATCCACGTATTTTCAACATGTTTTTTGAATAAAACATACTTTCGTCTTACTTTCTGTTATTTGTATCTTATTGGTAGATAGTTATTTTTGAGGTGGGCACGAGACTTGACGAATTCTAAAAAGGGGGCGCAGCTACAATTAGATATGCTGATACCGTAGTTTGGAAGAACTGCAGTCATTCCGGTTCGGGGATTGAAGACACAATATATCACATTCTGGGTTAGGTGCTTATAATGGGATTTCGGTACTCCCTTAGTATATGTACCAGGTTAGGATTTTTCCTTATTTTAGTTCTATTACAAGTTCCGGAACTATCTGTGTTAGCTAAGTGAATATACCCTCTGCCTATAGGTATCAGTCCCTTTATACAACTTGATGTTAAGTGGGCGAACAAAATTAGTTATCTCTGTATTGTTAGATACACTTCTGGATTGTCTGGGTTTCAACCAGATATATTTACGGTAACATGCGATGCCATTTATCGTAGGTAACTCCAACGCTTAAACTCTTAAAAATTTGAAAAATTCATTGATATTGCCTTTTCTACATTGCTTAGATTTCTTGATCAATGCAAGTTTTCCATAAATTGATTATTTGCGACCATATGTCAAGAAATTTCGCAGTTCTGAACATTAGTTACCGTACCTCCAATGCTCGAACCCTTAAAAATGTGAAAATTTATTGTTATTGCCTCTACTACATTGGTACGATTGCTTGATCAATTCAAGTTTTTCATAAATTGATTATCTGTGACCATATGTCAAGAAATGAAATGTAGCAGTTCCACACATACTAAGGTTAATAAATTATTCATTATTATGAAAGTCAGATCTTATTGATTTCTGCTTGTCATCATTAAGATCTGATTTATGGCCTTAATTTCCTGGTTGATATCCAGTTGGTCGAATTTCTATCAAATAGCATTTTAATCTACTTGACCAAGCATGGGTTGCACATTAATGTGACATTATGGAATGATTCGTGTTTTTATTGCATTTTTGCATATTACTATTTCGACTATGTAATTCAAGAGTTCTGCAGCACAGCACACTAATACAAATGTAGTTCTGTAACATTTCGTCTGACCAAAATCAGACTTCCTCAGACATGCAGTTCACAACAATTGCTCGTCTGAGGTAGTCTAATATTGGTATTTCTTTTCCTGCTATACCATCCTTGCATTATACGCATTCGGATCCACCAGCGCTAATGCATTGATTAAGGATTGGGAGTTAGTCTCGCGTAATCTCTACTGATTATTACTATTTTGAACTTGAACTTTTCAGATCTTTCTTGCATTATTAATTATAGGTTTATTTATTATTTGACATGACGCAAAGTGGACCTGTGAATTTTTAAAATTTTCTCTTATACTTAATAGTATGGGCCTGAAAAAACTAAAATCTTGTTTTCAAGTAATATTTAGCAATTTAGTTATCATGACATTAGTGAGTGTACCTGCCTACATTCATTTTGATTTAGAGATAGAAGTTTAGTTGTCAAGCGTGATTGCCTATGTCTAGAAATAGAAATGTACTTTGAATTACTTATGAAATAAGTGTGCCAATTGTGTTTCATTCTATTTCTAATTTAGTAATTATGACGCATTTTCAATTTCTGTTCTTTACATAATTCTCAAACCGTGACATTCAATATGTTAAAATGAGCTGTCAAATATTATTCACATTCATTATGAATAACCTGTTAGATTAATTAATGATTAGGCATTCAATTTATCTTAGCAGTAGCAAATTTTAAATTGCAATCTTTGCTTTATTTCTTTTTTCCAAGGCAGTTTATATGTAAATCTTCTATTCACAGACCTTTTAAAATTCTGACAAATACGAAAAGTCCCCCCCATGTGAAACAAATATTAATATTTTGTATTAAAATTTAAATACATGACATCATTGTCAAAAAGTAAGCAAAAAATATGGAATATATTAACAATTGTAATGTGCAATGAGTTAGGATGACTAGATAGATCTTATTGTTTCTTGGTGTTCTGTTAAGTGACGCTAATGGACTTGACCATTAAAATTTGAGTCAATTATCTAATAATATTTTATTCTTAAAACCCTCGAAATCACTATCAAAGATGAATTAGGGCCTGTTAACCCATGTTATTAACAACCCCTTTTCTAGGCTGTATGCAGTCTATTTCTGGATATTCAGGGTTTTGTACAGACGACATACCGTGAATTCTATTATTTCTCATTTACATTAGAATGAAATTTTGATCATAAAACATTTTCATCTAAACCCAAAGCAAGCTATAAGTCACAATGTACCGCCATTAGTAAATAGCACCATCCGATATATCTACTATGAAATCAATTTTTGTTAGCTTTCTGAAATAATTTACTATTGTTTTGTATTGGGTGTGTCCATCTACGTATGTTATTTAATCATCATTTTATATATATTTGCCATTCTAAATCATAAAACTTCTGTAAATATGATTAGAAACACATTTTTCAACCTTATATCTTTAAGATTGTCCATTGCATTCATTTTTAACAATTTTTTAAACTGTCAATTTAGTTTTGTCTGGGGACATCCTCTATTTCAGGGTTTCCCAAACTTTTCAGGCCGTAGACCCCTGTTTTTGAATCGTATTTCGATCGACCCCTATCCTATGTCGTATCAATTTCTGTACGTAATCAACTAGGAAGGGTAATGTTTTTTTTGACGAAATAAAATTCATCTGTCTGAAGTCTGAATCAATACGTACCGTAAGTTGCATACTGGCAGGCTGTCGTCAGTTTGCTAAGATTATGATATATTTGTATAGGTTTCAGACTTTCGTATTGTTGCGGCCCCCGTACAGTCACAGACCTCTCGTGAACTGCTGCTTGGGAAACCCTGCTCTATTTTTATATCTTTGATTGTCTTTTTATCGTTTAATATACTTTTTCAGCAATGATAAATGCAACAGTGGACAGTTGGTTATAGCCAGTCGAGAATCTCAATATAAAATATTACATTTTCATAATGGTGGCCTGGATGCACTTGCAGAAATACTAGAACAATGGAAGCTAGCTGTAAAGCAAAGTGATAAGGTATATATATATATGTATTACAGTATGGACTTGAAATAATTCGGCTGAAATCACCAATGACCTAAATTTGTAGATTGTCCATAAAGTATCTTTAATAATATTATTTAAAAAATTATCATTTTATCTTTATATTATGTATCATTTTTTAAATTGTAAAAAGATCTTGGGTATTTGATGCATACTAAGATTTGATTTCTTTAATAAGCATTTATATTATGAACTTAATATGGTAAACTTCGAATATAGATGGGCTTCGAATAATCTTTGCTTAAAATCTTGATTTATTTGAAATTTGAATTCTCTTGAATGACTGGATTATACCAATTTCCAATTCCAACTGTTTCGAATGCATGCCCTCATTGCTTCACATACTTGAACATTAGTCTCATTCAAAATCAATATGTGAAAAGCCGCAAAGAAGCAATTTCAAATAGTTTCAGGTGAGGTGACCATATCATATTACCTCAGTCCATCTCATGTTACCAATTCTTTGGTGCAGAAAAGTTATATCAACTGTTTTAGAGCATGCTGCAGTATTTGAGCTATCAGGCTGTTTTGTTTTGCACAAAAAAATTTTCTAAAGATTGCAGTGATGGTTTTCTGTGTAACTAAAAATTTCCAACGGTTGTGAGAGATGTAGCAAGTCAATTACAATTCCACTGCTATTATATTTATGTCATTGCTTTTTAATAATAACATGAGTGTATATTTTTGGTATGTACATCATAAATGCAATATCAACACAGTCTGGTACTGGTAACCACTAACAGTGGTCTCATCTATACCAACAAGCAACAATTATTATTACAAGCAACTGTATTATTTATTTATATAATTTATGTGTGCATCCAAAGCAGTTAAGTTTAATGAGAAGGTTTTGCTTTAATTGAAAAAATATTTGGATTTTCAAATTGGTTTTCATCAGGGTGGTCCCCTAAGTATCAATACCCACAAATTTCTCATTGTCTATATCTACACCAATCGAGGAAAATTATTTACACATGAATAGTTGTGTATGATTGTACCCAAATAGGACGACGCTTCACACAAAAGTATTGTTTCAAATGGCCTTTAATTCTGTCTTTGGGTCACTATGTGGTGATGAGAATGTAGTTTCAGCACTTACTCTTCATCTTTATTAATTAAATCTTATGGAATTGACTTACCATTGATTATTCTAATTGAGATCTTTATTAAATATAACAATTTATATATATATATAAGAAAAAATTATTTGCAGATTACAGACCAACTTGCTGTGAGACATTTTTCAATATGCGGACCCCAGTTATCAGTAGGTCAGTGTCATCCTGAGGAAGGTTTATACAGACGTTTATCCAAAGATGCATGGTCACTTCATGTCAATGAATTTGGTCAAGTACAGGACGAATATAATATCAGAAAAGTATGCTTATTATTATATAACATTTAGTGCTTGTGTTTTATGTTCCGAATACTTGATTTTCATCTAGCTGTAGCATTTTGTTAATAATGAAATTAGAATAGTTTTTCGACATCATGTGATTCCAAGAATGTTTTTCTCCATTCAAATCAAATTTGGATTGACTATTTTGTATTTTTTTGATATTCTGATATATTTGTAAAACTATGATACCATTGTCTCAAAATAGCCAATATTACAAAAAACAACATTTTAGTCCACCTTCAAAGTTGATATCACAAAACTGTTGGGGTATACCTTTTCAAAATGTATATCTTGTGTGTTTCGGAGCATTAATTGTTCACATCCCTGCTATATACTCTATATATATTCAACAATTCATGCGTTTTTATAATATCAGGCTGTATTCTTTGGTGGAATGGATCCTGAATTAAGATCTGACGTTTGGTTATTTTTATTGAAATGTTACCCTTTCCTATCAACATATGATGAGAGACAAGAGATGAGATCTAGAAAAGAAGTCGAATATCATCAACTCAATACAAAGAGGTTGGTGATATACAAGGATCCTACTTCGGACCTCTTTTGTTTTTTTTGGTGATTTACTAGGTTGATGCTTCAGACCTCTGTTATTTTTTATTTTTATTTCCCAACATGGCTCGAATTATTGATTTGTTGTAACCTTTTCCATAGGTATGCAAATAACCATTTCTTGGCTTTCAATATTTATACAACATATAGGCTACTACATACACAAATATGGTTTCAAAAATGGCCTTTATCATATGAGGTTTCATTTTCATGCCTTTATCTTGAAAAGCGTTTCATGCCTTTACTTCAAGCAATTCAAGGGGCTATTCTTTGTGAAAGAACTGGAAATTTTCCAGGTTCGGTATTGCCTACCAGATTTATTATATGCTGCATCATGTGGTAGGTATGAAGTTAGAACCAAAGATATTTGACTTATCAACTATTATACTCAATTCGAACGCCCTAAGCACTCAGCCATTACCGACTTCTGCCTTTATTTCCATGTTTTATTTTCAGGTTAAATATGTCTGAAGATGACAAAAACACTTTTGAAAAGGGAGTCGCTTGCATAGTTGAAAAAGATGTCCTGAGAACTGATCGTGCACATCCATTTTATAAGGGCGATGGTAACCCGAATCTAGATGTATTGAGACATATTCTGTTGAACTATTCCATCTATACAGACACAGGATATACACAGGTATAAACAATTATCTAGATATCTATTCTAAGTTTTATTCCAAGAACTTCAGTTTTGTGGAATTTGCTCCGGCATAGCTGTTTTCCTGATCGTATTGACAGAAACCGCTTCAGTCTCGTGTCAATCAAAATTTACTGATGTACAATTTTACACTATAATGATTCATGGTCTCTGTAGCTATTGGCGCTCTAATGGTCGCCTATAAATATTAAGTCTTTCGCTTTTAAAGATCAATAGTTCTAAATTACTGATATATACTGCCAGAAGTTTGTGAACAAGTTTAAAAACCTAAAAGTTCAATTATGATGCTGCAGTATCTGGTCTGTATTTGAGAATAAGAGGGTTATATTGATTGATGTTTTATATTTGATTACGATGCCAATTTGAACAACGATAATGCCCCTTGAGTACTCCTGCTAGTCGCCTAATCTCTTTTACGTCTATTATATTACTCTAATATGAGTAAAATTTTCCATTCATGATAGTACTTTAAATCTTCAATGACTTGGAACAACAAGGCTATTCAATGCATTTCAGGGAATGTCTGACCTGCTTGCTCCTTTATTAATTGAACTAAATGAAGAAGCAGAGACATTCTGGTGTTTTGTTGGACTCATGCAACGAACTATTTTTATAAGTTCACCTAAAGATGATGATATGGAAAAACAATTGGTATGATAGTCATCCTAAAACAATAACTTTTTTTTCATGAAATAGAATGTTTCAAATGACTCTCTTAGAATTTGATAACTTATTCAATTATTCTCTGTACGATAACACATGGCTAATATTGAGGCATTATGTGATGAGTGTCATTTTTCTCGGTTGAAAAGTAAAATAATGCAGCCTGATTCATTGAATAAATACAGTTGGTATGGGACTTGCTAACAAATTTAACATTGTATGAACAAGTTTGGAGAATGAAGATTAACCAACAATAGGTTGTGTGAAATCATTTTTGTGATGGTTTCACTTTGTCATTTCGAACATCAACCTTCGAGATACGAAGATCAATCATTAGTTGCGCTTAGCCATCGACTGAGGACCATTTCCCTCAATTGTTGATTAAAATGATCTGATGCATAATCTTTGATAATTTAACTTACATTTCCTAAACAAAATCTAGAGTCAACTATAACAATTATATACCTAAATGTTTTGTTAAAGTGATACTTTAGAAGTTTCTTTGCCTGGTCCCATTTCATCTAAATTTCATGTATATTGACCGTTTTTTTTCTATTTTGGCAAATCTCTTAATAATCGGAGTGTCAGCATTGCGATTGAACGGGGTCAATGTTACAAGCACATCTCAACTGTATGATAATGGATAGGCCTAAGTAAAATTTTAAATACACACTTCCAACTTGATGTACCAAACTAAAAGCTATAATATTTCAATATGGTTAGTTTTGCTTATATTATTCAATCATTATGTAACACATTTTCAGTTATACTTGCGAGAATTATTGCGTCTCATGCAACCAGAGTTTTACGAACATCTGAAAACTTGTGGACCTGATGCCATGGAACTTCTGTTTGTTCATCGATGGATTTTACTCTGTTTTAAACGAGAATTTCCTGAAAACGAAGCCCTGATGATATGGGAATCATGTTGGGCCCATTATCAGGTACGTATATTCATAATAGCATAATACTAAAAAGTTAGGTTGGAGTTTAATTTAGTGTGACACCAACATAATATAGATACTGCTCTGACTCTATTGAAATGTTCCTATGAGTTATTTCAATGTAGCAAATCACATTCTATACCAGTTTTACCTGAAGCATTAGTAAACTTTAAGGGAATATTTCATTAGAAAGAAATTGGTAGAAATTAGTACTTGAAGCACCGGTCCTAAAAACATACTAGCTCTCAATCCTAACATACTATAACCTCTGTAGCTTTCTGGCGATTTAGGTCTGATCTATGAGCAAAAATATTTCAAATTTATTTACAGCATTAATTTGGCAATTTTATTTACCATTTATTTTGAACGACGGATAAAGCATACTATTCACAAAATTATAACCAATTCTAAATAATCAGCAATTACACGTTGTTACATATATGACTTGCAACCTTCTGGTCTAGATTATATGTCTGGTTTTCTAATATTATACCTTATATTTAGACTGACTTCTTCCACTTATTTGTGTGCGTTGCAATAATCACTTTATATGGACTTGATGTCATAGAAAACCAACTAGCTTCGGACGAAATGCTTTTACATTTTTCTAATCTTGCTATGCAAATGAACGGACATGTTGTGCTACGAAAAGCCAGAGGTTTATTACACTCTTTCAGGATAAGGCCTCGAGTACCCTGCACACTTCATGACATTTGTATCAAGTCACCTCCGGGCGTGTGGGACAGTGGGTATGCCCCAACAGTGGAATGCACAGGTTTACATGATTCTGAACAGTGTTTATATGGTGGTGTGGCAGCTAGTTCATCTGTATTGACTGATGTTTTTCAGAAAAGTGACACGAAAAAGTTAAAAGGATTGTTTAATAGATGAAATTATGTCTTAAAAAAAAGAAATTGAGAAAAAAGTTCTACAATATTACTAAGTAATGAGAAATAATCTTTTGATTTATTTGCTTGTCAGGGTGTGTTCTATCCCTACAATGAAACAATTTTAAAATTAACTTGGGCTTGTACCAAGCGAGGTGATCTATTTTTGATATGATAGTTTCGATGTGTTTTGACAGACTGCTATTGTTCAGGTATTCATACTAATGTACTGATCAGGTTTATGTACGCTGGACATTTGTGAGAATGACATGCTAATCATAGGGCGTTAAGTCCGCTTCTATTTGCTCTGCCACAGACCTCGGTTCAACTATACATACGTTTATACATACAACATTTAAATTTATTGCATATGTGAACTCTCGAATCACCTATTTACATATGGCTTCTAATCAACTCCATGCATCTGAAATAAATGTTCCCATTCAAGACATGGCTGATAAGAAAGACCATGGTTCGTCATACGATCAAGCTGTTTTATCGACTTTCGTTCTCGCAGGATATTTAGGAAAATCCTATCTTATGAATCTAAGACTTGACTTGTGGGCTTACTGGTTGATATTATAAAACTGAAATATGAGCCTAATATATTTTGATTTTCGACACTACTAGCATGGTGATATCAACACTTTTGGATGCAAAATGCAAATTTTTTCTTTTAATGAACTTTGGACAATATTGGTCACACTACCTTTCCATTGAGAAACATTTTCATAGTGTCTGAACTTTAAAAAAAAATCTTTTTTACCTATTTTCTCAGCATATCCTATCTGAAGATGACATAATGCTTATCTGTTATACATTTTTGTCAAATCATATATATACTTTCAATCGTATTTTTAGGTGGAAATAGAATCATTTGCTCATATGTATGTTATCAAGGTACTAGTCTGTATTTATTTCAGTTTTTGACTGTGTTGACCTCCATTTTCTCATTCCTTCCAAATTTCTTCATTTAAGTTCCTATCAGATATTCGATAGTTCCCTTCATTTCAACATGGTGATTCGAAGCTCTATATTCCAGTTTTTCTTACACTATATCTTTATTCAAATATTTGAATTCAATTTCTTTATGATGTTCTTATATTAATATTTCTGTAGCAGATTGTATCATTTGAAGCTATGGGTCGTGCAATGTATTTTATTTTCATAAGTTTGTTTTAATGTCTGGTACCTCGTATATCCTTTCATTTCCAACAATTCGTAACACTTCATTCAGTTTTTCAACAAAAAGTATAATCTGTTTATTTATTGCTTCATCCATGTTCACCAATAAGATGAAAACTGGAAATAGAATAGATAGCTTGGGTACTGATTGGCTGGTGCAATAAACTTCATTCTGTGTTGTTAATATTTTCTCTATGTAATTTGATATAATGTTAATGTTAGAATCATTTTTTTTTCATTTATTGCACATTCCTCGTTACTACTAAAGTACTAATAAAGATATATGACACACATGTTGTTTAATATGACGCAAGTGGAGATGAGTCAAGCTTAGAAAGAGATGTTGTGCACAAGCTCGCCTTGACCATACTACTGTCACTAAAACTCCTTAGTGCTCCGCACGATTGTCTAATGCGGAATGTCACGATGGAGCTATATCCTCTACCCATTGCAGACAATTTGGCGCCTTCATCCAGAAGTTCAGAGCAAGATATTGTGCCAGAGTGGGGCAAATCGACCATGGCCCCTTTCCGTGTTTTGGCATAGGGCTTGTGTTGGACAATCCATCAAAAATGGCAGCAATATATTCCGAACTCATAAAAACGCTTGCTCTTTCTAGGTTGTGACAAATATTCATTAAGAGTTCTAATTTCTCATATGGTACATTATGGTAGAAATTTACAATAAATAGTCTACACGAGCTGTTCGCAGAGTGACGTTTTTTATCATTTCCATAAATCTTGTTCGAATTAATTGATATTGCGAATAAGATTTTTAAATGTTTCAAGCTTAAATGAATAGTGTGCGCTGGTCTGTATGAAGTTGGCTGTTGAATGCTAAGGCGCCATTTTACGTAGATACGCCACTGCTGGTTCACCAATCAAGTCATTAGATTGTAATGCCAAAATGAAGTCGCCACCTGTTGTAAGCAGTTTCGCTCAATCTTCTAGCTTAGGACAAATGGTTCAAACTAGTACCGCGGTAACTCTGTGGTCAACAAAGAGGAAATGTGTTGAAAACGTTTATCGGCAGAATACGGTAGAAATATGTGTTGATGTCGTCCACCTCGCCTCCATAGGTGTCGCTGCGTTTCAAAGAATAATTGTGAATAATATTACTCTTATTTATTGACAACATCTACATGTGGTTCCTACATGTTTGCTAAACACTTTCACAATCTCACGGCGTGAGCTCTACCAACAATAATTCATTTTAATTAATTGATCATAAAACAATAGGAATTCTCCGAACAATACATCTGAGAATAAGACACGAAATGCCAGAACCAAAATCACAAAGGCTGTCGATTAAAAAGTATTGTTGTTTTCACAAGAGATTAGCTTATCCCGCCTTGAATAGGCCATGGATTAAACATTGTTTTCATAATATGTTCAGTGTAATTCGAATCCGCCCAACCGGGCTCGGCTATGGAACCTGGTTGATAACAAAAAACTGTAAAATGATGTTGACTGAATTTCAAAGTATCGATAACAATTATTATGTAATCCAGTACTGGACTACACGGGGAGTGATTTTGTCACAGGTTATCAGTCGATCATACTTGGTACATGATCAAAATCTTAAAATAGTATGACAATATATCAGACAAGGATTACACAAAATTAAATTTCTCCACTTGTTCCTAAAAGTGCGGATAAACTTTTATGGAAAACTGTTACCAGGAAACGTTCAGCAGGCGTTTCGGTTTGGTTATAGCAAACATGATGAGTAGGCCGATATTGACAAACTTATAAACCGATATTGACAAACTTGAAGTGGGATAACAATAAATTGTGAAGATGCCGTAATTTAGGCCTACGGTGAATTTGGAATGACGAACATCAAATAGCTACCAGCGTATTCAGTAGCAACATAAGCGAAGAGGAGAGACAGATTACTAGAAAACAGAACTTGAAATAGAACATCTCCGCATTGAAATGAGAAAAATACGAGCCAATCGATATCGAGACTATATTATCGCTGAGCTTAAATTAAAATAAATGTAATGTAAATGCAATGTAAAGCCCAGACCAACAACTGAAATATGTGTCAAATCTAGAGCTTAAAAATTCATTCTAAACAAAAAATCAAAAATCTTATATACGTAATTGGTTGTAGGAAGCGCAAAGCCCATGTGATCTAATTTATATATAATTAGGCATATTTCCATTTGAGTATGATTTCTCACTGGAAACTATCGCGTTAAATATCTCATATAAAGTGAGAAACTAATTGGACGGACAGACAAATCGTAACGAATTGATTCTGTATTCCAGATACACTTTGATTAGCGGTATTCACTGTAATAAAAAACGATATCATGGTAAGTAATTACTTATCGATCTTGATCGGTAGGTATGTTGATAGGTATTTGTCTGTTAGACACTTTCGTACGTTACGCGATATCTCACGAAAGCGAGATTAAATCTGCTCCAAATTTTGCATGTGCATTCATCATATCTCGGCCTATTGATTTTGGATGGATTATGTCGTATAATTAGCGAGTATTAATTAAATTTTTTTTTATTTCATTTTTTTTTTGCTGAAGATCGATAAGTCGCCGATCGCAATCTCGTTTATATTGCTACAGATGAGAGCTGTCATTCTAATATATAGAGCGCTTGTCTGATATGTCTTTCGGTCACAGTCATGTTTCAGTAGTGTTTCACAAACTTAAGTCGACTCTTTTGTGACAAGACAGGAGTTCAGTTGATTTTAATTCCTCAGGTCACTGTCATGCTCAAGACTCTATCGGCTGCCGAGGAATTCCAATGGCGATATGCATAAGTCAGGATTTAGATAAAATAGTCTTCCATGACCCTTGTTAACTTGCGTTTATTATGTATATAAAACTCTAAATGTGATTCTTCTTTCTTAGTAATGAGCTTGATACTTTTGATGATTACTGAGTGATGGGCAAGATTAATTAATCTTACTTAACCGATTTAAAAATATGCAAATAATGAAATGCTTTTTATTGATAATTTAATTATGGTGTGTTGTCGGTCATTCCCTACAAAAGTGAACAGTACAAACAGGCATAGTTTATTTTATATATAAACTTGTTGTTTTAAAGGAATTCCAAGATGCGGAGAAAGTTGCTTGCTCTTCCAAAGATGTCATTGAGGCAGTGACCAAAAAATTAAAGTTTTATTTAGAAGTTCGAAGACGGGAAGATGGTTTCGACACCTCGCCCTCGTATATTCCACGAAAGGCATATCCAAATCTACTTCCCCGGCCCATGCTCATGACTGCGCCACAGGATGTCCCCATGAAGCACCATTTTTCTCATGCAAGAGTCAGGAGTGCAATGGCTAGGCTTCAGTCATATCAGCCACATAAACCTGCACCTGCGAATGATAAACGGGGAAATAAAATTCGACAGGATGTTGAGAAGTAAGTAGGGAAAGCTTGTGGTGTTCTTTATATCGTCATCTGTATTTATGTACATTTATTTACTGCTGGGCGACCACTTACTAACAACATAATACAGTGGCTAATGGTAACCAAATTCAGACAAAGTCTGTGAAGATGAGCACAAGCAATAAGTTTAAATCTGATCATACGGAAAGCATAATTTCATGTAATTTTTTTCATGTAATCATGTTATCGTTTGAATATGCACCAGTAACAATCATTTTAATTCAGACATCTTCGGAAAATGCGTATCGATCATCCGATGTGGTTTGCCAACCGTGAATATGACGTCACCAACGACCTTCATCGAATGTGGCTAAAGGAACAAGCAAGACTTGCTGGGATGCAGTCCCTGCCAGTAAAGCGAATGAGAAGACCTCTGCGCAACGGAGTAAAAACAATAGTACGGGCACCACCACCATATGTTTCCGCCGAAGAAAAAGAGGTAAATACAAAGTCTTTCCGAAATATTACATTATATTAAAAAAGCAGTGTCCAAGAAATAATTTATGTTATTATTATTTTTTGTTCATATTGGTAGCATTAAGAACAATATGACAAATTTCATACTATCTTTAAAAATAAATATTTTCAGCGCCTCATCTCATCAACATGTGGGCTAATACTGGGAACCGAAAATATAGCAACAAACCGCCCTACTCGATATATGGAAGTAGGAAATACAAAACTACAAAGTCTGGATCATCCTACTCCATTGCAATTCAGTTTTATGGCAGATATCCATCAGTGAGTTAATTTTCTGTTATTAATTCATAGAATTTGTTACTAGATAACTGAACTTCGTGACACATTATAAATGAATTGTTATGGATAAACTCTTAAACGAGAATATCGGTCGGAGACCAAAGACTTATCGATCGAAACTGCGGTTTCGATCTATGAGTGTATAGTGACACCGCGTGTCCAATCACTAATTAATTAATAACTCGCTAATTATACGACATAATTCATTTAAAATCAATAGGCTTCTGGTCCGAGATATGATGAATGTATATGTAAAACTTGGAGCAGATTCAACCACGCCTTCTTGAGATATTGCGTGCATCTAACAGACAAATACCTATCAACATACTTACCGATCTAAAGATCGATAACTAATAATAAATGAAAATCTGTTTCAACATAAACAAAATATTTCCAGACGCTACGTTAGATCCACGCCACGATATGTTGCAGACTCCGCAATTATAAAATGTGGAAAAAATCGTTATGTTTATGACTTGCATGGGAGAAGAAACAAAGTCGTTATTTTGAAAGAAGATTCCCCCGAATCAGCACAATTCGTCACAGCAACAGCCTGATGCCTTCTATTTCACAATTTTTATTTCTCAATGTAAAAAACTGCAGTCGTATTACCAAACATTTTGTGGAAATTGAAAATCAGAGAAATGCATTCCAAAACGTTACAAATTCATTACAGTACTGCAAATATCACAGAATGCCTTTACCCGATTTTCAATAGCAATTAATCACATGCATTGAATTTCCATATTGATTGCGAGTTCTATATCATTACCAGATTTTTTAATATCCATCTATTTTCAACTACTAGTTTCGCTATTTTATTTCTAAATTCATATTGTGTAAAAATTAAGCGAAGGTGGTTTTGGTATGAAACCCGATTTTGTGTATATTTCATCTATTGTTTTTACTGTTTGCTGTATGGGTGAATGTTTTGTGTACAAATGTGCTTTCTTAATATACACTGTTTTTAAATATTCTTATGCTCCATGGAAAAGTAATGCAAACAAATCTACGCAGTTGATAGCGAATTACCGCATTTTCAGCAAGTTTTATTACCTAAAATGTTAAAAAGGTATTTAGTGTGATTTCTGTTTTTGTTGATTTGCCTGTTTGCTGATTTATATTGGCGTGAGGAATAGTTTTAGGGTTGAAATATATCGCTAATCAAAGTCACAGCTAGAGTCCAAATAGGGTAGGCCTACGTTTTTGAAACTAATACCGTAGATTCATAATACAGAACGTAGGCTACGTCTCAAGTTCTAACTACTAATTAAATTATATACTAATCTGTCTCCACAATATAAAGCAGTGGTTCTCAACCTTTTGCTGTCTGCGAAAACATGTCCCTCTCGATTTGTTCGTGGACAATAGCAGGCGTGGGCGACTGGACTGATCCATAAGACGTTTCTCCGACCATTGACCCAAGAAAAATTGTTCCTATACTTTACTATTTCGAAACATTTTATATTGATTTTGAAAGTGTTTTGATTAGTTAGTTACAGCAACTAAATTAATGCTACTTTGAAGATCTAATGACAATTAAGATTTTCACTATTTTATTCAACTATTTTTTTTTCAGCGAATACATACAGTATATGGAAGATAAAGCGTTCTCGCATATTTTAGCCAACCCAAAAGGTAATTGTTGCAATAATTCAAAGCTGCTCGCGTACCACCTGAACATATTCCGCGTACCACTAGTGGTACACATAACACAGGTTGAGAACCACTGTGCTAAGCCATATGACTAAGCCATCCCGTCGGCTTTTCTGTCTCTTGGTATAAAATCAAATCTTGCGGAAAGTAAGCATGAACGAGAGGATTACAGTACTGTAGTTGGAGTTGGCAACTATATTTGAAAGGGCAGTCCTTCAATTGAGGTCTTCTGTCCTTGCCCTTTAATTAGGGTTGCCAACTTTATGAACAATGTTAGCAAAGGTCATGCGACACAAATCTACAAGTTTTGAATTAACCAACTGCTAAACTCTAAATATGAGGAAAAATTCTTTATCAACTACCGGCCAGCTTTAGTTCGAAAACAAAAGGTACTGTAAGAAAATTGATAATGTCCTACGGCCGCAGCCTCACCTCTCCCCAACCCTGACCCATTTCCAGCGTTCATATTTTTGACCCGCTGGCCCCATCTCCCTCATCGTGGCTATCCTCGACCCGCTGCCCTATGCCCCACTGCCCACCTCACTCAGCTTTCCTATCTTTGACCCTCTGTCCTATCCCCCTCAGCCTTTCTACCCTCGACCCACTGGCCCATCCCCCCCAGCTTCCCTATCCTCGACCCGCTACCATATCTCCCCATCCCCGACCCTGTGACTCCTCTTTGCACTACTTCTTTCTTAAACTCAACCAGCCCTTCTGTATCTTCATCCCACTGACCACTCTCCCCGAAATCCTTTGCACTCGAATCACGACTGCACGCCCTGATCGTCATACTCAACCTTCTTTGTCTCCGATTACGCAACTTTCAGGCTTTATAAAGCTCTAGCATGCCAATGATATGATTGAAGCGCACGTCGAGGAAAGGTTGACGGTAGTGTAAGATATTGTTATGGGTATATTTAAATAATGGGTAAATTTTGCATGTGTATTCATCATATCTCGGAGCAGAAGCCTATTTTGGATGAATTATGTCATATAATTGGCGAGTTATTAATTAATCAGTGGCGGGACACGCGGTGTCGCTATTGGGTCAGAGCGAAGAATACACGCCGCCGCTAGATCGATAAGTCGGCGGTCTCTGATCGCTATCTCGTATTTCTTGTTGCCGAGAGGCGTGCATTGAACAGGTTATTGTTCTCATATTCTGCGTCGGCTTTGATTAAGAAGTCTTATATAGTATCCTATCGTTGGCCGCGGATGAAAGCCCTGCTGGTGTCTACGGCAGAGGAATATATATTTTCTATTGCGTAACTGAGACGGGTGAGGAACTGATAAAGGCACAATTTGCTATATAGCATCAGAGCCATTAGCATCAATTTCTACGATCTTCTAAGACATCTGCCGTTACAAACCTGCCATCAACATTCATTTGATTCCAAACTACTGAAACACGGCGTGTTTGCGCCACACTACCAGGGTTGCCAGATCCCAGTGATGAAAAAAGCCAAATCAAGGCAGAAAAAGCTAACAATTTTAACAAAGTACAAAAACCTCACGATTTAACATATTTGAAACTCCTGGAACAATTGTGAATTTGCACAGTTTGCAATGTGCTGATTCAGAGCCATCAGTTTAGTGAGCCACATCAAATGCTAAATCCCACTAAAATTTGTAGTTTTGGTTGCTATCATGACGATTTCCACTTCAGCACGATCAAGGGTTTACTAAGAAGGATTATTGAAAGGCCGAATTAGAATGTATATCCGACATAATACAGTCAAGCTGACATCTACATAACAAATTTAAAAACATCAAAAAGCCAAAAATATTAGGCGGACAGCACTATTTTTTCAATTCAATATACAGATATATACAATACACCACGTATACCCATATATTAATAGGAAAGAGATAGCAAAGTGGGTCGGGAAAGGAATATAGCGGCAGTCGCGAGAGAAGACCGAGGGAGATATACCGCATAGGGTCGAGGAGTATGGTGAGGCTGAGGGAGATATGGCAGCGGGTCGAGGATGGAAAGGCTGAAGGAGATATGGCAGCGGGCCGGGGATAGGAAACCGGGAGCGAGGTAGGGTAATGGGTCGGGGATAGGGCAGCAAGTCGAGGATAGGAAACCGAGTAAGGCTGAGGGAGATGATGCAGTGGGTCGAGTAAGCTATAGGAAACCGTCAGGGAAGTAGACACATTGGTAGTGTTCGAAACATTTGTTCTCGAGAACTCACGAAAGAGTTTTCTCGTCATGGGGGATTTTCTTCTCGGGTCACCGAGGCTAAATACGACGCGGAACTACGGGCGTAGCAGCATAGCAAGTTTTGACAACTAGAATACGTAGCCTATACATTGGGTAGGAGTAGCATATTCCTAAGCTACCAAATGCCCGACCTAGCGGCCAGCTACCGGCAACGCCCGAATAGCTCGGCGGTTAGCGCATCGTGCTAGGGATGCATTTACAACCCTTATAGATTGCCAGGTTCGAATCGAGTTTATTCAAACTATATCGATATCAAAAATTTCAGGCTCCAACTGCTGAAATTGTCAAACGTTACCGGTAGGACCAATGGGTCACAGCGCTCCCGCTCAGTCGCCTTGGTTTCGAAACAGTCCCGCTTTGTCTTTGCAACCGTTTGTCAACGAAAACATTGCACATCGGCGCCACCTTCCAAAAATTTCATCCTTTCTATCGACGAGAACGATCATGGTCTTCAAATTAAAATTGATTACCATTTGAGGTTCCAGGCATTAAGCCTACATTAATTGACAAATGATCTAAATAAGACCCCATTCTAATATTCCAAACATTTACGTCATTATTTACACTCAGAGAAGAGAAGCAGTAAATTTGTTTCATACTCAAATATACCCATAACAATATCTTACACATGCTGCCAACCTTTCCTCGACGTACGCTTCAATAATTTCATTGACATGCTCAAGCTGTATAAAGCCTGAAAGTTTGCATAATCGCAAGCAAGGAAGGTTGAGTATGACGATCATGGCGTCCAGTATGTTAGAGTGAATCGAGTGCAGGAGGATCCGGGGCAGGTCAGGTAGTGGAATGAGGATACAGAAGGGCTGGTCAAGAATAGGAAAGCTGAAAGAGATAGCACGGTGGGTCAGTCAAAGAAACATAGGGCAGTGGGTCTAGGATGGGAGACAGGGAGGTAGATAGGGCAGAAAGGCTGAGGTAGGGGCCCGAGCATAACGTATGGCAGTAGTTCGAGGATAGGAAACAGGGAGGGTGGTGGAGCAGGGGGTAGGAAGGCTGAGGGAGATGGGGCAGTGGGTCGAGGAAGATAAGACAGTGGGTCGGGGGTAGGAGGGCTGAGAGAGATATGGCCGCAGGTCGATAATTGGATGGCTGAATGAATAGAAACTGGGAGAGAGGTATGGCAGTGGGTCGAAGATAAGATAATGAGATAGAGCAGTGGATCAGTGTTGAGAATCTGTGGCCGTGGGACAGATTATCGGCTAATTAGTTACAGATGAAAATACTGTGACAGTGCAATCATTATTAAAAATGAATTCAGTTTGCCTCGTGCAGATCAGTGATATAAGGGTTTTGATAAATATCAGTACAATATGCTGAAAGTGGATGCCTTCTTCAATTTCGAAAAGTAGAAATAATGCATTGCTGTGTAATAAAATTGTTATACTTCACTAAAATAGTAGGCCTATATTATTTTTCAGTAAGCAATGAAATCGTTTCAAATTTTAGTTTGTTGTTGAATATATACATTGAAAGGGAAGAAAATGTAAAATTAGCAAATTGAAAAATATTTACAATATATATTATAATTGATCACTTAGAACCAGGGCCGGATCATGTCTTTCGGATGCCCTAGGCCAGGGGTGGGCAACCTTTTTTGGCTCGAGTGCCAAAATCTGCCAAATTTAACAACAAAATTCTTCCGCGTGCCGACCAAAATTAAAAGCAATGTTTTGCTACTTTCAAAGCAAAAATACAATATAAAAAACCTAGTGAACATGTACAGACAGATTCACTATTTGGGAAAATATCAGTACGCAAATACACTTGATTACTTTTCTTATCTATATCAGTGACACTTCTGCTGCTGCATTACCGCTGATAGGGATTTTACATTGAGTTTTAAATATTACACGAACTACTGGTTGCATCTTCCAGGCTACTCCCGTTACGAGGCTTAATAAAGTTTATAACTGGGAACACAGACTCACAAGCATAATATGTCGATGAAAACATGGAGAGTAATGCAGTTGCAAAGTTTTTTAGACACGAAAAATGTTTGGGGGTGGCATCCCAATCACGCAATAGTCTGTTTTCTGCACTTCTCTCTTGTATTGCCTTCCCTAATCGCTTATATTTTTTATGAAATCAATTTATAACAGTAAGTTAGCAAGTAATTATAACCAACATGAGCTGTACAACTGCATGGATCGAGCAGAAATGATGAAAAAGGGTGGCACAGACCAATGACATTAAACAACATGATGCGCAACTCCGGCATTTTTGGCCGAAGATCGTATCTGATAGCACGCTCCAATGCACATACTTGACGAGACGGAAACGAGCGGATGTGTGCTGCTTTCAAGACATAGCACGAATGGTGTTCGTGCATGCTTTGACAGTTGTTGTCGATTTTAATGATATTTTGGAAGGTTGAGGTAAAAAGAAATTGGAAAAAGGTAAGGTAAATACCATTGTTGTATATCACACCCGGGCATCGCACTGTTAAGTACATGTGGGAAAACCAGCTTTTGTCAAATTCTACGAAGTTATTAATTCAGTACGGTACGTAGTTGCCCATTTGCCGAAATTGCATATTTAGTTACCCCTTATGGTTTCAAATAGTTCATGCACCTTCATTTAGATTTTTTTTAATCAGTGAGGATATATACTCATCGCTGTAACTTACTATTGCTCATTCACTTTTATTTGCGTATTGAATCAAAAGGTTAACAAGTTCACCTAACATTCACTCATACCGGACTATATTGTATAGTCTGATCTCTCAAGTATTTGGAGCCACGAATGCTTGTAATTTTCTGACTAAACCCTTTATTAATTGGTTTATATACCAAATTCAGTAAAACATTTTTTACATAAAACATGAGATATTGGATTTATTATCTTTTTCATTCTAAATCATATAGACTGCTTTATTTATTCTTAACGAAAATTAATAAATCTCCTCTCTTTCTTCAGATGTGGAAGTTGTGGACAAACCTGTCTAAGCATTGTGAGACTCCTGTAGCACAAGAAGCAACAGCAAAAATAGTAAGTAGATCAATCAAAAAATTAAGCCGACATAAAGCAAAACTTTCAACTATTCGTCTAACCTCAATTTCATATTATTTATTCACAGGACAACTAGCAGAGGAGAGATATCAGAAGTCTGGCGACATATCAGTGACAGTGTGATTCCAAGGAATATAATTAGAGTACTCCATAAATGTTTGCAATAGAAGAACAACCTATAGAGGCATGCAAACACATTTGACCCTCCGGTAGAGTTGTGTATGGCCCCCATATCTTGCAGGGCTTGAGGAAATAACTAAAAATTCCAAAGCGTAAGATTCCATAAGCGGTTTTGTTTGTAAAAGGGCACAAAACACGTCAGACATACTTAAAACAGCTTTGGAAAATGAGGATTACGGGTCACTCACTACACCTGTGTTATATTTGGTTCATCAACTTTTGGTAGTACTATAGAAGAAATTAAGGAAAAGGTATAGTCATGATACACGATAAAATACTGTTATATATTTTAGCCAACTTTAATCTAGACCAGGGATGTCAAACTCGCGGCCCCAGAGAACTCCCAGTGCGGCCCTCGAACGCCTAACAATAATTCTAATAGTATTTTGGAAGTTTTTTTTATCTAAATGTAATAGATTTTTCAAACCTTTTAAAGTGAAATTGATTATTCACACAGAAAACAATTTACTGAAAGTATCAATTTTTTTTGTTCACATTTTGACCCAATTAAGAATACACATCAAGCTAGCAAAAGAATACTTGAATAAAACACTTGAGTGAATAAATTAAACGCAAGTACATGAAGAAGGTGGCATTTTCGAAGAAAATAGGAGTTGCAATATTTCTGCATTTCAAAAAATTCTGAAGCAAAGAAGAATTCTGTTTAATTTGTCATATTTCCATCAGTACAATGAAAAAACACAATAAGCTCAGCAGTCAATATGACAAATTCGAAGAGCAACTTCGAACAGAAAGTTTCCATGTGTTTGTATATTAATATAATTATACAACGACTTAGTTATTAAAAATCAATAATAATTCAAGCAATCATATGCCACGCAATGTGGCGCGAAATGTCTTGTCGAAAAAATCTGTCATTTGTTTTTTTACTGATCTATACATGAAATGATAAAAGTAACTTTTTTTGCATTACTGGAATTATTTAACCATTCGCAAAGATCCAGATTAACCCATGATCATGTGACCTCGTGAGTTAGAGTTGGTACTATAAAATCATTTCAGCCTGGCCTTAGTATGCTGGTGACACATAAAAGATGCCAAACGTCAGGAAAAATGTAATTAAAAAGACATTGAGTTTATACTGTAGTATTTTTGTCAATTTTAGGTCCATATATTTCGATTAAGTGTATGTATTATTCTTTCCTTATCCAAAGCTTGTTCAAAAATGATTTTGATGGTTGTACATAGAATTTTATGATCTTTTGTAAAAAATACAGTAACTTGCAATAATAGTGGAATGCAAATATTAATATGTAATTGCATTTGATATTGAAGAAAATAATAAAACTTAATTCAACTGTTTAGTTGCATCACAATGTATGTCACAAACTGAAACTATCTTTCAAGTATACATTATCAAAAACTGTTTGCGGCCCTTTATACAATTTTCAAAATGCAATGCGGCTCTCGAAAACCCATGTGTTTGACACCACTAATCTACTCTACACGATTCAAGCATTGCTTTGGGAAATAATATCACTTTAAATAAATTGAAAAAAATCTCGCTATATTAAATACAAAATCGTTGCTATCATAAAGGTAAACCAATTCACCCACTCGGAATATATTGGCCCTCACAAAGCAATGGGGTAAAATTGGGAGTTTATGAGCTATGAACTTTTGTTCTTTTCTTTGTCTTGAACTTTCCATACTCCACAGCCCCTATTATTTTTTTTTTAATTTTAATTACCATGTGATGGTCATATACATCTTTAACTTGTATTTTCTGTCATGGTGTATTATCTCAATGTGTCAAACTTTTAATTAGTGTGCATATTCTGCTTCCAGATGACATAAATGTATTGTCTTGTTTATTACCTCATCTTCGAGTATTGACAGGGAAAAGGTGCCAGTAAATTACGTAAAAATTTTTTTAACTCTTTGTTATAATCAGATTTCACAATTAATATAAATTATAAACAGCCAACAATCAATGAGAATTATATGCGAAATCCCTCAGAATAAATTTTCTCCTAAAATCGGAGGAAGGCAAAACATATAGGGAGTTCCCATTCACACAAGTCTTTCAAGAGGACTTGCTCGAGCCAAACTAAATGAGCATTGTCAGGTGATCGGTAAGGCTGAAAGTTGAATTTAGCCCTGCAACCTCCTGCATCGAAGATAATATTAATTAGTGAGCTATGAGCTAAATTTAGACACGAACCTATCTACGGGGCATTATGTACCAGAAATGTTATCTACGATTAGCTGAATATGTAATATGTCTAAGAAATTCACCTACTAAAACAAGCAGTTCGATAGGTGCAAACATTGTGTTATGGAATTGTATCACAGCACCGTAAAAAGAAGTAAAAACAGTTTTGCTGTTTTGTATGACACCCTCTTTAAATGAAATTTCAATGTTCAAGCGCAAACATTAAAATTATTAACTTTGAACTTTGTCATTATCTGCAAAATGTTCCAAACATATCTTTACGCTATCGCGTTTGTAATCTTCTCTGATAAAAAAAAACGTCTATGATGTGCAGAATTACTCTTCGCAGCTTGTCTGCAATTCCAGCTTTCCAAGTGAGCAAAACTTCTTAGATATAAGGATTATTTTCTTTTGTTACAGGCGCAAAAAGGCAGGTACTACACGTAAAGAAAACGCCGAGTAGCAAAAGCGAGTGGAAAACGGTCGCGAAAGGCGACGAGAAATATGTGCATTGGAGCGTATCATGAAATACAATCTTTTGCCTGTAGCCTTATGGAGTGACGTCAGAGTTGCCTATCATGTTGTTTAATGTCATTGCACAGACAAACTATATTACGTAAGAATGTAGCCAAGTGAATACTGCGCACTTCTCAACAAAATTTCGCGAGAGCTCATTTGTTACGTCATAATATATTACTTTGTAGCCATAAATAAATAACAGATTGTTAACAAACGATAATGAATAAACGATCATCTAGTTTCATCCGATAACTCTGAGGCTTAAAACATTTTATCTGAAGGAGAATGATCGCGTTCCAGAGGCCTCGCTCGCGTGCCAAATGAATAGTTGGCACGCGTGCCAGGGGTTGCCCAACCCTGTCCTAGGCACTTGGGAATTTGATGCCCTCTTTAGAAATCAAGTCACAACAATCCATTATGGCGTCATCATTGACTTTAAACAATTATGTAAAGATGTGGTACCGGGTCATGAATAAAATTTTAAATTGCGTGAAATAAGAATTTTTAACCACAGGTAAGATACGTACGCTAATCACCATGGGTAGGATAGTAAGTTGAAACTCAAGCTGCAATAAAATATTTATGGCATCAGAAATTAGACGTCATAATACCCGTTATCTGTCCCGAAAGTGGGGACACGGCTCCACAAAATAGATCCAAAAATAGCAAAATATATAATATTTTTTAGATTATTATAATCTAAACTTTTCAATCAGTAATTTATTTCTTTATCATGCTGAAAATACGAACTATACATACACCGTAAATATATACTGTACTAGCCACACATTAAATACATACAAATTAGATATACATCAATTAATTTCAATCTATATTTTGTTTTCCAAGTTAAGGATGGAGAGTTAACATCAAACTTAAACCTATTCAGTTGTTCAATGTCTCATTTCAATGTCTCAACTTTTTAAAAGGAACATATTTGGGGCAAGAAATATTAACCTGATCATCAGTTTATTATCATCATTTTATAAAGAAAATATCAGTATGTATATAAATTCCCAATTTTTTTTACATTTTAAACCGGTTAGACTCTGTAACACGCCTTTAAAAATTAATTTAAAATAAATAATAGTTCAACAATAATTGTCAAGATTAAAAGGTCCGTGCTCATTGGCTTAATACTTGCACATAGCAAAACCGGCCCTGGACTTGAGTCCTGAGTGCAAGATTCATCATTTTCGAAGTCAATATAGATGGATCCAATGCACTGATTATCACTATCTCTCTAAATTAAGTTTAAATAAGTGTACTATGTCAATTTTATTACGGAATGCGATGATGGGGCATGTTTTGTGAGTAATTTTAATTTGAAGACCATGATCGTCCCGTCGATAGAAAGGATGAAATTTTCGGAAGGTGGCGCCGATGTGCAATGTTTTTGTTGACAAACGGTTGCAAAGGGCAAAGACAAAGCGGGACTGTTTCGAAACACAAGGCGACTGGGCGGGAGCGCTGTGGCCCGCAGCTCCTACTTTCGACAATTTTAGCAGTTGGAGCCTGGAATTTTTGATATCTATATAGTTTGAATAAATTCGATTCGAACCTGGCAATCTATACAGGTTGTAAATGCACCTTTAGCACGATGCGCTGACCGCCGAGCTATTCAGGCGTTGCCGGTAGGCGGTAGCTGGCCGCTAGGTCGGGCATTTGTTTTATTTTCTGTGTATACAGGTATAATTACTAAAATATGTAGCTTATCTAGGCAGGTATCTGATCATTGAATCTTGTGTGAAACTCATAATACGGTGCCGGTATTAATCCAGTACCGTGATAGGTTATAGACTATTATCAATGTCAGAGTGTAACCGTAATGTACCGGTACCATACGGGTACCGTACGGTAATACCGTAACTTATGTAGGTACCGGTACGGTTTTTTGACGCTGTGATACTCCCCACATATACAATTACTATGGAGCAACACATCAATGCAAAAATAAAATACACAATCAAATTTACTGAAAAATAAAGCAGTGATTTGTAGATTTTTGATGAAAAAACGCACGACCTGAGAATATTTTTTGGGGAAACAATTTTCGGCCCCAGCCCCTAGGATCTCCAGACTGGATTCCATGGCAGGTGCACACCTGAGGGTGCTAGTGCTCTGCAAAAATGCACGTGAGCGAATTCAATTTTGCACGCTGAAAATTTGCAATTGCTCACCGATGAAAATCGGTTCAAATGGTTTTCAAATCAATAATCCAGTAGTATAAAGATGCCAACAAATTGTAGCTCCACAATTGTCGACTACATACTAGCTTGAAAGATTTGACCTGATCGAAAAATGCGAAGCAAAAAAGATCATATTTCATAATTGCTTGGCGGTATTGCGCATCGTGTTGAATGACAGGAATCCCGTGAGAATAGTTACGTGTGAAAAGATCGCCAGACTCCTTGCCGACGCTGGTCAGTTACTTCCCTGATTCAGCGTATTTTTATCCAATAATTCTACGTAAAAACACTCCCAAAACTAATGACAAAGTATAGAAATAATATTTGGGGGTCAAAGGGCAAACGTCCATTTTGCTCTGATTCATCGTATTTTTTTATCCAATAATTTTTCGCGGATGTACCGAACAGTACCTGTATCCATAGTCGCACAAACACTCTTGAAATTAATGTCATAGTATAGAAATAATGTAAAGGTCAAATGTCCGTTTTTGCTCCGATTCCACAATTTTTTATCCCATACCTGTAATTTTACGTGGATGTATTGTATCCAAAGTCAAAGTCAGTTGAATGTGGGCGCAGTTGTTTTACACGCTGGGAATTCTGATTTGCACACAGGAAATTCCTGATTGCACGCCCAATTTCTCGTTCATGAAATCCAGACCGGAGGCTGGGAAACACTGCAATTGGTTCATTTTTGCACAAATTCATATTTCGCAGACTACATAAATTTAAAAAATTCATATTTCGCAGACTACATAAATTTAAAACACTGGCAATTGAAAATTTAGACTTGAAGTTATATTTAAAGGCTTGTTTATTGAAGTATAATGTATTCTAAAAGCAGTGACCAAAGTTGCACCAGCTTAAGTGAATCTGAAAAAGCACAAGTGGAGTTTATTAAGATGGCAAAAGTTGCTGTCGCAACTGCAATCATCAGATCAAAACCAGATACCATGACTGGTGAACAATACGCTTCGTTCTTGCATCAAAAAATTCAATTGGATAGAGATAAATGGGAACAAAAATGTAAAAATCTTGAACAAGAGTTATTGGAAATGAAAATAAAACTTTTGTCAAAGAAAACTGAAGTTGTTGGTACTAATGATGATGTGCCATCATGTTTTTCTACTACTCCGCCATGCTCCTCAGAAAATGTTGAAACACACAAGAGTGTATGTTCTGATGAGAAAATATTACATACTCATGCTGAGTTTCTTGAGTGTGTTTCAAAACTCAAGTTTTCCGCGAATTTTTTGGATCAAGTTGCGGATGCATTTGGAGATATAAATGTTGCAAGTGGTCATACGGATGTTAGTGAAGATATGTTGCAAAGAAATATTGTCAATAAGCAAACATTACATAGCGTTGAAGAAATTTTTAAATTTGTAAAGAGGAAAATCACATCAGGGAATAAATCTTTGATTTCTAATAATGCTATTTCATTTTCTATATCATGTCTGATTAAGCTGCTTTCATCATTTGAAAATTATCTAATATCATCTAGAAATGAAGATAGTTATATTCTAGAAATCGCAACAAACATTGTTGAAAAGAGTTGCAATTTTTCTTTAGAATTACAAGCACATATTATGAGTTGCACTGATATAGAATCGTATAAAATCCAAAAATCTTGTTGTGAAGTAATTGTTCATCTCGCAAATTATCCAAGCCTTTGTAATGCTATTGTAAAACAATTAGTTCAAGGAATAGTTGCAGTAGGATTGAATTTAAAATCGTCATTGAATAGTGAAGTAGATGTAAATCAACAAGGACCACCTGATTATATATTATGTGAAAACGTTGCATATTTGTTTAAGATGTTGGAATCAATTTTATCGTACTTGCTTGAAAGTATTCACGAAGAGAAGGTTTCTCACTCAAAGAGAGGAGCAAATTCTTGTGCTAGTAATAAATCCACTGTGCCGGACGATAGAGAGGTCACTGCCAAAGAGGTAAATTCAAATATAAATCAAAATTGCGAAAAGGAGACCAAAGAGAGCACAACATCGCGGAAACAAAAACGAAAGAAAAGCTCATCCCAACCTCAAAATAAAAAAACAAAAACCAGTGCTGATAATGTTTCTACAAATATAATAGACTTTTTCAATTCAATGAAAAACTCACAACAATTGAAAAGTCAGAATCAACTTTCTGAAACTGAATTTACTCAAACAGAAAACAATTCTTCGGAGAAAGAAGAATCTGCTCCGAAAAACCTGCCAAATTCTAATAGTAAGACAAGAGAGGAAAAAGTCAGCAGTATTAGATCAATCGTAACTCCGGATTTTTTGATTTATATTCAAGAAGCAATGGATAATTCACTGATACATATTTGTGATGATTTTCCTCTGTTTTCATTCTATGTTTGGAAAATAAGTAGTTTAGCTGAAAGAATTATGAGAGCATTAGAAAACTGAATTGTTTGTAATGTTCTGAAATTTCAGCGTGGGAAACCGAAACCTCATTTCAATTGTCGGGCTATTTGGGATTCAGAAATAACAGTTTATAATAGTTTATGCTCAATAATACTCTGAGCTGCAGTTCCTTATCAGCAATTTCAATATTCCAATTAATTTTTTTTTTCATGTAGTTCAGTAACACATGGAGATGATAAAGGTATGAATCTCGCCCTTAAATTAGCATTCATGCCAATTACACCTGAATATATATGTCTAAATAGAAATTTCAATTGGGTGCTGTGACCGAGCGTTAATATGTTAGATTCAGCTGTGTTTGGTAGGCAATTTTGGTATGGGAAATTAAATTTAGTAGCCAATGCAGAATTCAGAGGATTTTAGTCCTCCTTTCATATTATCAGATATTGGTGGCTTATTGTACAAAGTCTGGTATGGAGCAAAAGGCAGAACAAAGCGTCATACAAAAAAAAAATTTATGTATAAAAATTGAAACAGTATAGAACTATTGTGAAAAAGATCTCATTTGGTAACTTTAATGCATTGGTTCTCAAATGGTGGGGCACGTCCCACAAGGGGCTCGAGCGTAGACAATTTTTTGAGGAGTGCGTGAAGCTAATGAAAATAAAAATATTTGTTAGAGTTGATCTTGTCTGCCTTATTTTATTTACATTTCAAAACTTTGTCAAAGATTTTTTCTTTGTAGCTTATTGTTAGCTAGATATTTTTGAGGTGGGGTGCGAGACTTGACAAATTCAAAAAAGGTTATGCAGTTTAAAAATGGAAAAATGCTTTAATGAAAATGTTCATTTACCGGTAATTATTGTTTTGATGCAAAATTATGTCGTATTTTTTACCACTGTGAATTTTTGAACTGCTCATTAAAACTGCTTCAACATGGTCTTTTTACTGTATTAGACTATTACTCTGTTTTTTAAATTTACAGCAGCTTTATTACGGAAAATATTATTGTATTAGTAGTGTTTAAATTAAGAATGGCTCTTCCAACTTTGCCTTCAAGGTGGAGACACAATGATATTGAAAAACAGTTGCAGAAAATGCATGAACAACAAAATAATTTTCGAAACTGTTGGAATGAAACTGTAAAATATTATAATGGAAACTCAGTGCGATCAAGTATTCAACAAAATTGGACATCTGACCATTCTTTTAGAAAAAGTATGGAAGCTTACTCTTCACGAGATGAAAAGAATAAAAAAATTGAAAATCTTCATAAACGTAGACAAAAATTAGCTAAATTTTTACAAGATGAAAGGGATCAATTAGAAGCAGAATTGCGCGGACTTTCTGTTGGAAATTACTCAAGAATTAGAGAAATGAAAGAAAAAGCTGAAGGTTTGAAATCCGCAAGAGAAGAAAAAAATCGACAAATTGCTCAGGAAAAACTCTACGAACATTGGCAACGTAATAATCCTGAGTTACGAGCGGTTGATTCGGAGTTACATCGGGAACATGTGAAAGAAGCTTGGAAATATCAATTGAGTGAAAGAGTCGAACAAAAGAATGAGGAAATAGAGAATGAAATTCAGTTTGCTAACGAATATGAACAGGCTCGTGCTGAGGCCATTGAAAACATGCGCAGAATAGAAGAGGAGAGAAAACTTGCTGAAAAAGAAAGAGCAGAGGTACTAAAACAACAAATGAGAGATTTAAAGGAACGTGAAGAAGAAGGCGAATCACTCAAAATGGAGGAAGCAAAGTTTTTAAATGACCAAATCAAGATCGAAAAAATTGAGGAGGAACGAAAAAAAATGGAAAAGAGAGTAAAGCAGAGAGAATTAGGTCGATTTCTTCATCGTCAATATAAAGCTCAGTTGAGAAGTCGAGCGCAACAAATTCAAGAAGAATTAGAACTTGATCGACAAATTCTTCAACGACTTCTAGAAGAGGAATTAAGTCAAAGAGAAGTTCAAAGCGCCCGTCAAGAGAAAGCAAGACAAGATGTCGCCTGGATGAAACAAGTTTTAGAAGATCAAATCAAATTGGAAAAAGAACGAGAAGCTGAACTTGATCTTCTATATCGAGAAGAAGCGAGACAAGTTTGGGAAAAGAGAGAGGAAGAGTGGAGGAGAGAAAGAGAAGCTCGTGAGAGACTAATGAGAGATGTACTCGACGAGAGGTCCGATCAACTCGCTTATAATATGGAAGAAAATCGACGCAAACAAAAAAGATTATTGGAAGAGAGAGAAGAATTGATTGCTCATTTAGAGGATGTGCAAAAAACATCGAGACAGGAAAAGAGAGAGCAAGAGAAAATAAAACTTGAACGTAAAGACGAACTCGAGCAACAAGCGACATCAAGAAGAGAGAAAATAAAAACCGCACGACAAAAAGAAATGGATGAATTGAGAGAGCAAGAGGAAGCAGAACGAGAATATAATAAATTTGTCGTACAAGAAACAGAGAGGAAGCGTCAAATCGGATATCAACAAGGTCAACATGCAAGAAGACGAACTGCATGGCAGTGATTACATTATTTTGATTCATCATCCACGCCTCATGGTGCTTCTATAATGCAGTTCTGAAACATCTTTGAAATCGGCATCTCACCTAATAATTGTTTAGATGGAAATATATATGAGGGACAGTTTGGAACATGGTAATGGAATTGCCAGAATGACAATAATTATAATAATAACCTGTTGAATTTAGCATTCACTGATTACTGGTAACCAGAAATGATATAGGTAAATTTTGAAATCTGTTTAAAATTTTGTTGTAATTTAATGTTATGAATTCGTTATTTTTATGTTTTGTTGTATCCCAAATGAATATTTTTACATGCAAAATTGGGGCTGTCTATTTGTTAAAACCTTCCAAGCTTTCCTATCCAATGAATATTAGTTAGTTTCAAAATATTAGTCTGAATTCAACTGAGCAATTGCCTCTTCTCGATACTGTACTAGGCGAAATGCATTTAAAATACCAGATAACTGTTTTCATACTGTGTGTGGATCACAATCTGAACAGGAATAGTAGTCAAAATAGGTGAACACTGAACAGGCATATATTTATTGTTTATTTTTTTTTTCCAAATTTCAACATTCTATTTTTTTTTATAAGTACTGTGCTGTGTTATTGCATTTGACCATTGTGCGAAAAATAATGCATAATGAGTTTTCATGGACATCTTTTAAGTAGGCACTGAGCTCAAATTTTCGAGACACTGAAATATTTTATTAATTAGAGATAACTGGATTGAATGTTGATTGTTGAGTAATACAGGTATTGATTTTGTGTAAATTTTTTTAACCATGTACAAGTGTCATGGACATCTAAATTATTTGAAATTTGAAAAAATCATTTTTATTCTTTGCTGTTGTGTATTCATGCTTTACGTACATGAGCCCACCAGTTTGAAAGAATATGTGATATACTCAGTGGTGGGGCCATGATGAACCAGCGAGCCTGGTGTTGTTTTTTAGAGCTATAACCTATAAGTTTGGCAAAGGAATGAAAAAACCTGTTCACTGAATATACCGTGTATCCTCGCATATAAGACGATTTTGAAACTCAAAAAAAGTTGCCAAACCAAGGTTGGGGGAGGTCGGCTTATACGTGCATTTCTCTGATATTACTCAAAAAAAATGACATTATGCTAACTTAATTCCCACAGCTACAACTCGAACCATGCTGAGTTCTAACGATAAGAGCGTATGACTTGTTAGGTCGGCTTATATGCAAATTTTTACAAGTTCACCGTTTTGGGGGGTTGGCTCATTTGTGAGATTGGCTTATTTTGTAAGGATATACGCAATCCCAAGTATTTTGAATCTGCAACGATCTATACTCCTTTTTTTACCTAGGTTCAAAATTAGTATTGTTTCTAGTTGTTGACTGTTGTAACTATCATTTTTTATTATATTTTATTGTGGTATGACACAAGCACAACAGTTCACGATATTTGTTGTGGTGTGTACCTAGTTCAATCCAGAGTTCTATAGGGCATATCATATCATTGAATGATTTTTTCCTACGGTATCTTCAAATCTGTTGGTCCAACAATAGATTTTCTGCAAAATGACATTCCCCCCTCTATGTCAGCCTTTGCTCATACTATTCAATACTTTCGTTTTAAGAATAGTTATTACTCAATAGTGAATATTCATTCATTTACTGGAAATTTGTAAAGCAAGTTTATTTTCCTTGGTGCATTAGATGTTTATGTTTTATGTAGTGACTACCTTTGGTTATTATTGTATCGTATGTCCACTTTCACGTTTGAACATTTTTAAAGGTCATAAAATATGTGTTTTCACTTTATCATAATTGTGTTGTTCAAATTTTACTTGTGCTGTGCAGATGATCTTTGACTTCCATCGGTAATATTAATCTTCATTTTGGTTGCGTTAAACTGTAGGCTATGTAACTTTTCGTGTTTAGGAAAATCATAATTTAAAGTATTAGCATTTTGAGCTATTTGCATTCAATTTTACTAAAATTGAAAATGACTTATCTAAATCAGGTCTTCTCAAACTGGACCCTTGGGGCCATGGAGCGGTTCTTTTGGGGCCACAACCAAAGCCCTTCACTCAGTACCATTCGCCATGGCTAAATTAATTTAAAATAAATTGATTGTGATTTGTGTAATTCGTTGATTGCATGCATTTCATTTAATGCTTCGCTTTCGTTTGTTGGATTTTTATTAGTACCGGTAAGTGCTGGATATTGTTATAGAAAAGCAGGGGACCAGAGTCTTTGGAAGGAACCACAGATCATGATTATTTGGGGACCACTGATTTAAATCATTTTTCAGATATTCAAAATAACTTTTCATGAAGTTCATCTTACAAAATACTTCCAGTCAAACTGTAATAGTAGCCAGTATAGAAAGTATGAAGAATTTCTATCTTGTTCTAACATGGTAAATGTATATCTTAATTGCTGCTATAATTCACGTGGTAAAGGATTGTATGTATTTGTAAATTGTATTTTATATTGCATTGTAATATACATGTTGTAACAAAAATATAAAACTATTTTGATCCTAAATTTTCTCTATGCTTTGTCAATGTTATGTAGTTTCACATTGTGATATTTTTCAGGTTTTATTCAGATTTTAGTTTGGAAATAAACATAATCTAGGTATAATGTTAACATAGGTTTTGAACAGCAGCATTGCCATTTCCCATCATTTTCTTTCTCTCTCCTTACTAAATTAGCTTTTGGTAAGTGCTTCAATTGTATTGGTGTCTCTTTTTGTTAGATTTCAATCACTCATCTAATTCGTTTTGGAGATTTATCTCTGTGCATTACTATACTAATATGACGCACAATTTGTTTACAGTACGATTTCCATTTTGACGACAAAACTCAAATGCTGATAGTTTTGGTTCAGAACTGTTATTGTATGCTATATTGTTGTTATACGTAACTATATTCTAAACCCGAAAAATAGAATTTTTGCATCAAATGCTTTGGGTAGTATTTGCAAAGTGTTAAAATTAATACAATCAATTGAAGCTCAAATGCTTCAGTAGTTTCTTGGGTACTACCGAAGTATGTGGACTAAGATGGCGGACAGTGTACCAGGTTTGGGTTGGGCCATAATTTCAGGTGCAAATACTACGGGAGTCACTTGGCTAGTCACCGAACTCGTAATAGAACAAAAATAAGGGAAATTGGTACAAAATTATGGCCTGACCCTAATCTGGTACACATACTACGTTCTAGTGTCCGCCATCTTGGTTCACATGCTTCGGGAGTACCTTATCTTGTACCATTGCTAAATTTTTCATTTTGTTCAAGATACATAAATTCTGCCCTTCAATCTAACAAACTGTCACTAATGTCTAATAAATATATGATGTTCAGTAGCTTCCTTATACCTGCCTCACAACATACATAGTTGGGATTTAATACTCTTTTTGCTCAATTTTTCCAGTTGAAAATAAGAGCAAAATGCTGAGATTTCGAGGAGCTGGTGATCCAGGAGGTCCTTCCAATATTGTTGGAGATGCAGAAGAAAGCAATCGCAACAATGAAATCAGAGATCTGAAAGAAAAACTGATGAATGATTTGCGATCATATGAAACTGTCATCCATTATTTTCAACAGCTGTTAGTCTGGGAGAAGCCTGTTCATAGTGTTGTGTTCGTTCTTGCACTTCATGCTGTGTTTTGGTAGGAATTATTTTCATTCTTCATTATATTATACCTGATATACATTGAATGGATAACAGAAAATGTTTTGTTGTTTGTGATTCAATTCATGTAATTATCTTTTTTAAATATAATTATTACCTCAAATACAAATGGGCTTATTCCAGTGACTGGGAATGAGCGAAACGTCCTCGTAGCCTGATTGTATTGCCTTGATCTGCATTATGTCAGCCACAATGTGCTGGTTCCTAATGCACTAACATAAATCTGAAGTTTATTAAGAACCTCTGGGTCTGGGCATTTTAGTGGTTTCAACCGTGCATTTGAGATAAGTCTTCTTCACTTGTGTGTGGAACTTCCTTTGATCAATTGATTTTGAATAAACTTTTTGTATTTAAATGGGAATTGAGGTAGAGTTTAGAGCAGGGCTTCTCAAACTGGGTTCGTGGTCCCTCTATGGTCGGCAAGCAAAGGGTTCGCTCAGTACCATAAATGTGATTTGTTTAATTCTTTAACTGTACAGTATTTATTATTTTGCTTTCATTTGTTGGCTTATCTCATTTACCTATTTAATACCTGATGGCAAACTGTTGAAAATAGAAGTAGGTTTTTATTACCACAGATTATGAAAGATTGCGTACTTTAGTGCAAGTTCGTTTAATCTAAGTGCCTTATTCCTGGAATACATCTTCCTATTTTAGTGCTATCCATTTCTCTCTTTTGCTCTTACATTCTTAATAATACTATGCTATGATGCTACATATTAATTACTTATTCATAATATTGATTATCAATAATATATAATTATATCATAACTCATTTTCAGGTACTTGAAAATTTGGAGCACTCATGCTGTTGGTCTGATATCAACAATAATACTAATATTAGTATGGCTGGACATGTGGAAACATAGAATATGGCCAGAGATAAGAGGTATCAAGAAGTATATGTAAATAATTTACTTTTCCTGTGCCTGAAGAATGTGAAAGAAAAATACATTGAACAAAGTTTTTAATTTAATAATTTTTATAGACGGGTTCATCATGAAGAATATAATATATTGATATATTCTATTCAATAATGAGCTTTTTATAGTGAAATCATGATTTATGTCAATTTGATTTTTTGAGAGCAACAAATAATTAAAATTCACTTTTTGTTGATGATATGATCACCGCCATGAAAATTGATTTGCATTTAATGAATTTTATTATGTGCACTGGTATTTTCATAGATTTGCATATCACTGTCTTTTTTTTCATAGTTTTCAAACAAAATCCATATATTTCATTCCTTTTCAGCTCGGGATCCTGACCCTGAAGCCGATGAGTAAGTCTTATGATTTATTTATTTAATCAGAAAATCAAAGTGCATTGTTAATATACAGGCTTAAAAATGTGTCCTCGTTATATATAGCATTGCCCATGGGTGGTCCATTTTTGGCAAAGATTGTTTCTCATTGTTTAGACATCCTCGTAATATTTTCAATCAAATTCTTAATTTCATTAAAATTTATAATCTCATATTTTATAAACTTTACAATGTTATTTTGATATCTTAGTAATATCTTTTGATAATACACAGACCAAAGCTTTCGTTAGAGTGAACACCAAATACATATATTCAATTTTGTAGTGCATTGATATTTATGACCAACATAACAAGTTGAATATGCAAGTGGTTTCAGTCTTAACTTTACTGAATTTTATGCCACACCCAGCAAAAATGGTGTCGCTGACTCGATGACTTTAATAGTCTTTCGCGACCCCTCGTTCATCGCAGTTTAAATAATCTTTTTTTTTTAAATGAATTTGTGAAGTTTTCATATTTTGTTCAAATGTACAATGTTTTTCGCACGACGAGAATAGATATCTGAATCTGAAAATTCACATATTTTGAATCCATATTTATTCTTTCAGATGGGGAGAGCTTCATCCACACTTGCTCACTTTTCCTGAAGTCTGCTTGGCACTGGCAGAAATTTTTGTAACTTTAAAATATCATCTCATAACTATACGTGATGTTAGAAGAAATACTCCAGGAAAGGTACTCGACACTTTATGTCTGTGTTATAACTTCTAAATTATACGGAATATAGCCTATATATGAAATTTCAGCCGCACCACATTTTCAGTAAAAGAGATTAGTTTGGCTTTGTTTTCAAGAATAAGATGTTAAAAAAATGTAATTTTTTGTAATAAATTATTAGTATTTAAAAAGATTCTACGAAATCGGAGTAATTGGTCCTTATGTCGCGAAATCATGATTCATACAAAATGATAAAATAGTAAACACTTGAGTTAAAGCATGTCATTATTGGCGCTCCAGAAGTGTGTGCACCAATATGGAGGTAATTAATTTTGTTCGCCTATTTTACATCAAGTTGTGTAAAGGGACTGAAGGTTATGGAAAGGGGGTACATTCACTTGGCTAACACAGACAGTCCCCGAACTCGTAATCGAACTAAAATAAAGATAATCGGAATAAAATTTTGGCCTAAATCTATCCTGGTACACACACTAAGGGAGAACCTCGTTATTTTTGTACATACAGGAAAATTATGAAGCACTTTGTAATTACAATACAACTGAGGATTCGAGTTTGATTATTAAGAACAGTAGAAATCGAACTTGTTTAATAACAAAATTATGAAAGTAAAAAAAATATAAGTTGAATGAAAATTCTCTTTTATAGTTTGTAACATTATCTACTGTTACTTGCCTGATGATCATTTTCTTGGGTCGATCCATTCCTGGAACTCTTCTTGCATATATTATAAGTAAGTTTATTTATATGCATGGTGATTTTACAAATCGTTTTCTCTTTTATTTAAAATAAAATTTCTATAGATTCAATATGTAAAGGTATTCAAATAATTAGACAGATTTCACAGTGAGATGCATTTTTATTTTGAGCTTTTTGAGATGGTCGTGTTCGTGTTCACTAGTTAGCCTGTTAATGCTGCCATTATGTGGTATAGGGTGGTACAAGACACATCTGAAAGCTTCTTTTGGTTTAGTGATCAACTTCTGACCACTAGTTCTTTATCAAAGATGTAATATATCGATTCTATTCAGTGTAAAAAATTGATGTTTTGCCGTAATTATTCCCCCATATTTTATTTCTTCTCGACCATGTAGAGAAGCTGAGATGCAAGTAAACAGCTCTTATATATGAAAACGAACAAACTTTTCATGTTATTAATTACCAGCATGCCATTATATGTAATTTGATTATTGATTATCAGTTTTTTCGTGTTTGTGGACTACTCTCGTATACTAAATTTATTTTCTTTAGTGATGTGTGGTTTACTGTGGCCATTGATTTGGTATCGTCGATGGGTGGAGAGAGCATATGCACATATGGAACCTTTCCTAATGCAACTACAGTATTCATTAAAACCTAGAATGAGAAGAAATGGTATGTTTAAAATATTGAATTTTATAGCTAACAATATTTGGGATTTATCATAAGAAAAGGTTTTAATTTTGTTCTCTTGAGGAGAATGACTGAGTGGGTTATGGTAAAGCACAATGTACATATTCATTTATTGGTGCTCCCGAAGTATGCTAACCAAGATGGCGGACATCGGAACGTAACATGGGTAACAGGTTAGGGTTAGGTGATAATTTTTCCTTATTTTAGTCCTATTATCAGTTCGAAGACTAGCCAAGAGCTTCCAGTAGTATTTATACCTAAAATTATGGCCTAACCCTAACCTAGTACACATATTACATTCCGATGTCCGCCATCTTGGTTCGCATACTTCGGAAGCCCCCATTTATTTCTGTATTGTACCTCTTGTCACAATGACTAGATTCATTTTTATTTCTAAAAATCAATCTAGTCACTGAATCAGGTTTTTGTTTTGTCAACAACGAATTAAATCTCTCTCTGAAACACTAGCAACATCAAGGATCGAATTCGATGATTTAAAAAATAAATGTATTCTTAGCTGAGTTGGGCATTGCACAGTTTGATGATTTTTTGGCTAGGTTTCATAATTGTTTAAATTTTAAATACTTAAATGGAATTAAAGAGCTTCTCCTTTCTATTTTTCATTATTCCATGATTAAAGACCCAAAAAGCTTTAATACTTGTATTTCCATCTCATATTCTTGTTAGGTAAGAAAGGCTCCCACATCACTAAAGAAATTGACGGTACCAGTGTTGAGGTTCATACAGACACATCTTCGGATGATGACGGTAAGCACAAAAATATTTTTTTTTTGGAACAGTAATAAGTACAGCAGTTATCAATAACTGGTATCTGGAACTACCTATCTGATATATGTTATGTTGTAAATATTTTTCTCAATATTCATCTATTCCAAATTCAAAAAACGGTTTTAAGAATATTATGTGTTCTGTGAAATATTATATACCATGTCCATATATCCTCACATTTGAGTGACCCCCTAAAATGTTGAATTTATAAAAATCCACATATAAGCTGACCCTACAAATCGTAACACGCCGAGCGGATGTTGAATTTATAAAAATCCACATATAAGCTGACCCTACAAATCGTAACACGCCGAGCGGCACCTATCACAACAACTGGTTTCAGAGGAGAATTAATGAAAATGAAAACCATTATTGTTATGTTTTACTTTTATTGATAACGGTAAGAAGTGTCTCAAAATACTGCACGATTGCGTGAATGACAGCCAAACCCAGACTGTTATCGCTGTCATAGCGTACCAAGCGCTGCTTCGGATGTGTGCATGCACACACTTATCGTGAGGACTTAGCGTGTATAAGCCGTCCCTTTAGTGCAATAACAGTTATGCGCATATAAGTCAAGCCCTTAGTTCGGCAACTTTTTTTGAGTTTCAAACTCTACTTATATCAGAGGATAAAGCATAATTACTTTGTACAGAGTTTATCATGAAACACAGCTTTGCTTCACGTTACATTCGTTAGAGATGTTCAAATTCGAAATTTCAGATATGAACATGCCCACCCTCCCCACCTTTTTTCATTGCTTCAAAATCTTTGATTTGATTCAATTTGAGTATTATGTAATTGTTAACTGATAATCTGATTGTTTAGATATTTCTGAATTTATGAAGCCACTCGATGCAGTGACAGCAGAAGTATTAGCTCGAGCACTCACAGACGACGATGAATTATCAGAAAGTGATGAATCCTTACTAGCTCATGAATTACCATCATTTTCTCATCCTGCATTAGATTCAAATAAAGGTCGGGTTTTGTGATTTATATGTAATAAGTAATTAACTGTGGTACACATTGAATCTCAGAGGAGCTGCTTTAGCTGGGCTCTACAGCCAAGTGTTTTCTGATCTCTCACATGGAAATCTCAATGGGCCCTTTTTCTTTTTACCAAAAACACACAAGTTATTGGTACTATTTTCCAGGAAAATATTTTGTTCATTTTGTAATTATTACTGAATCAATGAATAATAATGGTATTGCGGGAAGATTCATGGATAAAATAAAGCTATGTCATATTTGAAAATCTCGCTGATGGCAAACCAAGCGCAGTCTTTTTATTAGTGCAACTATGAGATAATTTATGCTAAAAACAATGCTATGTAAAAATCGATGTATTTTATAATAATTTACGTAAAAGGCCATAAAAGTATTACAAACCGTTTAGCAAGTGAGCATGTTTGTGGGTCGCAAGTTTCAGAAAATGTATCATTTAAAAACTTGAGTGCCTCAAAAAAATGATTGCGAACCACTGCTATAGCCGAAACATCAGTCCAAATGCGGTTTTGCGACAGGTGGACACTAAACTTGTGACTGAGCTATAGTATCTATCAACAGATAACTGCAGGTTTAAGTTTTTAGCATTGAATGGAATTATAAATATGGAATGTGTATAAATCAAGAAAATTACAAATCCAAAATAATAATCATTTGGTTTAGAGTTGGAGCTACTGCTCTGGCTCCATGATTATCCAGCCTTGTTACCAGCTTAAACTGCCTTCAAGGCTTGTGTTATCTATCATTTACTAGAATAATGCACCATTATTCTATATGGTTTCAGTTTCTTCTAGTATGTAATCGTTAGCCAATAACTTTGCTCAGAGATTAGTCTTTTTCACTTTAAAATGCATTTATCAAGATTTGAACAAATTTTATTAAAAAAAAATTTTTTGGGGTAGAAAGTAAATATGATATCTTGAAAGCATCATCAATAAATATCTAAACCAAATTTCTTCTCAACTTCAGTCTTTCTAACAGGTTCCAGAGACATACCTGAAGTGCCTTTACCATCCAATCTTCCACGTTACGACGACCCACAGTTTCGCAAAGAAATATTGAATGAATCTGATGACGAAACATTAGGATTTGTAGGAAGTCAACAACAGCAACAACAATTGCCTGATCTTGCCCGACAAATTGCTGTATCTGCTACTGCTGATGCCATGAAAACAGCTATGAAAAATATAATGTCTGGTGCAACAAGCCATACCTCGGAACCAACTGAAAAGACTTCTAGTACCAACAGCAGAGGTTCGACTCCCAGCGATGATGGCTTCGTCATATTAGATAAAGATAATTAAAATCTGCTTAGTTATTATTTCCAAATTCAGTAAATTTGTCCGCTTTTAAACTAAAGTAATCAAAGTCTTGTTATCTGCAAGTAGAAAGTACAAGTTTCATTTTTGAATATCATATTAGACAGGCAAGGATTATCCCGACTTTGTAAATTTGCTGGACTTATTATTTTAGTGAAGCGAATTTTAAAGCATTATTTTGAATTCACCGGTTATCTGTAGCAAAACAGAATGGCAATGGCATAGTGGCAAATTCCGAATGTTACACTTATTACACACTACAATTATAATTGTCTAATCAGCAGTACTTCTACAAAAAATGATGACGAATTTGTCAAAAAAGGGGATAAACAAAACAATTGATATGTCAAGAAATTTGAATCAAAAAATTTAGACTCTCATCGGTGATGTTCATTGCACTATTCAATTCATTTTAGGTTTTAGTGACATGCAATTGAATTGTATTTGACTTAGGGAGATGAAGTTATGTTTACTGGCATATGGCTAAATCTGACATAGGCAAACTACAGCCCGCGGGCCAAATACGGCCAGTTGGTCAATTCAATCCTGCCTGCCTGATGCAGACACAATCAAACGGAACCCAAATTTTGATGTTTTAGCTAAAGATAACGCAAGGAATTTGTTGAGATTGCGATTGAATTTATCACTGGCACGAGGCTTATTGTTTTCCACTTTTTTTTTGTAACACTGCAAATATTGTTCTTGAAATGTAACTTTTTACATCACCCTTACACGGCCCGCAACATTTCTGGCCCCTGGTTCAAAAACCTTGCCCACCAGTGGGCTAGATAGTCGCTGTTCTGGCCTTGTTTTTGAACATGAATGACCCAGTGCACTTTGTAATATAATAGTTTTATTTTATTGAAGGTATATGGCATTGTAACTTACTTGCTAAGGAAGATTCATTGCTCAATCTTTTTCTTGGCATCTTCTGCCGTTGCTCTGCTTTTGTTGTGTTGTATTTTGATGTGATATAAATCCTTTATTTGGTGCCACTCTTGTACAATCTAAATATAATTCATTGTTTCAAATTTCTGACAATCATTTACATTGCTCAAGGAATAGGAATATACTATCCATCACTACTAGCACAGGGGTGTGCAACCTGCAGCCCGCGGGCCAGATGAGACCCACAGGGAAAAATTGTATGATCCGTTGAGAAGTGCCAATTTTGAAAGGCATGCTGGCCCGCGAAACGAGTTTTTCAATTAGCTTAATCTAGTATGTGAGAGTAATTCCATTCTCTTTGAGTTGCAAACATGTACCTGACTCCAATTTGTAAACTATTCCTAATATGTTGCAATGCGCTACAGCTAGCTTCTGCGTGTCATAATATCAATAACCAAAAATTTAGTGTCTGCAACTACTAGTAAGCCTGTGTTCCTGTTATTTGTATCTGGCCCTCCTGTATTAAAGGTTGCACACCCCTGATCTAAGAAATGACAATTGCTAGACTCCACCATTGCGTTTGGCTATATCTTTACCATCAACATTTGTGGAACTAACCTGGACTGATAAACATACAAGAGGATGCCTGATACTTAATAGTTTGGGCAAGTTTGTATTAGAAATACATACCATATCTATAATGGTATCTAGGATACTTATATATGCTTGCTTCGATGAACCAGTTTTGCTCAGCATATTGTGAAGTAAACGAAATCAGAGATGGTCATTTGTCACCAATGTGAAACCAACATATTTTATTCCTAACTGTTTGCTATTTCAAACTTTCTCTCTCAGGCTCTCAGGGTTAAGGTTCACCAATAATTCTGGTTGAATTCTGGAGTCATAAACCAAATCCGGTCTTGATCAACTGCAACCCATATTGCACACTTATTTTAATGTGCTGTCTATGTATTTTACTTTTCAATCCTGCACCAAAACCATACAAATTAGAGTTTCTCAGGTCTAAATCGAAGACACTTATGACATGTACCTGGTAAATTGCCCAACTTAAAACGGCAATCCTTAGCTTCTTCCTTTCATTAATATAAACTGTTTATTTCACTGTAAAAAAGTAAAATCATTTTGCAGGGGCAAGAAAACCCGTTCTTATAGATTGAAAAAGCAAGAATACAGAATTTAATTAAGCCCTTGAAAAATTGAACCAGTAGAAAATTGGAAAATATTTAACTTTTCATCGTTTGTTACAAGACTGATGAAATTAGGATAAAGTACGACGAACATGCACATGAGTTCAATAGTAGTTAAGGAATGTTACAGCACAAATTTATTAACGCTTCCAGTATTCGTTCACTCTGAATAAATTATATAAATACGACACCATAAAAACATTAACACTCAGGTTTGCGGGTTTAAAAAATGCCAGGAAAGCGACAATGTATAAAATAGTGCAATCATTTCAAACATAAATTAGTTTCTGCTAGAACTAGATCGTGACACTCTCTCGTCTAAATAAGTACATGAACAAGCTCCGATTTTGACTTGATATATAAAAAAATGTGGCCGTTAGTAATTAAAACTTGGAAATAAAATCACTGTCACCAAATACAAATTTCAAAATACTAATAATTTTACTATTATTTACTTAATTTATTGTTACGATAGAGACTAATTAATTTTCACAAATTCCATCTAAATTTAAAAAAAATATTTTGTTTGCCCAAAAAAATATCAATATTTCGAAATATTATGCCAAATTATAATAGTACGTAAATAGTGCCTTGAACCTAATTTGGAGAGAGGACATGAAACTGGTAATGAAAAAGAGAAGAATGTTTCCACTGCCAGCTAAAATATCAAAAATTATTTTTAATGATAATAATTTGAAAATACTTAGATTAAGTTATAGCAGTAATATCATTTCCGAATAATATAAAATTCTAAGATGATAATATTATCAAGTTGGACAATAAAATACAATGAAGTAAAATTGATATGAACGGACATTAAACACATGAAATATAATTATGCTGCTCTGAAACTCATTTTCACAAAGGATAGACGAAAAACACAACTGATAAATTAAAGCCTTCCAATTATCAAATAGCGACTATGATTATTCAAATTCAGCATTCAGATGTGATCCAGTCTTCATTTGAAAACATATCAGTTTTTGGTGAATTTTGGCAACAATTCTACCGCCTGTTTAGAGACCAATTGTCACCAATTTGTGGACGAGGTGGCCTGCTATTGGTTAAAGCGAGTGTGTGCAACCTTTAATACAGGAGGGCCAGATACAAATGACCTGGTGAAACTGCGGGCCACACCTGTATTCAACAGGCTTTCTAGTAGTTGCATGCACAAAACTTTTGGTTATTGATCTTCAGACATGCGTTGTTCGCATCGCACAAGCTAGCTGTTGGGCCATTGTAACGTCATTAGCTTAGATTATAAATTGTTTTCAGGTATAGGCTTTGCAATGCAAATGGATAGGAATTACTCGAGTCGCACCTACCAGATTAAACTAAATTAAAAACTCATTTCGTGGGCAGCACACCATTCAAAATTGGCACTTCTCCGTGGGCCGCACAATTTGTTCTTGCAGGCCGCACACCTCTGGGTTAAAGCATTAACCTTAACATGTTGGCATAATAGATTCAAATCCCACACCCATGGTGTAATAAATTGGGTGAGAAATCCTGGAACTTCCCATCCTTTCAAATAAAAACTGCTCGCATATCAATATTTGCTTATACGAGGGCTTGTTCTGACTGAGGGGCATAAATAAGCGCCCGAAAACCTCTGATATCCAAAAATTCTTTTCGAGTGGAAATCTAGTTAGATGAATATCTGGTTACTGCAATTTAAGAAGAGATCATAAATCTAGAACCATTTTTTATAATCGATGAAATTGGAAAACATATTTAGTTTGACACCCACAAATGTCACATTTTAGTACATCAATAATAATTTATAAAAAAAATATGACAGCTATTAATAGGAGGTAATACTAGGATTCCTTGTTTTCCATAGCAAACGTTTGTCAAACTTATATGTTTATCGATAACACAGCTGAATTGCATTCACTTGGCTATGTTTTAAAATGTGAAAAACTCAAGCTCTGCCTTTTGACAACTGTGAAACCTTTTTTAATAAATCTTGATTTTTAGTCTGCAATTGTTCCAATGTTTCGGAATGCTTCGAAATCAAATCTTTCATTTTTGCTCTCAAATCTCTTTGCTCTTGTAAATGTCCTACTTTGATGCATGAAATCTAAAAGTAAGATAAGTTTCTATATTGACTAAGAGGTTAACTAACAAAATTGAAAATTTCGATATATGGGCATTCTTTGGTACCCAAATCTTAGATAAAAAAATATTAGTAAATTTATCATTTCTAATTAGTGTACAAAATGGTACTCCCGTAGTGTATGTACCAGGTTAGGGTTAGGGTGATTTTATCCCATTTTTTCTATGTTTAATTTCTACCACCAGAAAAATTAAGACAATGTATTCAGCACTTACCTGTTTATCTTTTTCAAGCAGTTCTTTATCTTTTTGTGATACTTGCTTTTTCAAAGAACTGATTTCTGCTCGAAGTTGTGTTACAATAACTATATTACCATCATTGACTGTAGGTAACGGACCTGAGGAAAAAGTTATTATGATTAGGAATAATGTATATCATGCGCATAGGTTCTCCAGGATATTGGAAGTAATACTGAAGTATGGCAAATAACATTTTACCAGTCTGACAATTAAAAAATTCATCTGCTCATGGGTGAAGAGAAGATTCATATAAAGTAAATAGTATACCATATCACTACTTAATAAACTTCATAAAACTCGAAGAAAGGAAATCTGACAATACAGCTTGATCTCGTGAAGTAAGGCTGCTAGATATCAGATTCCCAACAATTTCAACATTTAGAAGTGTGTGTGCCAATACGGAGGTAACTAATTTTGTTCACCTACTTTACATCAAGTTGTGTAACAGGAATGAAACCTATGGGCAGGGGGTATATTCATTTGGCTAACAAAGACAGTCCCCAAACTCGTAATAGAAATAAAATAAGGGCAATCGGAATAAAATTATATCCGAACGCTAACCTGGTACACACACTACGGGAGTACCGGAAAAAGTAGAAGCCTTATAACAAATTTAATATAATTATAGTTGAAATGAAACACTGATTAACATACTAGATGAGCCAGAGTCAGTAGTCCGGAATCTTTCAAGTTTAGAGGTTCCATCTGAGGTTTTCAACATTGGCAAAGAAGTCAAAGAACGAGACGTTTTATCCAAATTTGAGTCATCATTTTTATCAACATCAATAATTATTGTTGGCGTCGATTCTGCCATTTCGATGGATTTTTCATTAATATCTCGTTTATGTGACAATTTTTTCTGTAAATGCATAATTTTGGCATCCAACATATTCGCTGCGGTATCGGACTGTTTTATATTATTAGTTTCCTTTTTGTGTAGTCCATGTCTTGATCGCCTCTCATGTTTATGTTTCGTTACGTTCATAGCTGCAGGTGCACTGCGTCTTGCTTCTTTTACTTTAAGTCTGTTCTTTTTCACTTTGGCAATTAAGTCCGCTGGCAATGTGTCAGAAGTTGTAAATTTTTCTTCAGTCTTTGTTGTTAATTTTTTGCTTTTATTTGATTTATGAGATTTTTCTTTATGGGAAGACAAAGTACGACATTTATCATGGTTATTAGACTTTGTTGCGGAATTTGATGTCAATTGTAAATTGTTTTTATTATCCTCAGATTTTGTTTCCGACTTTATAGATTCAACTGGAAGACGATAATCCATATCTTGTGAAGAATATTCATCCCAACTTGTTTGATCTGATATATCTTTTTCATGTATCATAACTTCCTCTTCGATAACAATCTCTGTGGGAGAACTTTCACTTTCTGCGGAAACTGTCCACATTTTAGTCTGAAAATAAGGTGGAATATTGAGAATATTGTTTTAAACAAAATTTCAAAGCAATTTTTTGGATACTCCCACCAGAGTGTATGTACCAGGTTAGGGTTAGGCGATGATTTTATTCAGATTTCCCTTTTTTTAGTTCTATTACGTGTTTGGGGACTGTCTGTGTTATCCAAGTGAATATACCCTTTGCCCATAGGCTCCAGTCTCTTTACACACAACGTAATGTGAAGCGGGTGAACAAAATTAGCCAAACCTTCTTTATTCCTTGTGACATTGCTTCTTCTGAAGCCCTTCGTTTTACTTTCTTCATTGCCTTCTGTGCAGTTGAAGTACATAGCCAGCATAGTAGATTATTCTTGTCCTATTAATGCGATACAATGGTATTAAAACAGTCCATTATTAAAACAGAAATCAATGGTACCTAAATTTGAGTAAAATGATATTCACAAATTGCCTCATTGGCAAGTTGATAACTCACTTTTTACTTTTTATGTTGTATAAAAATCTAAATCACACTTGAATTTCATAAAAATGAGGATTTTCCAACACAGTATTCTTATTACCAGAGCCTTTGGATGATTGAATGCAGCTTTTAATTTACATTGTGAACATATTTGAGGTGGCCCATACTTCTTCATACTACTTGCACATCGTCTGCATTTTGATCCAATGAAAGCAGCATGGAGATGACAGAAGGAGCAACTGCGAGGCTAAATAGATAAGAAAAAAAACAAGAAGATGAATTCACAGACCTGAATTTGCAAAACTTCCTCTTAAAATTTGATAAGAAAAAAACACAGGTGTGGCGCACCTCTGATTACCCTGCGGCCTGCATGGGTTCGCAGGTTCAAATCTTGTGTGGAATATTTATGTGTGGATTGATTGCTGGACTCCTCACCGCCATAGGGTGGTTCATGGAAACGCTTGTAGGTTATACCTTTTTCCACTATCAAGTCCATCATCTGAAACAATGACTGGCTAACTAATCCCATACCCGACATGGACTGGTAACTGGACGAGAGGACGTGGTTATTAAGCCGTCTTGTCGACTTTCCTCTCTTGATGAATATGTGAATCCTGTAAATCCTATCAATCAAATAGAGAAGATATAAAACAAATGGGTAACATATTAACTCCGACAAACCTCTCCATATTCAGCTTTATTTTTAACACATCGCTCACAGATGTGACTCTTTGTTTTACTTTGATTTTGAGCTTCTGTTCTGCAAAACTTGCATCGACTTTTTCCTCCCTCGATGGCCTTTTTCTTATTCTTGACATGACCGTTCAAAGAGGCATCAGAATTATTCTTGTTGTTTAGACATTCCTGTGAACCAAAAGAACAATCGTACTAATAACCAAAAAAGAAGATTTAAAGACAATTGTTAGAGACAGCATTTACTAATGGCTGAGAAGGGTTTTGCTTGTTGTGTGATAAGTTGACTACTAAAAGAGCATTATCAAGCTCAATTCTATTTAGATTGTGCCTTTGTTTCCTTCTGACAGTCCGAACTGTCTTGAACTTCTCAAAACTTCAGCATTTATGTGAGTGATGACAAACGAAGTCATATTTGACAGTATCTCGCTTGTGATCAGTAAAAAATGGACAAATACTTCATGCAATGAAATTTTCTGAGTAATTACACCACATAATGTGCATTAACTTTAATTTTTCTAAACTAAGGCTCAAGTCATTGGCTAAATAAATAGATAAGTCAGTAAGTAAGTTCAGAAGTTAGTTGTATTCTTATGTTAGTATGTTGTATCTTGCTTGCTAAGATGCAAATGTCAACGCAAAAGTTGTTTTGTTACTGCATCACCCTGTCACTAGCAATATACAAAACAGGTCTCCATGACTTATAGCTGTATAGCATACCAGTACGGTATTAGATAAAACTATGAAAGAAAATTACAGAATTATCAAAGTTTTTAGCACAGGCAGAACTGCAGGAAACAGCTACTATTTTGCAACATTTTTACTATTCCTGTATTTTGAAATCTCACTTCAATCATTAATCATAATACCATGAATAGATAGACCCCAATATTCAATTATATCTAACGTTATAAACTTACTCAAAATTAGTTACCTTACCTTACATAGTTGAGAATCTTCAGCTAAATCTTCGAACTGAAACCAGTTGAAACAATTTGTACACGCGTATTGACGTGATCCGGCCATTCGTCGTCCAAAGATAGAACAGTATAATAGTCTAGAATCTAGATGAGCTCACAAATCCCCTATCAAAATGGAATTTCTGAATTTGGGAAACTTGATTGAAACAAATTCAAGAGCCGATAGTCTGATAGTGCAGTAGTGTGCAGGTGATAGAAATTTCCGTCTCTCCCTTTCTAAATTTCCCCTAAATTTATAGATTGGACAAGTCGCTCACTAGGGGGCAAACACGAGTCACTCACGACCCCAGCTGCAGGACACACAGTAATAGCAATGAGCATTCATTGGTAACAGTAAACTATACCAGCAAGGGATTTTTGCAATTACTTTGAATTTTTGAAAATTAGCACAACTTCGCTTTGTTATGTGATTCAGTGTATAAATCAAGCCTTAAAATAGACAATAAATCCAAGACGCCACGGAAAATCAGCCACACCCAATTCACCAATACCAAGTCAGAAAAAATTATTGATAAATTAATTACCAATCGGCAAAGACGTGCGGTATCAATTTAAGATCATTTCATTTCATATACCTCTAAAATAACAATACATACAATCGTAAATATATACTACTACATAGGCTACAATGAATATTTCAAAAAGTTTATATCTTCCAATTGGTAAAAATTAATTGTACTCAATATCGAGAAAAGGGCCACGAGTTCTCACTTCGACTGAATTGTGATAGGCCGGAGTCACCATGCGAATCTGAGACGCGTATTGCTAATATGAACCTCTTATTAAGTAGACTAGACTTTCGATACCTTGAGTAGAATGTTGCAAAACGCAACGTTATAATGGCCCAGATATTATGACTAATTCATGTGTTTCTTTAATTTTGTCTGATTTTAATGACCATCCTTGTCCTTGTATGATCACTATACAGTGTGATAGGTTTTTGCTTAATGTTGGTAAATTGCCGCTTGTAATTAATAAAAAGTATTGTATTATATATATATATATATATGTATATATATATAAATTAATTACCAATCGGCAAAGACGTGCGGTATCAATTTAAGGTCATTTCATTTCATATACCTCTAAAATAACAATACATATATATATATGTATATATATATATATATCGATAGACCCGTGTTCTCCACTCCACTTAATGAAGATAAGAAAATTGTGCAATTCTATAAAATGTATCGTCTGTTTCTTCGAATAACGATTCGAAACATTTTTCTTACGAATCAGGTATTAATCGTACACTATTTCTCGTATAAATGAAAAATAAGGAAAAAATTCCTACAAAGATTGTTCAGAACCCTAACCTGAAATGTAAGATTCTACATAGTGATTTGTATTGTGAAGAGATGCATAACTCATCCATGTAGCATGTAACCCTCTGTATGTGAATATACATCTTATCTATGATAAATTACCTGAATCAATATTATTGCGTTATACACGGTATGTTAGTCGTTGGTTATACATTATCAATATATTGCGTTTGGTACTGACCACCTCTGCTTGAATCTCTACAGGGATATTGAGTTGACATTCATGTTGATCACTATAATATACCGTTCTTTTCGACTTCTATTTTTGATTTACCTTGTTGTTCTAATTGTTTTTGTTTGCGAGGTGGGAGACATCGCTCATTAGCATTTAAATTTCGCTCGATGTTTTTTTTTTATGGAAAATCCCAGCAACCAAATTACACCTACTTACTTTTTTCGAATGTACCAGTAAGCTTTCTTGGATGTGTGGCCAGCGTGTTTTGTGAACTTTCGATGACTACAAGTGAATCATTTGAAATGATTCAAATACAAATTACCAAATGAGATCAATTCGAATGCGACCGATGATTCTGTTTGATCTAGTCATACTGATCGATCCAGTCTATGGTATTCACGCAGACACATTTTCAATACACAACAATACATTATTTAACTTTTTTTGACGGAAACAAACAGTGAATAAATAATAAAAGGTAAAATATAATGAATAATACTGCATAAAAATACGCGTTGCATCAAATTACAATAGTGAGCAAATTTTCTTGGGTTTTTCTGAATTTGCTGGATACAAAATTGCCGAAGCAGTCTCTACAAACAATTCCCTGATATTCTCTTGCGTCTTAGCTGAACATTCTCTGTAAAAAAGTACTCCCAACTTCTCCGCTAATGCAGATCCTTCTTCATACCTAGAATTCCATTTTAAAAAATACATCCTAAATTTATTCATCGTGAATGGCCTGAATAATTAGATGAGCATAAATCAGTTTACATTGTAAAATTGTTGAGTCACTTTAGAATTCTAAGAAGTATGAACAGTCATATCCAATACCATTACATTTTTTTAGGCTCACACCATACAGACAGCACAATTTCCACAACCTTCACATAAAAACAGAGCACTTTTGACCATAGTATGCACCGGCCTACCCGCCTACGTACGAGCAACTTAATTATTATTGAAGCAAATCTTTATTTTTTCAAATTTTTGCAAAACATGTCAACCAAATGCTATGCGTTATTAAGTATATTATCCTGTTACTACATATGGTTATAGATAATATATTATGGATTGTCACGACAGGTTTTTTTTTCAGTAAATTGAGACTGATAAAGAAGAGTGTTCGATTTCTATAAGACTTGTGCGAATTTACCTATACGAATGATTACTCACGTGACAGGACGTTTTCCTTGTTTTTTCAACTCTTCCGCCACCGCTTCCGAATTTCGTAAATCTATTTTTGTACCGACTAATATCGTTTTTGCTCTCGGTACGTGATGAGTTACTTCGGGAAACCATTTTTCGACAATATTGTCCATTGACGTTGGAGATGTTACAGAAAAACAAAGTAAGAAAACGTCTGTTTTTGGATATGACAGAGGACGAAGTCTGAAACATAGATTCATATTTTTCTACCATTTATAAATAACAGTAACTAGAATATACACATCCTTCATTTATGATCAAATGCACCACCATTAAAATCAATGATACCCAATAAGGGTTATGATGCATTAAATTTGATAACATCTTTGTACGTAGGAAGAGATTTCTCATCCGGCTTCTGACTATGGGACTTTGTCACAGCCATGTTCAGTCTTGTTTTTGATATCCAGTGGTGATATAATGTTTTACGATGTACCTGTCATAATCTTCTTGACCCGCCGTGTCCCATAGTCCCATATTTACAAGAATGTCATTGACCATAACATTTGCTGAAAAATTGTCGAAAACTGTTGGGATATATTCTTCTTCAGGGAAAGCATTGTTGGTAAAACTTTGTAGAACGCATGTTTTTCCGACGCCTCCATCTCCAACTATCACACATTTAACGGCCTTGTAAAATGAATCAAGAAAGTAAATCCATTCATATGAGAATAAGTTTTATTGGTAAGTCTACTTGTCACTGGGTATCTATATGTAAATAGTTTTGTTTATACAATTGGTTTTTGCTATACCAATGTATGGATATGGCAATACTAGTGAATGACAAAACCATTCAGAAATATTTCAATCACTTCGATGTTTTGGGTTTTATAATTAGGCATAGTTGCATAACTGAAATATATGAGCACAAAGGCGGTAGTATCGAGCATCAGGAATCCCAACTGAAGAAATATAGTAGTTTGGGCAGAAACGTCTGGGGTTAAATAAAAATGTAAGAGCCTTCGATCCAGCAAGAAAAAAGAGAAGTGATCACTGGTGCACTATATATTCAAAATTAAAACCAACATTTTCATCAAAATATAACTTCGTGTTATCAACATTAAGAACCGAACACATAAGCCGCCAAATACGCAAATTATTGAATGATCTATTATTCTATTACATTTGGCAAACCTTTACCTTCAAATTAAAAATTTTGCATTCGGAATTTTGTTTTTGAGTCAGACTCTATTTCACTTTCTTAAATTCGTTTACAAAGTTGTATGACAACTCATAATCCAATAACCAATATATATCTTAGTACTAGTAAAATAGTGATATATATATATTCAGATTCCACAGCTAATCATTCATAATTATATACATAAAATTATAATAATAAATAGGATTTATGTATGTAACATACTTGCTGCACGGACATCTCTCTTTAAGAATTGGATGAGAACTTGATATCAGCGAACAAAATTTTGTATCCAAACGGCAATTTATTTATTGGTAGCTAGTGACTCTTTATGTCTGTTTATCAAGACAGTCCACCTAAGGTATATAATAAGCTTCCGCCACATAATGAATTGCATTTGCGTGGTGGACGTTCTCAATCTATTACATTGTTGTTTTATCGGTTTCATTTGAGTATTTCAAGCATAGTATGATGTGGAATTTGTGCGGCCCACGATTAACTGGTATTTGAATAGTGATCACAGGTGCTCTCTTGGACTATTTTAAATAAATACACAATATAAAAAATGTGTTTCAAATGAGAAATTTATTGTAATCATTATTATACAGTCAGAAATTTCTGGTGGGTCAATATGTATTCAATTTAGCCGTGAATTAAATTTGTTAGAATTAGACTTGTACATAACGCTACTCGAATTGTATTTATTGTATTCACATTAAAGTACTATGAAATTCTATACAACATTGCTTGCTATTTTTAATAGTGATGAATTAACCAGCCCATCAATTGCGTTCGTGTGACTGCATATCGACGTAGCATGTGTCATATGTCTTGCTATATAACCTGAGAACCTATTACGACAACTTATAACAGGATATATATATACGTGATAATGTGGTCTTCATCATCTTCTCCTATAACATTTCAGACACTATACACATCAGTTTTAAAGCGTTTTTAATAATTACTTTGTCAAAATTTTTCTTGCTTCGGTATCACATGGTTTGGTCATTTATCACGCCACCATGGCAGAAATTGCCACTTTTCTCCAACGACCACCTTCTGTCCATGCAGTTCACGGTCGGAGGCATCATGAGTGGGCTTTCTGTTAACTTTTGGATGTATGTGTGGAAAGTTGGATTGTATATCAAAATCAAAACAAATAAAATAAATCATTCTTGATAACATTCAAAGCCTTCAAATTTACTGAATTTGTTTATTGCTCGTGCATTAAGACCTATGACGATTCCTGCATTATATCATTACACCAAATGCCATGAACTTAGGTGGTTTCGTGTTGCGTGCAGTAGTTTTCAGGGATTTCTGATGTGCCATATATATAGTATATATATTACCGGTTTGACTCATGACTACTGATCACACTAATGAGGTACGCTAAAATTGTCTTATTCTTTTTGCATAATACAGAATTTGTATACAAATCCCTGTTTTTTTTACATGGCCGATGTTCAGAAAAAAAAGGAGTTGGACATCAAATATTTGAGTCTCATTCATAAGTATACAGGTTACCCAGATAATTGGTATCTTTTCCAGCGCGGTATCTTGTCTAAACCTATTTCGTTTCAATCATTTTTATTTTCAATACAATTTCAATATGTGGAAAATTCCGTTATTTAAAAAGAGCCTTCGTAAGAGAAAATAGTAAAGACATTGTATATACTAAACAAACATGAGAGATACTGATATATTGACGCCGAACCTGTTATATTTATGCTTATTTAATTTAATCTGGTGGCAACTGACTCTGGTTGCGTCCCAGTCATGTACCAAAAACATCTGTTTATTTGATATTTATATATGTATGTATGTATATATTGTTTTGACGAAATAAACTCTCTCTACTGTGGGACATTTTTATTCCTTCTTCTTATATATCTGATAACAATCTTTTTATCTTACAATAAACAATATATTATTTATATATTGTTAACCATAGAGACCTTATAACCGTATAAGCAAATAATAGCTTTTTATCCAAAACGTGAGCAATACTGTAAAAATCTCAAATTGTGATAGAATTTTGAAGCAAAAGTGTAGATTGGATATTGGGAGAACACCACAGTCAAGCGTGGTACTTTTGGGATATCCGATTCAAAATTGCACCATGGAGATTTTTTGATGGTTTATCAGCCAAACACATAGCAATAGGTATACGACAACTCCATTAAATGATCGAGAATAAATACCGAGACGAATTAGCAAAATAATAAATTCAATTTGAATCAATACATAGCCTACTCTGAATTCCTCCAAAATTAATTTAAATTCGGTCTTTCAAATGTTAGTTTTTGCCCATTTTATGGTGATAAGTTCAAAGTCTGTGAATTGCCTACGGGCTAAACGGATATATTTATGGGTCAATTAGATCGAAGTGCTTATTTTAGATGCTAATATTAAAAGCAATGTGCATTAGTGAAGGGTGTTCGTCATTTTATATTCTTTTAACGGTATGTTATGTTTATGCAAGGGCGACACATGGCGGTGAATATCTGACATTCAATTCGTCGTACCAAAGAATCATTTTTCACTAGGACGTAAGATATATATTCCGTTATTTTGTCTGCGGAAAAAAAACTGTAACAAATCAAAAATATAACGCGATGTTTGGTATAGAATAGTTCAGAGATCCTCTAACAGAAAGTTCGTGTTGCCTTGTCGAAGAGACCATTTGGTTCGTATATCTAAGAATATTGAAGTATGTATGCCAATATATGAGAAGTTAAAATTTCCTATATATATAGAAAAGTTCAAATGCCTGTTTGGAGTTTTCAGAGGCCGCGCACACGCATAGATTTACTGCGCACAGACGTATTTCGATGAAATCGAATTTTCTCGGTTGGCAGGTTGAGAAAGTTTGTTGTTGGCCCACCCATTACCCGGTTAGAACGCTAAAATTCCTTCATTGGTTTTTGCACAAATATTAGTCATTTCCAAAAAAGTGCGCACACACCAAAATTTCTGCCCGCACATACTACAAAAAATTAGAGGGAACATTGGTTATGGTCGATATTATTTATTTTTATACATATATACATGTTTCATTGGGAAAGTGGCGAATACGGCCGTTACTTTACATTTGGCTCATCTCCTGTATATTCACTTTTTGAATACATAGTCTCGGAACTTCCTGCCCTAAATGTGAAACAGATATGGAAACTGCACTAATTTAAATGCAAAAGACCCCAAATATTCAATTTTCAAAAATGTGTGTACCCCATCCCCGTTCAAACTAGAGACATATTTACCAGAGAAGTTCTAACATGACAGCATAAGTGAATGAAAATCAAAGTTATCACGAATGAAATAAAACACACAAAATCCAATCATAGTCGCAATCTCTCGAGTTTGTTAAGTCCCCTTCAAATGCAGCTAGCAAACATATAACTCGGACAGTTTTCCATCTGCATTCATGCGTTCGTCATCTCCGCATTTGGGAGAAAATGTTCCATCCTGGATTCACTCCTCCTCTCCGCAGGTTCCCGCTCCGATAGGCAACAGTACTAGCTCATATTGACCACGCACAATGAGATTCCAACAATTCAGGGCTCCACCACTGAAGTCAATACACTCAATCCCATTTCTGAAAACCGGTCACAACAGTCCAGCCAGTCTCAACCACAGCCTGCATATTGAGCAAACATCATTACTCGAAAGCTCATTCATAAAAAAAAAACATTGTTCAACACCAAGGGGGGACAATTTCAATTCCCAACTCTGCTGCAACTTGGAACACACAGTCTTTCCACCACTAGACATTATCGTCAGCCATATCAAACTCACTTGAACAAAAGCCCATAGTCTACTGCTGGTCAGGATCCACTACATATTCACTGCCTCCGCCGGATGAATACAGGTCAGGTCCATTTCTCATAAACTTGCCCAGACATTGCGCTGCTCCTATCCGAAAATCTGTGCATTGCCCCCCTTGAAACACCGTTCCTGAAGTCGACGCCTTTGGTACACGATTTTTCTATGCTGAAATTCGCTTCCTTTTGTCTTCTTTGAAATAGCCGTCAATAAATCTGTCCAAATACGCTGCGTGCTTGCCATTGTCACGGACGAAGATGTAATCCTGGTGTGCTCGCCATTGTCACAGTTTATGAAGATATTGCTACTGTGTGTTGAATGAATCAGAAGACTCAAGAATTCCGGATTGGTTGTTTATTGTACGGCAACTCCAATATCAAACTTATAACAGATTACATCACTAAAAAGACGACCGACCTCCAACCCGACGGCCGTAGAAATGAAAGCGAAAGATATAATTTCCTCTCACGTGTAGTGAGTGGTCGGAGTCCAGATTCGACAAAACAGCATTGAATGAGGGTCAACATAACAGTCTATATAAATATATATACACACAATATAAACATGTACGCCATGGTCCGCGAAAAAATCAACGGTGTTATATAGAAATTTCGAAAATTCAATTGGAAATGGGATAGCTTTTAACAAAATATATAGAAGATAGTTATTAAATTGTACTTGATAAGGGATATATATAAATGATCATGAGTGTGTTGAAAGTTACTGCTAACACTATGTGATTAGGCTCTGACCAATATTGAATTACCAATATATGACATATGGTCATACAGTATAATATAGAGCAGTCAGACCAGAAATCGGTGCATAGCTTTAGCAATCTCAAGGGTATGAATGTCGGACAGTTTCAACACTCTGGTTTTATGGTAAAGGGTGTTTAAATTTGTACGCTCTGGAGAAAGTTCTAACAGCTGTATTCTGTAAAACCTCTAATTTGTGAATGTTGGTTTGAGTTGCAAAGCCCAATGCAGTTATAGCATATTGGATGTGGGATTGAAAACGAGCAAAATAAACGGTTCGCAGGGTAGCATCCGGCACATAATGCCTAAGTTCTCCCAAAATCCCAACCGACCTGGACAATTTCTTGTGCATCTCGATAATATGAGTGTTTCATTTTAAGTTACTATCTTTATAGAGCCCGAGATATTTATAGGATTGAACAACTTCCAAAACAACCCCCCTGCTTTTGATTAGGATGGTAAAATGTTTTTTAAGCGATTTAGAACTGGATAGGATGACTTTTAGATTTTTCCACATTCACAGTGAGTTTGTTGCATAACATCCACTCAATTATTTTATTCATTTCACTGTTCAAAGTATGTTGGAGCGTGGTTGAATCTTTGGCACTGGCAAGTAAGCAAGCATCATCGGCAAAGAGTTTTGTTGTTAAAAGAACCGAACAGTTTGACTGTAAATATATACTACTACGGTTTGACAAATCATTTACGAAAAGTAAGAAAACCAACGGTCCAATGACCGAACCTTGGACAATTCCGCAGTGGATGGGCAATATCGGAGACCTATAGCATCCTACCTAGTACCTACCTCAACAAACTGTGATCGACCAGTCAGGTAATTACATAACAGTTTGCTTGCATTGCCTCTAAAACCACAGTGTATCAACTTTTGGACAAGGATTTGATGGTTAACTGTGTCGAAGGCTTTCGGTAAAATATCTACACTAAATGATAAAATAAACAAGAGAGCTACGCACAAATATATGGACACGTTAGACCAGAGCGAATCAGTCTTTACCGGTACCTTTGACGCTACCGGTACCCTCAAAAAAGTTCTGAATTTCCAGGAGCAAGAATTTTGCAGAATCAAAACGTACAGCCAGTCATGACACTGACTAAAATCCGTGTTCCCATGGATAAAAAATAATACAGCAAAATTTTAGACGAAATATCAAATTTCATAGAATTCACGCAAAATTTTGAAATAAATAAAAGTAATAGCCTTCTAGCGAAGAAATTTATCTTTAACCACTGAAAATTTCAAAGCAATTGGTCCAGTATTCGAAGAGAAAAGCGATTTTTTAAAAACGTGTCAAAGAACAAGAACAACAACAACATAATAATATGAAACGATCGTTATGGCCACTAAACGTGTCCAATAAACGTGTCCAATAAATAAAAGACCCAAAAGTATGATGTATGCGACTAATTACAAGAAAAAATATGGAATATTATCATGGTCAGCTATTTTGCCTTTTTCTAGATTATTACTTGGTGAACTTCTAAAAGTGTTGTTGGCTCCAGAAAAATAGGAATTCTGCGGTGGAGCACCTAAAAAGATTTCGTACTGTGTGGGACATTATCGACAAGTCTCTTTCCTACAGATAAATTTTTTTTTATTGAATTCAGCGGATACCGCGACATGGTCTGGGACTATGGTACCATTTTCAAGCTTCAATTCCGAGCTAGTAGTTTCATCATTGGATCTAACTTTTTGATGTCATTTATAGTTTTCCAATTGCGCTTGACATCCCCTCTGTTGTTCTCGGAAATATTATGGTAATACATTTGTTTTGATCTTCTCTGCAAATGTGTCAAAATGTTCTTATATTTTTTATTAAAGTGGAGACGCTAGGATAAATTTCCCTTCTGGAACTTACTTTTGAACATATTGTTTTTATGTTTGATGTAATTATGAATTCCTTTGGTAATCCAAGGTTTGAAGTAAAATTTATTTTCTTTACGTAAAAATGGTCTTAATGGGGCATGCATATTGAATAACCACTTGAAGTGGATAAGAAAAAGATCGAATGAGTTATTAAAGTTTTCTACATAATATAACATTAGTAAAATTATTACACATTGACTTAGCTTTTAGCCTGAATGAGTCAGCACAAAATTTAGCCATGTCCCGTTTCATGCGAGTGTTTGTCATAACATTGCCAGTAGTTGATCATATTGTACACATTATGGGAATGTGGTCGGCAAAATCACCGAGCAAAATAAATGACGAAGTGCAGGAATTTATGATATTGGTGTATGTGGTCAATTAATGTGTGGGAGGTTGAGGTCACTCTGATTGGTTTGGAGATGAGTGGACATATGAAATTAGTCATTAGCATATCCAGATACTTGGTAGTAGGATTGTCACAAGAATTAAGAAGATTTATATTAAAGTCGCCTAATATTATAAATTACTTTTTAACCATTGCCAGCTTCTCAAATAAACAATACATTGCTGTAGTTAATGATGGGCTATTATTCTTTGGATGTTTATATATTATACCGATAACAAGATTTTGAATTTTTGGTTGGTTGGGTTGGTTGGAAATACTTGAGTTCGATCCACAAGTCCTCACTGTTTGGGAAGCAAAGGCTGAAGTCAGTGCATACATGATAAATCAGATTGTCCCTGATATAAAAACCAACATCGCCTGCGCGAGTAAACAAGGGGGCATGAATGAAAGTGTAACCAGGGATATCAATATTTACAACAGCTGTCTCACTTATGATCCTGGTCTCAATAATTTGATGCAGAATACAAAAATTTGAAATAAGCTCAACTAGATTATCGGCATATTTTGCCAAAGATCTGATGTTATGGTGCAATATAATAAAATCTGTTGGTAGAAAACTTGAAGTTACCCCATTGCTATTAGATATTTCGAGGTATCGCCTTGCAATAGTAGGTTGATTCCCAAGTCAGATAAGGATCATTCATAGATGAGGAACGCTAATGGGTTCGAATTGAATTAGATAATATGAAGTTGGTTGAGGCGAGGTGGGCATTAGAGGTCATTAGATGGGCTATTCCAATGGGTACTAAAGGTAATTCAACCAATAATATGATAGAATATTTTACTCAGATATGGCAGTAAAAAATTAATTAGACTCATCTTTTTTTAATAAGATCTTCGTCTTCAGTTATGGATAGAGTGTTAGTGTATTTGTTCTTTTTATCAGCACCTTGCCATTTGATGTCTATAGGAAGGCGTAACCACATTGCTTTTTGAGAACTTTCGTTTTATAAAATATGTTCTTGTTTTCGTCGGTCAAATTCTCAACAGCAAACGCTTTAGATAGGTTTCTTATGGATGTTGAATTGGTAGCGGTTTTGATTAAGTGGCGATTTTTGAAGATTCTAGCTGTGATTTCCCGATTGGTAAATTTTGCGACATTCGGTTTATAGATGTTGGAATTTCGCGTTGGACAACGATGTGTTACAGAGATATCAGATGGTTTGATGTCCACATGAATAATTTTTTCAATTTCTGTCACCAATTTGTCGGTGTCCTCATTTTTATTAGGTGCAATGCCATGAAATTCTAGATTGTCCCATCTAGATCGGCACTTTTGTTCCTTAATTTTTTCTGTGGCGTAGAATAATTTGTCCCCTAGGACCGGGGTATAAACCAACTCTTACAGATCTCTTATTTGTTTGCCATAGAGCACAAGTTTGTCATCTGTTATTTTTTTCTTGGCAATAATCTCATCATATTTTTCTGATTGAAAACTTTGAGATTCTCCCTGATAGAAGCTTTTTTTTGCTTTCAGAGATACTATTTGTTCCGCCATACATTATTTTAGCCCAAGACTCATAGGTAGGTATTCAGAGGAGAAGTTTGCGGAGTTGAAGTTTTCAGCAAGGCATTTATTTGAAAATTAAATATGGTAATTGGTCTACTATATTTCTCTGTATTGCCTCCTGGAGATTCATCTGGAAGTAGAGATGTTGTTGAGCGAAGCCATGTTGTTATAGATGTTTGACATATATGCTCGAATTGATGTTGAAGTGCACAGCTATGATTCAGTTAGAGTCTAACTGTTAGACTATTATGCTAGTTTTAGGTTAGATTTTAAAACTATACTCAAACAGCACTATACCTTAATCAAATAGCGAATGACTTCACCTGACTTATTTTTTCACTCACAGCACGCAAGGCAATTTTAGAGCTACACTAGCGATCTATAAACTGTCTAAGAAAGGATACTCATTAAGATTAAATTTGGGAAAGCCCGCTCTAAATATTACAGTGACCGTGTGATGTTGCGTTATCGCATAATTTTTCGCGCGGCGTGATTTCTCAATGATTTCACGGGTCACTGCGTTATCAACCGCGATTTACTCCAAAGTTCAGACCATTGAGGTATACACCTCAATGGTTCAGACGCGTTGCTCGATGGTTTGACTATGACTTTAACATCAACGATTGGGTTTACTACTGAGGCTCTGGATACGGAGAAATAAAAGAATATGCAAAAAAGACGGTGGTGGATTCTCCTGTTTTTCAGATAAAGAGTACCCGAGGTAGAAAGATACCTGGTTGGTGTGGTTTCGTGCAGTACGGTGTACCTCTGCTGTACCGTACCCTAACATTCGTATTTACCAATACAGCAACTACCGTTGTTCCAATTTTCCGTATCATATAGTCATATGACCAACCCTATTTACCGGTAAGTAGGGTACCGGTATAACATAAAGCACGGATACTGTACAGCACCAGTTCACCTAATTGTTTATAAATGCTGCCAAATACCAGATCAAGATGTCTTGAAATCTATAAGATGCACTGACGTAATATAAGATAACTGAGAAGCATTGTGTGATTAATTTATGATATAATCTTCCACCAAACTTTAAAAAATATTCTGTTCAGTATCAAATAAATAAAATAATTTTGTGTTTTTTGTAGAAAGTGAGAGCTATGGAACCAGAATTTTATTTAACAACGATTTTTCTCTTAAATTTATATATATAGTTCTCTAAGTTCCCTTAATAAAAATTGATCTATCAACAATACCATAAGACACTTGGTGGTATCAATGCCACACGCATATATCGTTCATGGATAAAAGAATTTCAAGATGTTTCTTTCTGGACATTGAATATCGAATTAAATAGAAAAAATTTCTAAAATGTCTTTAAACGAATTTTTCTATCAGAAAAAGTTTGTCGTCCAATGTAGATGGTGTAATACAGGGTACCTAAAGAAAAAGGTACTATGGCGTAGAGGAATGGAAACAAATTGAAAGCATAAAATTGAAAAGGGCCGTGTACAATAATATACACAAGAAAAAATAACCATATTTTGCCCTAATATTTTTTTGTGAATATCTGGACGTATATGTAGATATATTTGGACGACACGATAAGCAGCATGTAAAATAAGAGGTTATTTTTCAACGTAGCACCCCGGGATTTCTGTAGATCGCAATGAAATTTTTACATTATCGATTGTATCGATATTAAGAGTTTCGCGAACTAGATCTAATTTTTCATCGTCTGCAACGATGTCCGTATTATCTTCGATTGACGATTCCAAAGAACAATTATCATCACCAAAGCTCACGCAACCTGAACTTGATGATGACTTCCGTTGTCGACGAGAAATCACATCATTGCCTACAGGCCGAATTTCTGCATCAGGGATTGTTAGAAACGCACTCTTTTCCATGTAGTTGCCATTTGTGTAATCTTCTATTTCAGATAACGTGTAATAATTTGTAACAAAACTGGCCTCGTTTTCATCGATTTCAGCCTCAATAACGCAGCTCAGCCCGGTTTGGGATATATTGTCACAATCCGATGAACTTCTTTTGCTGGATTCCGAAAAACCAGAGTCGGTGTTCGTATTTTTTTCTGATGCCCGAGGACATTTGAAGCTGCTGCAATGCGAATCTACAATACCAGTTTCATTTCCAGAATCTTGCTGATCCCATGATACATCGTCTGAATGAAGCATGTGTGCGATATCTCTATTTTTAATTTTATCTTGTAGTTGGTGAACATCAGCAGAAGTTTCGCTTGGTTTTGATATAAGATCGACTTCTTCCTCGGTTGTGTTCATGACTTCACAGCCCGTAAGCACAGAAATATAACGATCAAATTCATTGCTTTCTTTTTCATATATACTTTCTGAAAATTGAGAATTCGATATTAAAATCATGTGTCATAAATATATAACCCGATAGATGTAATACGTGGTCGTGGTCACTGAAAATTTTTGTGACTATGAAACTCTTTGCCCTCCCCGTGTAAAGTTGGGTTACTTATATATTTATTAACCTCATTTATTTATTTCACTGACACAGTATATTTTATTTAAATATAAATAGGTATTTATATATATTAGGTAAATATATATAGGTATTTAAAAAATCACTTTTAGACTTCAGTTTGTTTGGTATTTCTTTCACACATTCGTAATGAATACTTTCAAAATTAACATCATCGACAAAAGCACAATCTTCCGTATTACGAGCAACAAATGAATCCTGTAAAAAAATGTAACATTTATAAATATAAGTATAAATTGTGGGGATAGAGAGTTACAACTTAAGAACATTGTGCTACAAGACGGAGCTTAAACATTTAAAGTGAACAGAAATGAACTAATAACCCATATATATATATATATATGTATTATTGGCCATTATTAATAAGAACGATAAAGATAGTCAGAAAAAGGTCAAGACCTTTGGTGGCATATACAAAAAGGTAACTTTAAGCAGTGAACACAGAAAAAATTATCAAAAAATAAAACTTTCCACGTCCGCACATCTTTTGTACCTGAAACGGCATAGATACAAAAACCATTTACATTGGTCCAGATTACTGTGTAATTTATTATATTCTAAAAAGAATACCTTTTTGTTTGAATATAATATAAACGTTTTTTAAGTAATATCCCGTTTCACAATTAGGATTTACATATTATTATTAGAAAAACAATTTATTTTTATTTCATTTTAATGCGATTCTCAATAATCTAATCTCAAAATGGCGATTAATTATGCCCAGAAGGCGCTCGCGTCAACCACCAAATTGACAGTCGGTCGGGAGTTCAAGACGGCTTTGTTTAAAATGAATGAAGTTGCATGCATACAACTGAAAAAACTGAAATTCAGTTCTTTCGAAATATGTTTGACTGCCAGTTCATTGATAGTTTTTCATAAAATTCCATGGGGAAATGCTACTCTATGAAATTAACTGTTGAATAAATTGGGCATCAAAATATAATTACCGGCAACTCTTTGATTGAAGCTTCCAAGGAAGGTCTACATCTAGCTACAGATTTTCTATATTTCCACGTGAAAAACACAATGATGAGAAGTATGGTTGATATTGATAAGGTTATAACAAGTGTTTTCCACGTGACATTGGATTGACCCAAGTAACAATATTTGTCTGAATGATTTAAGAGGAGACTAAGAACTAACAATGACTATTTGCATGTTACGAAAGTAAATGGTGCTTCTAAAAATTATGGTATTTTGCAGCAGATAAGAAAAAAAACTTCAACATAGACGCCTTTTTCCTAATGAACCTCACCACTCATACCTTTGGAATTGGGTAGTTTAACTGGATACTTTGTTTGGTAAAAGTTAGTACATAGAAAACAAATACATAGTAAATTAACAAAGTTGAGCTTCCGCTGACGCAGTTTATAATCACCAAGCAAGATTCATAAGCTTGCGGTGTAAGTAAGAGAGCCAATTTTTTGTGTGCTTTTATTTTTATAAACCGCAAATTTTGTGGAAGGCATTTAATTTTAAATTCGAAAGAAGATTTTAAAAACACTTCATAAAATAAAAATTGGTATATCATTCTTGAGGATTACTCCCAAGCTATATGTTTTTGTATTGAAGATTATATACTCTTGGGATCTTATAAGCTAACTCGATTACGCTTCATTAATTACAGCGTTTAATATCAAGTGTATAGTAGTTCTTTACGAATGATAATCTTAAAAAAATTATAAATGAAAGATTATATTATACTTTCTATAAAAAGATAAATTCGCAAATCCCAACCTACCATTGTTGCAAGATCTTTGACATATTGGATTCGAGCTCCATTTGTTATCATATCCTTTTAGTCGTGTGAAGAAACACACAGTCTCTTCAGTATTTCGTTTATACCTTGATAAAATATGCTCGGTAATGTTTTTTGCTGTAATATTTTCTAATAGATCGCATCTCTTCAATGTTTTCCCAACAAGAACGCTGTTTTGGTTTTCGTCTTTTTCAATCCCTTCAACGTCTCGAGAAAATTCACTGTGTGATTCATTGCCAGTTTGTGCAAAGTCAGAAGGGGCGTGGAAAAAGCAAAAATCGACGCTGTAAAATAAAATAAAAACAATACAATTTTAATGTATTATTTATTGATTCGTGACCCTTCATAATGGCGCCAACAATCGGGATACATGACTAGAAAAATTAGAAAATAACCATCAGAAGCCTACGATTATATATTCACAGATTTTTAGAACTGGTAAATGCAAAAAAAGCTTGGTGTTCCGAGTCAGATGGGTTTCACAATCTTTTTCGAAATTTTTCTTTGCTCAATTCCGATCGGGACACGGTCAAGAATTTAATTAAAATGTCGCAAACTGTATTATATAGCTCACTAACAATCAAAATTGGAAATTCTATATCAGTTATTTTCACGATTCGTACATGAAAGCTGAAACCACTAAAACATCTTCTTGTAGATGTTCCAATCTAATCGTTCTTGAATATTTGTAGCGAGTCAAAGCAATTTAAAATTGCTGTGTTAATGTAGCATCATGAAATTATATTTAATGACATCATTTCGAGATTATTTCATAAATTACCAACTTCACAAATCATACATGCAATTCGAAAAATTATTTTCGTAGAGTTGCCTCCTACATGTGTCGTATTTAGTTACGACTCCATCAAATATATTTACTAAATAGTATATATTATTGAGCTTTCCGTCATAAATATATTTTGGGGTGATTTTACTCTGAAAATCGATGAAAGATCGAGTCGTCTGAACGTACATTGATGAGTCAGAGAAAATATTGACTTGACTTCAATATCATACTTCATAGTGATCATCAATCTTGTGCCTTCATTTTTACCGACGGACCAATACCGATTACTCTTTGCAAGCTTCCAAAAAGCAACCGAGATTTACTCCGTTCATGGCACTTTTGTTTTACGGTACGGTATGTAAATTTATTAGTGAGAGTTGAAATGAAAACACTGATTATAGGATAAAATAAAGTTTGACAAGAAGACATGGCGATTTGACGTTCAAAGCAATTTTCGAGTTTTCGATCAAATTAAAAATATCAGTGCTATTAAATATCGGCTGATACGATATTTAGAACAGACATTCCAATTGGAATTGGATGCACGATCACGTGAATCAAAATGTCAAATATTAAGAAAATACATAGAAGTTGTGAAAGTGGAAACGTTGGGTATGATTAAGCATACGATCCAACTGTTTCTGTTTTGACATACCACATTGACGACATTATTATGTTTTAATTTTAGCAGAAATATTCGTCATATTTCAAATCTGCGAGTCGAAGTTTCCTGGATTTCAATTTAATATTTGCAAGTTGATCTATATCTTAATTTATGAATAATTTATTTGATGTGAACCGTGTCGCGTAATAGTTCTCGCACGAAACATGTATTCATTTCAAAAAAGAAATGAACGCTACTAATATTTGAGCATATTTTTATATAAAGTATAGCGTATAACTGTACTTTACACTTTACAAATCTTTAATTTATTATTCTGCTGCCAACTGCAATTTAGCGAACAAAGTATTTAATGCAAAATAAATTGGCAGTATAATTCGCAATATATGCGACGAAAAGTATTATAGATTGCATTATACCCGTCCAAAACAATGTGGTATTATTTTCTTTCCATTACCTGTCCATAGGAGTGACCTTGCCCAGTAATGTCATTTTAGTGTTACATAAAATGATGTTTACAAACAATCTAAGGCGTCGATGGAATAAGAATTTCCGTGACGGATTTTAACTAATAACATGTTGATATTACATAAAGTCATTGTTGTGATAAGATATACCGATCACTTGATCCTATCTTGTTTATTAATTCAAGTCAGCAAGTTCCATATTTAAACATTTGTGTATAAACAAAAGTCTCACCTTCTCTGTGTATACGTGAGGCAGAAAGATGCAAAATAACAACATCATAAAAGTACAAAAATTTACGAAAATAATCAGAAAATATCACTTACGGAGGATAAAAACTGTCGGTTGAGAGGGGTTGGTAAATTCCTTTGATCGATATAATACCACGAACCAGTTCTTTGCATGGTGTTCTATCTGTTTCACTGCACCATTTCAATTCTTCTTGATATTCTTAAGGAAAGACATGATTTGCTGTTTAGTCCAACATGGATTAAAGTAGATTATGTTTGTATTCATATATATTAATGAATTCCGGGCGCTTTAACTTAAGTTTCTTTAAAACAAATTCCTAATCAGCATGCAATAATTGAAAGATTTACTCTGTAATGCAGTTGTAAAACTAGTGAGGTTTTGGGTGGCACTTTCTAACGAATTCGGTCGTATTACTTATGATCTGAAGCTTTATATTTTTAATAATTTTGATCATATTTTCATACTTAAATGCAACAAAGTGTATATTTTTACTCCTGGAAATATAATCCGTCTTATATTGTTTAGTGATGGATTGCACACGCAAAAAAATGGTTCATCAATTGTCTAAAGCGCTGAATTAAATATTCATTCTACCATGAGGACAGCACGTGCTCCTGAAGTACATACCAAACAACTGTAATTCACAATAATGTCCAGATTTTCTCATTGGCAGGTAAATAAAAAATACTTCGTCCTTTTTCCTCTTCGGCAACATGCAAGTACTAGTTGGGGTCATTCGGCAACAATCTCCAACACTGCGCCAATTTTCTCCAATTTCTCTATATGCAATTAATAAAACATGCAAATAAGTTTAAGTCAATAATTAAGGACATTGTGGACGCGCTCATGTTTACATTCTAACTTTAAATGAGGCCACATACAAACTTGGTATCGGCCGGAGAAATGTCGTCCTAGACATAATAATTAAATAACTAAATCAGGTTAAAGCATATATCAAGTTTGAAGAAGCGTAACTTTCAAATTCATGACTGAGAATAATGACACAAACAAAAATTATTTTACATGAAGACATACATTACAATGCGTACATGTAATAATAACCAAGGATAAGTCTTCTTATTGAGTTTAATTGTTTTTTTATCTTTTGAAAACCGAGACATTTTTCATATTTCGAGCAGTACATATATACAAATTATTCTGAATTACCGCCATTGTGGAAATATAAAATATATCAATCAAGCTAACATAAATCTGCTTACGAAATAATCGTATACGTCAAATTCTGTGCGTAGTCCCCTTTTTCATAAATGTCAATCCAAAACTTGACGTCATCTCGAGATATGAAAAGATCTTGATGTGAAATACCAGCACAGTCTGTCATATCGCCATCGTCTAAATTAAAAAGGTATATTGCAATTTTATAACTACAAGTAATTATATTATACAGTATTTCCTATCGAATTGAAATCAAAGTCATATACACAAGTTAGCATGAACTTACTTGGGGGTGAAGGTACTTACTGCAGTGCAATTTGTTTTTATTTGTGACCAAATAATGCTCAATTAACAAAACATAACAAGACTCAATTCTGAAAATAAACAACCATCTAAAGCTACAAACTCACAAAGTTTTTTCTTCAAGCAATCTTCGACTTCCACTTTACACATGTCTCCTTTGTAGCTACAATCAATGTCCGCGTTCGTAAATTTTAAGAAGAGAAGAACGATGAGGGTCACACTCTCTTTGTTCATATTTTCTGATTTACTAGTTTATTAAACATCATAATTTATACATACCATAGGTTAAAGATTTGCAATCGGTTTTAATAAGGAAAAATATAAGTGATATAGTTACAGAAAATATAAATTTTTGTCTCCATTTTGTTTCGGATAACTTGTCAGTATTAGTCTATATTACTGTGGGAATAGCATAAAATTATACAGAAATACAATTCTTGTGGGAAATATTATACCTATCATATTATGTTGAAAAAATTGCAATCGGTTTTAATAATGAAAAATATAAGTGATATAGTTACAGAGAATAAAAATTTTTGTCTCCATTTTGTTTCGAATAACTTGACAGTATTAGTCTATATCACCGCGGAAAAAGCATAAAACTAAACAGAAATACATTACTTCTGGGAAATTTTACCAACGTTTTACTACTAATACAAATCTAATTAATAATCATGCTATAAGAATGTCCAAGCACATGCCCAATAGTTACATGCCTCAACACAAAGCATCAGCACATTTCTTGTTGAACCCCGTTACAAATTTGAGAAATTATATATTACGATCGAACTATTAATGTCAATCATTTATTTGCCTAAATCTCTTTTTTTCGTTTTGACAATAAAACGGGCTTCTGAATATCCCCGCTATATACTAATCCAAAATCCCCTCGCATCTGCTCAACTTTACTCTCATTAAATATGTGACATGAATAATCGCCCAAAATCTAACGCATAACTAAACAAAACAATAAATCTATTTATAATGTTATTAGTTGGGATGGGCTGATAATCGTGTTGATTTGTCTATTATCGTGACATTAGGTATTTTTATGATAAGATGGATAACTTCATTCAATGTTTATCAGCTTGTAAATTTATTGTTGGTGGTTTCTGGAATAAGAATCGTGAAGATTTAGTCTACCGATAAACGCTTCAAAATCACGTTAGATTTTGGGAAAAACAATTAATAATATTACAAACCCACAGATTTGAGAGTGACAATACCAATAGTAAATTATCTGCGTCACTGTCGAAAATTCCCACCCAACAAAAACATGATATTTTGAACACGTTTGCCAAATAACATACAACGAAGCATAATATTACATGGTAATATAAAACCGCATATTTGAAGCGAATGTAAATACGTGGCAATCCTTCGAATCCCAAATTAACAATAAACAAATTCACCACTATTAGTCGATCTTATCACGATATTTTTCTACTCAAAGCTCGGTGAACAATATGTAAATAGAATTAAATGGTGGCCAAATATGGCGGTCAGCTTAATTTTTTAACATTAACAAAAAGAACAATAGTGTGTTTAAATAGAAAAATAAGACAATTATTGGGTATTCCCGTAGTATTTGTACCAGATTAAGGTTAAGTCATAATTTTATTCCGATTTTCCCTATTTTAGTTCTAGTGCGAGTTCGGGGACGGTTTGTGGTCGCCAAGCAAATATACCCCCTGCCATAGGCTTTCGTCCTTTCACACAACTTGGTGTAAAGTAGGTACACATACTTCTGGAGCGCCAATTATTGTGCACAATTTTTTTTTTTTTCTGTAATAATTTTAATTTAAAAAGTTACAATTGTGAATCATTACAGAAAGAGTCATTTGTGATGTAAAACTTTGTGATAAATTCATATACAGCCAATCAACCTCTTGGGAGATTTCTGTTTAATCCGACCTGCTCCAATCATTATTCTTTTCTAATATTATCCCCTCGTTCACTACTAATATTCTGTTGATTTTACACCTGATTTGATTCCTTTTGACAACCAGAAAGATGGCATGATATGTTAATATATATTTGGGTTACTAAATGCTTCAACAAAGGCTATGTAGTCATACAGGGACAATCGCTGCAGCATTCCCGAGACTAGATATGGAAAAGGCACCGCAAAATACATATACATATATATGAATTTAAGCTCATGAACAAACTGCGTCGTCTTCGTCTCACATCGTCTGTGGCGGCAAGCATAAAAATAGTTTTATAGTTTGACATTTGTGCCAAAATTGAGACAAATCCCAGGGGATAAAATTTATTTTTACGTATTAAGTATTTTTTTTTCGAAAAAGACTATCGACCCACAGATTCTACATTAAAATTTCATCATATTTTGTTACGTGACATACAAATCAGAACAAAAACTACTTGCCGCTCGTAATCTGCATTCATACATAGAATACCTTACTAAACTATGCCTATATAAAGAAAAACATTCTTTAAAAGCCGAGCCTCAAATTCTTGGATTCAAAGACGACAAAATTGGCCAATAAATGAGGTAAACTTGGTAAATCTGCATAGTGTGACTATGTACAGCCTTGTGAAATTGGTCCATTGAATCTTTAACGACAAGATTCATTTCCATGTTTGATTATGATCTACTACAGATGAAATCCCACGAAAAGGTAATATTTCTAGTGGAAGCCGAGTATAGCTCACTCATAAGAACACACATTGCTCTGAACCGACCGCAAGTTTGTTGCTTGTACCAGCTATGGTGAATTTAATAATAGATGAAAGTATCAACGCTCATCCACTGTCTGAAAACGCGCCCCTCAGCTATACAAAGATGAGTAAATCGTATTGTACAGTATCAAGTGCGTATGACTAAAATCGTGAGTCACAACATTATATATTAAAACAAAATATGCGAGTGAGAAAAAAGGATTTTTTCAGACGGAAATTCAGAAATTATCTCCATGTTTTTTTGCAAATTTAGAATTTGTGATAAATAAGCATATTTATTGACGAATTTTTTCTTGTTTTAAATTCATAATTAAAGGTGGGCCCATCCAGCAGCTATCTCTAACTAAACACGGGACTACAGTATATGTATTTTTTAATATATGATTTGCTGAAACTTACCGATAAGCTAGTATATAATTACTATGCTACAGAGATGAATTTCAATGCCTCAGTAATGATTTATCTTATTTGTACGCCACAATCGGTAATCGATTAGCAGTCAGTTGTCATTTGAGATCGTTTTTCAACAGGATCAATCACTGAAGGCTTTATAATTCGAACGCCTGTTATTGCTTCAACGGGCGCCTTCGACTGGGATTACATTTCTTATGTTGCAAATTACGTATTGCTATATAGGTTATCGTTTTATCTCGTCAATTTTAACCACATTTGACTAACATTGTACTGAAATTTGGTTAACATATCAAATTACTAATAGTTTTCGATAAATTAAACTTGAAATTTGATGTTCAGGTCTCGACAAGAGCTCAAACAGTTCTTGATTGAGAATCACTGTCAGATTACCTTAGGTATGTAATTTACAAAAAGCAATTTCTGAGCAGCTAATTGAATCTGCACAAAACTCTAATCATTTATTTTGATTAAAATAATAGACTTGAATGCGAGGATGACCAGATGGAGTATAATATGATTCTTTCTTGCTCTACACTCACTTTATAACCTGGAAATGTGATATTGCAATCTATCAGTACTTGAGACTATCTATTCAATAAACTAATATACACAATATGAGCCAAATGTGGGGTCATCAAATTTTTTATATCGACAATTTCAACCTCGCATAGGTTTGCAAACATACTTTAATATCCTTAGAAATACGAACCGAACGATCTCGTCGACGAGGCAACACAGACATCCTGTTATAGGAGCTCTAAACTATTATATACAATACATCACGTTATATTTTTAATTCGTTACAGTTTTTTTTTTTGCAGACAAAATAACGGAAAATTTATCTTACTCACTAGTAGGAAATTATTCTCTGCTACGACGAATTGGCTGTCAGATATTCACCGCCATGTGTAGCATTTTTTCGGACGTGCATTATTGAGCAGAGATTTTAAATTGCCAGGCATGAACATAACATACCGTTATAAGATTATAAAATGACGAACACTCTTCACTAATGCACATTGCTTTTAATATCAGAATATAAAATACGCACTTCGATCTAATTGACCCATAAATTTAATATCTGTTTAGCCCGCAGGCAATTCATAGACTTTGAACTTATCACCTATCGAAATGGGCAAAAACTAACATTTGAAAACCCGAATTTAAATGAATTTTCGAGCAATTCAGATTATGTATTGATCCAAAATAAGATTATTATTTTGCTAATTCTTTTCAGTATTAATTTTCCATCATCCAATGAAGTTGTCCTAGATCTATTACTACGTGTTTGGATAATAAACGATTGAAAACACTTCTACGGTGCAATATTGAAGTGGATTGGATATCACACAAGTATCACGCTTTGCTGTGGTGTTCTTCCATAATTCTATCTGCAGTTTTTATTTGAAATTTCAACACAAGTTGAGATATTTTACTGTTTTTCTAAAGTGAAGCAATTGAACCGTACCGGACTAAAAGCTAATATTTGCCTATATGGTTATAAGGTCTCTATGATTAACAACCGTATAGTGTGAAATATTTATCTTTAAACATGAAAATACGCAACGATATCTTATCTCATCAAATCATCAAAAATATTATAAAATCTCTCTGAACTGGTCTTTATATTGTTTTCAATAACAGTATACCAAGAACTGCATAATTTCCCTTTCACGTATATTTAGCTTCTTATTGTGACCTTTACAATACTACTCTTTACTGTTGCACCATGGCCAACTGATAATGCCCCTAAATCTGGATTCGCCCCCTTCTACAATGCCGTTGCATCAGGCATGTGCGACATCGGATCCATCGATATTTTTACTTATTGATCTCAATCGGTAAGTATGTTGGTAGGGATTTGTCTGTATGTTTGTCTGTTAGACACTTTTGTATGTTACGCGATCTCACGAAAGCGAGGTTAGTTCTGCAACAAATTTTGCATGTGTATTCATCATATCTCGGACCAGGAGCATATTGATTTTGGGTGAATTATGTCGTATACTTAGCGAGTTATTGATTAATTAGTGATGGGACACGCGGTGTTGCTATTGAGTCAGAGCGGGGAATCGAAACCGAGGTTTCTGTTTTGGGGGATTTTCTAACTTTTGTCGCTGCGAACGATTGTGTGCGTAACAATACCCTGTCTGCGATTTGGAGCGTTTAGGTATTTTGATTACACGCCGCTACGACTTTGTGGGGCTGGGGATGGCCGGTGTATTGTCTCAAATTGTCGAGTAAAATATTGAACATGTGAAAGATCGATAAGTCGGCGGTCTCCAATCGCTATCTAGTTTTAGTGTCAATACAACAGCATGTCAAAAACATTGGTTGGAATATTTTCGATATGAATGGAAACATTATCCGGACTCAACTGACGTTTATATGATACCTTGTCTCATTCCCTCATTCAAAGCTCAATTGCGCTATATTTAATAATGGTTGACCCCAAATATACATAACAGATAAATTTCTTAATAAATTATTTAATTTTTTCCACACCTGAATTTCTGTTTATGTATGATTGTACCCAAGTTTCAACAATGTAGGAAGTTTTGTAAACAAGTTTTGTTTTTTCAATATATGTTCCAGATGAGCTTCTTGGCGTTTGAGACAGACTTTCAATCGTTGCAAAAAATGTCTCTTAGTTTTTTGCTGAAGCGCATTTTCCGCTGTCACCACATGCTATTAGCAAAAATAATGTTCACTGGAACATAGCACCTCCGACGAAGGACTTACAGTACTCACACTCAGTAAAGTGCACGGCATGGGTAACCATTTTCAAACATTGCATAATCGAACCCTATTGGTCTGAAGACAAAAAATGAAAAGAGCTCAAACAGATGGTTACAGAATGTTGTGGTGCTAAGGAAGTTCTGGTCATCACTTGGACAATATTGAGGGATTGATTGAGGTGAATAGTAGTCTAGTTGTAGCGAACACACATCAAATCACACTCTCGACTGGTTGGGAAAGGCTGGCCAGTAGTGACGACGAGTGGGCATCTCATTCATCAGACTTGAACTCACATATTTGACACTGTGTATCAGATCAATCCTCATACAAATGATGAACGGGTAAACTAAAACCTGCAACTGCAGCAAGAATCAGAAAATCGGCATAGACGAGTGCATGCGATAATTTTACGCAACTGATGCAAGGCTGTTTCCAACACCGAGGAGGTCATTGGTAACGTAGTCTAGACAAAACGGTTGACGTCTTTTGAGCAAAACGTCCCAGATTCCTGAAACTTTCGGTTATAATCATACACAAACAGAAATTCAAGTGTAAAAAAAATAAATTAATCATTGATTTGAAAATAGAATAAGTACTCACCTGTATACAACCAATCATCAACGATAGATAAATGTCTAAACTAAATTTGAAAACTATGATAAGAAATTGCCCTGTAGTCAAATCTAATTTGTCTTGTTCACTCTCTACGTCAATAAAAATTTTGTTAAGGACTTCCCATACACCAATTCCATCGATAGAATTTCCAATGACTTTAATTAAGCAATTATTCTAAAGCAGTGGTTCTTAAACTTTTTCGAGCGCGACCCAAATCTGAGTTTTATGAATACTCGCGACCCAATCCTAAATAACGCAAAATGTCATTTTAATGTTAGTACAGTTTGACTCAAATACAGACAACTATTTATTAGAAACAGTCCATTGACTCAGTGAGATTGATGAAACTGAAATTTCCTTTTCATTATATCTTCAATACACAGCTCTATTTTACTTAACGCAATACGCAAGTTGTCACGGGTATCGAGGCAATTGCGAGCTTAGTTTTGATAACCGTCAGTGCCAAATATCCTCGCTCGCACAAGTGCCTTGTCGCGAATTGTAGCAGAAAAGGCGTCCGCTGTCCGTCGCAAACACGACATCCTAGCTGGCCTTCGGTATCTCTCGCAATATACAACTTTTTACTCATCAAATGTGCACACACTGCTTCGTTCGCCTCGAGATGAAGTCACATTTTCGCTAGATATTGAATAATCCAATATCGAGAAGCGAGCTTTTTCATTGCGTCGTCTATTACAATTTATATTACCAAAAAGACACCCATTTTTGATTATTTTAATCCACTAAGACGACATTCCACGCGGTCAACACAACGACAAGCGACGTGCATGGTTACCGATACCATAAAAATAATACAAGTGACTGGCATATCAGAATTGTGATGTAACAATGGGCTCAAGACAGTTCTTCCCGTGAATGAAATTTTATATTTCATTATTTTTAAATACCAGAGTTTAGAAGCTAAATTGAAACATTGGGAAAGCTGAAAATTCGTCCTTCTCCTCTTAGATTGACTACCTTGTCGCGACCCATTTTTAAACCTTCCGCGACCCATGTTTGGGTCGCGACCCATACTTTAAGAACCACTGTTCTAAAGTAATCTAGAAGGTCTGTCTCTCAGTATCGGGCTATCTTATTTCAATTGACTAGATCGATACAAGCTTTGTTTATATCACTCTATTCCTAGTTCACACAACGATTCTCTTCATTGTTTTAGAAACATTTACTTATAAGTATTGGATTACTACTTAGTATTACCTTTTTTTTTTTTATCTTTGAGTCAAGTTTTAATTGCCCCACGATTTTGTGTTTGATCGACAATCGATCCATTCTTTTTTTAATTCGAATTTGCCTGCCTACCAATCTTCCCGCTTACCCTGCAACTTATCTCATTAGTATTTCATTGTATAAGACTTTCAATTTGTTTCACTTATTCCAGGCCATCTTTATCTAATGCAAAACTTATCATTTTTTATATTTGTATATTGGTTTTTTGCCCTTTACTTGTTGCATTGGAATCTCTGTCTTACTATCAAAAATCTTTTAATCATAAAATGGCATTTATCATTTTTGATGATTACTGAACGTAGTTGACGATGAGGACAGTGCGTGACGTAGAATGATTTTGTGGAAAATCATTTATTGATCAGTTTAAACTTCATGTTAAACTTAAGTCATAAAAAGTCATGTTACAAAAATATTGTATTGTACGTCATATTTTTTTATTTAAATACACAAATATATTTAGCGCTCGATGTCTTCAAATACCACCCATCCAAGGTAAATGAAAGAGTATTCTTTGTTGTTTGTATATCGGTTCTCAGCAATCTATTCTGTCCTAGCCCAGAACATGTCACTGAATTCTGATTGTCGTCGCGATCCACACCTATCTTGATTTATAAAGAATTTGATATTCGTCTAAATTAATCTTAAATCATGAATTATTATAGGTGGAACTGCTGAGATGGCATATCAGAGCAGCACAATTTTTTTTATCAAAAATATTATATTTTGTTGCGAATGTAAATTATCATGTTATTAAATTTTTGATAGCTTCAACTTTGAAATATCATTTTTTTAAGCACAGCAAGAAACCAATGCTCAAATATATGAACACTAAAGCTAAAACTAAGTAGTAGGTCCACTCTCCATACTAGCAAAAGGCTAGCAAAATCATATTGCAAACTATTCGATGTCATAAAAAACCTGCTTACAGTAAAAAAATATCTTATTAACTATCAGACATTTGACATTATGCCATTACGTCGCCGTCGAAATAAACAGAAGTTATAGCCTTCTAGCGACAACACGCGTTTATAGCGCATTTTTTACTATAATTTTTTCGTGAATTTTTTGAAACGGGATCTAGTTAAATAAATAATCATACAAACTTTAAACTACTTTTCACTCATATAATTAAAGTTGCAAATTTTATCTATAGCAGAATTCTCTAAAAATAAAACGGATTAGGATTGAAACAAAATATGGAAAGCATAAAATTTTACTTTACAAAATTATGGAACGGAAACAAAAAATGACAACGTCTAAAACCTTCTTATAACTTTATAATTCCACCAAAAATTTTACCAATTCATTTTTATTTCAAATAGATTTTCTTTATTCAAGCAACTAATGAAATTTAGCATCGATTTATTTTCTAACGTAGAATCCCGGAGTTTCAACATCCGCTGCTTCTTCGATTGACGATTCCAAAGAACAGTTATCAAAATCTAGACTTATGCAACCAGAACTTGACGACGTTTTTCGTTTTTGATGAGAATACAAATTTGAACCGGCATTCTTAATTTTTGCGTCGGAGATTGTTAGAAACGAACTCTTTTCCATATAGTCGCCACTCCTCATTGTGTAATTTTCCACTTCGGGCAATGCGTAATTAATTATATCACAACCAATCTCGTTTTTTGCAGTAAGAAAACTTATACCAATTTCGTCATTTGCAGAGCAGCTTGATCTAGTTAGTGATACTATTTCACTATTAGCTGAACTTCTTTTGCTGGATTCCGAAAAACCAGAATCATTGTTTCTATTATTTTCTAATACTTCAGGATGTTTTTCGAAGCTGATGCAATGCGTATTTGGTATACCAGTTTCGAAACCAGAATCTTGTTGATCCCATGTTACGTCGTCAGACTCGAGCAGTACAGAAATAACACTATATTTTGTTTCATCATGTAATTTGTTAACTTCAGCTGTTGTTTTGTTCTGCTTTGAAATAAGTTCGACTTTTTCTTCAAGTGTCCCTATGATCTGGCCACCCGTAAGCACGGAAATATATCGATCCGAATCGTTGTTTTCTTTTTTATAAAAGTCTGAAATGATTATGATTAAAAATATACATCACTAATATAGAAGATGAAATAAAAAAACGGGTTGAGAAAAGTGACGTCTGAAGATGCTGATGACCATGATACAGTTTTCAGTTATTGTACCTTAGTAGTACCAGTAGTATTATCAAAGTTTAGTGAACTTGATAGAGAACGGGGAAACAGATGAATCGCGTATTTGGGACTCAAGTTAAATGGTTTGCCACTGTGAAAACAGATTTCTTGTTTTATTATGGTCTTCTGTATATTTTTCTCGATATAATAAAATAATCACTTGTGGATTTCAGTTTCGCAGGTATTTCTTTCACGCAATCCCGATGAATAGCGTCAAAAGTAACATCTGTGACAAAGACAAAATCGTCCTTATTTCGAGCAACAAAGGAATCCTGTAAAACAAGCAAACCCAAAACTCAAATATTTCCTATATGGACTTAGATAACGTCGATTCAACAGAATTTACTGTCGAGGGATTATATTCGTTGCATGAAATTTTTATAAATAACAATATTTCACAGTGTTGGATTGCCCAATTTTGGTAACCCACAAAGTCGACAATAAAAACCTTTAAAGTGTTTTTTTCGTTATACAAATTGATTTATATAATGTTATAATAACAACAATTTATTTGTATTTGACTGAAACGCGAGGTGATCACAAAATGGCGATTGATTATGCCCGGGAGGGTATAAACCTTTACTACCATATTGCTTACATAATATTGCCACCGGGTATATACTTCTTGAAAATACAACAAACGCGTCGTTATTTAGAATTTTTATATAGAAAGATGTGTTTTTCTGTATAGAAAATCGAAACGTCCGCGAAGTATATTGTTTTGTTATCACCGTTTGTCTTCTATATAATTTGCCAAGCTATCAGGTTAATTTTTGAGAACGTAATTATTCGTATTCGGAAATCTCATAATGATTTTTTTTCATAGAAAAAAAATTTTGTGACCCAAATTCAACTTTTTAGAAATCTTTATTATCAGCTGATCCCTGTCTAATTTTCCATTCAATTGCATTTTGTGAAAATGCTGCACTATGAAATTATCTCTTTAAACCCACATGGCATAGAAATATTATTTACCGGCAACTCTTTTATTGAATCTTCCAACGATGGTCTGCATGTAGCTACAGATTTTCTATATTTCCACGTAAAAAACACAATTATGAGAAGTACGGTTGATATTGATAATGTTACAATTGTTTTCCACATGACATTGTGTTGATGCAAGAAACAATATTTCTCTGAATGATTCAAATATCTTTAACAGTTAATTAGATGAATAGCTGGGAATAAAATAAAGATGTATATATCGACAATATCGGCCATTTTTCCATATCTGTATAGGTAAAATATAGACCGATAATTTCGGTATTAATTTATTTGTTCTGATCTAGAATGTTTTGTAAGTGGTATGAATATGATCATAACTGATCAAATCATTTGTATATACGTTGACGATAATTACATATTACACAACGGTATCCGTGATATCGGCATTCTAAAATATCGGTGTACAGGTATCGGCGTTTTTCCATGGTGTCGGTGAAAAAAGTGATATCGGTACAGCTTTAGTTTGAATATTTGTGTGGCTTAACTCCACATATCATCGCACACAAATTTTCACCGCACACAATTTTTTCAAATTGAAGCTTTCAACCAATTTATGGCCATGCAAATACCATCCGTGATCGTAAGTGTGGGCTATATACGCAAAATTTGAGAATGATGGAATTGTATTCATACTCGAAAGTTGAGTGCCAAAAAACACTTCTCAAATAAATAATTAATTCATATGCTAGTGTGTGTTATATAAGATTGAAATTACATTAAAGCTATATATATATTTTTTTTTAAAAATTTTTTATGGGAGGTTATATAGTATACAGTAGTGGAGAATCTTATAAGCAGACGTGGTTATAATTTTTTTTACATTACAGCGTTTACAAATTAAATATATTGTACATCTTCACTTGTGGAAGTAGTCTACTGACAAACGAATTGTAGTCTGACAAAAAACAATGAACGAAAGATTTTAATATATTTTCCATGAAGATATATTCTCAAATCGCAACTTACCATTGTTGCAGGGTATTTGACATATTGGATTTGAGCTCCATTTGTTATCATATCCTTTTAGTCGTGTGAAGAAACAAACAGTCTCTTCAGCATTTCGTTTATACCTTGATGAAATATGCTCGGTAATGTTTTTTGCTATAATATTTTCTAATAGATCACATCTCCTCAATGTTTTCCCAACAAGAACGCTGTTCTGATTTTCATCATGTTTCATCCCCTTCACGTCTCGAGAAAATTCACTGTGTGATCCATTTCCAATTTGTACGAAGTCAGCAGGGGCGCGGAAAAAGCAGAAATCGACGCTGTAAAATAAGACAAAATTAATAAGAATTAATTTTTGTTATTTATTCACTCGGTTCGACCCTAAGTAAAGGCGCCAGCAATCAAATGCATGATTATAAAATTGGAATATATATATAACTACCGCAGCTTGAAATTTTGTATTCACAACTTATGGATGCAATATTTCATGATAATTTGAATCAAGAAAATACAGAACGATTTCCTGAAATATTTAGCGCTAGTCCAAACGGGTCACGGTTACAATTCTATTTGAGTAGTGCAAACTTTATTATATAGCCACGTTATTAATTAATCTTGGATATTTTAAATTAAATATTTACTTTTCACTATTTTTAAACTGATACTACTTTAGTTGTCTATATATTTTTTCAAATCGTCAACTATTTTACCTCCTAAGTACTAGCAATTTGATAATGCATGTAATAAAATGTACTCTGTTATGGTAGATATAGAGCAATTTAGACTTTACACTTTAATGTAGCGTTGTAAATAGAATTACACCACTTTTATCAAATCCGAAAAGCTAATGGCAATGACGTAAAAAAATATTAATACTTCCAACATGTGTTGGGCATGAACGCGAACACTTTTTTATGCGACTGTAACCGCATATATATGTCACACTATGGATATGACTCTGTGGAATATAAAAAAAAATTCACTGCATATTATCGCATACTTCATGCCCTAAATGTATTTTTGTGTGATTTCACTCAAAAAATCGATGTAAGAGCGAGTCGTCTATAACGTAAAGCGATGAGTCAAGAAAAAAAGCCGACGAAAATATTGACCTCATTGGCAACGGCGGGTAAATATTAAGCAAGTTTACAGTATAACTACCCAGATTTACTTTATTCGAGACACCTTTTTCTTATGGTTTGATTGAAAAATTCATCTGTGAGAGTTAGTGAAAGAATTTAATAAAAACCCCGATGAGGAACTTGTGCACAATACAATCTGACAAGAAGATATAAAAATTGTGAGCTCTGTGCAGAACTTGAACTTAGCTTGATCACAATTAATCGTCGCATTTCAAATCTACGAGTCGAAATTTCCTGAGTTTCAATTTAATATTTGAAGGTTTATCTATATCTTAATTTATGAATAATTTATTTGATGTGAACCGTGTCGCGTAATAGTTCTCGCACGAAACATGTAATTAGTTCAAAATAGAAATGAACGCTTACTTATATTCGACAAATCATAAATTTATATCCCGCTGTCAACTACAATTTAGCGACAAAAGTATTCAACAAAACGCCAGCATAATTTGCCATATGTGCGACGAAAAGTATTATCGATTTGCATTATACTGTTCGAATAAATGTGGTATTATTGTCTCGCCACTACCTGTCCATAATATTTTCAGTAATTTTATTGAAATTTTACATTAAAATGATGTTTACAATGTAAGGCGTCGATGGAATAAGGATTTCCGTGACGGGACTCGACTAACAACATGTTGACATTACATAAAGTCATTGTTGTAACCAGATCCTAGCTTAATCCTATCTTATGTTGGTGTTTAATAATTCTCAACAACACAAGTGGAAATCTTCATATATAAGCTTTCGTATATATATATACAAAAGCACCACCTTCTTTGTGCTTCCATGAGCCATTTGCGCAGAGCATTATTTAAGAGAAAGATGCAAATTAGCAACCTCAAAAAGACCACAAATATTACGAAAATAATGAGAGAGCATCACTTACGAAGGATGAAAATTGTCGGTCGAGAGGGGATGGTAAATTCCTTTAATCGATATAATACCACGAACCAGTTCTTTGCATGGAGTTCTATCCGTTTCACTGCACCATTTCAATTCTTTTTGATTTTCTTAAACAAAGACATGATTAGTTGTTTAGGTTAACATGCATAAAAAGAGCATAATGAGTTTTTATGTATTGGTAATATAAACTTGACGTATACCAGGATAGTTCGATAGTTCAAAGCAAGATCTTAACTCCTGATTAAAAACTCAAAGATTTACTCAGAATTGTATTTGCATATTAGTGCAATGTGGTGTTATGTGTGGCAAACAAATATATTTTGCCGCCGTAAGCCTAATGATATCAGAATTTTTATGCATAACCAATTTGCCAATACTTCTTATACTTGAATGCAACAAAACAAGTAATCTCACGACTAGTCGTATCTTATGCATTTGGTATTGGTAATAGACCTTGGTTATTCAAAACCCACCCTACGCGCAAAAAATAAAAGCGACGTAAACAAAACGATTTTAACATTAGCTCTTATGGGGAATGTGATCACCAGAGAAGAAATTTGCATTCTTGTAATTTTCTAGTTATCTTTTGTTGTAGACGTGTGCAGTTTTGTGAATAGAATACTTTTTATATACTTTTTGATATTTTTATCATGATAAACATGGCCAAGATTTTTGATAATCGTTCATTGAAATAATAATGGCCGTGGTGTTTCCGCTGGCGTGACATTCTGCCAACGCGCTGTGATCTGTGAAATGTGCGCTCCAACTGCTTCTTATTGTGTGATAACAGAATACCGGGACCACAACATACCGTGTTTGACGTTTAAAGAAAGACCTATTTTAGATAGTGAAGTTTGGCCGGAATGGCAGTCTGTTCACATATTCAGTCAGATTCACTTTTCAAGGTTACTGGCTTTGCGCATATTCTGTCGGTACAGCGAGCGACTTTTCTCTGAAGGCATGCTGACATGTTTTTAACCTAGTTAGGATACCGGTACTGTACCGTTATTGAATTTAATGTAATGGGTTGGTGATTTTTATCTTTGTTTTTGTATATAACTTATCCTACCGGGACCTATTTGCTAACATTTCAGTTCTGATTTAGTTTTCACCCCCTTCTGCCCTGTACGGTACTGGTAGTTTAAAATAAATAACACGCCAGCATGCCTTCAATAGATGGGTGCTAACTGTACAGGTATAAATGCGTAAAACCAGTAAACAAACGCGATTGAAATGATATAGATAAAAGACTGTCAATGCCAAACGCTTCCAGTACCGGTACCGTACTCAGAGCGACATTAGCGCTGCAGTTCGTATTTCACAGGTTGGCAGAATGTCACGGTCTAGGACTAGGGGGAGTGACGTCAGCGGCAACGCCACGCTCATTAAAATTATAATGTACGATTATCAAAAAACTTGACCATGTTTATCGTCATAAAAATATGGAAGAATATCTAAAAACCACTCTATATTTAAAACTGCCCAGGTTTACAACGAAAAATCACAAAAAATGCAAATTTTCGCCCTGGTGATCACATTCCCCATAATAGCCAATGTTAAAACAGTTTTGTTTACGGCACTTTTATTTTTGCGCGTAGGATGGGTTTTAAATGACTAAACTAAGGTCTATTGATGGATAGCGCGTATAAAATTTAATTCCACTATTACCAAGTACGCTAAACAAAATATTAATCGTTAGTTGCTGTGATTTTTATAGTACATACCAAATAACTGTAGTTCACAGTACTGTCCAGCTCGTTTCATTGGCAGGTAAATAAAAAATACTTCGCTCTTTTTCCCCTTCGGCAATATACAAGTGCTAGTTGGAGTCATTTGGCAGCAATCTTTAACACTTTGCCAGCTTTCTCCGATTTCTCTACACATGTAATTGATGAAAAATGCAAAAAAGTTCAAATCAGTATTTAAAGTCATGTCGTTGTTAACGAATCACGACGCCATATACAAACTTGATTTCGACCAAAAGAAATATTTTAGTTTAGACTAGATATCAGATAGCTAAAGTAATCAAGGTAAACGCAGGTCACCTTGGAGCATATATTAAGTTTGAAGAAGCCTAACTTGAAAAATTTGTGTCTAAGAAGGATGGAACAAAAAACTAATTTTGTATGATGATAAATGTGTATATATTGTATATGTATTATCTATGATATTGCAGATAATCAACGGAAAGAATTTTTATTGAGTTATATATTTTTTTTTATCACATTGGAATGCGAGGCTTTTCTAATATTAGAGTGCACCTCACAGAGATGTCCATGTTTGATATTCAGCTTGTGTTGAATATTTTGGAGACGTATACAAAATCTTATTACAATCCAGCCTATATGGACCAAATTTATACTAAACTCCTAATCTGTATATAAACATGAACTCATAATCTTACATTTCTCGAGTTCAAAGACGCGTTCATATTCTGAGCAGTATACAACGGTTCAAAAGTGAAAACTTGATCTCACATTTTTCTAAATTACCGTTATTGTGGTAATATTAAAGATATCAATCAAGCTAACATGAATCTGCTTACGAAATAATAGTATACGTCAAATTCCGTGCGTAGTTTCCTCTTTCATAGATGTCAATCCAAAATTCGACGTCACCTCGAGATATGAAAAGATCTTGATGTGAAAGACCAGTACAGTCTGTCATATCGCCATCGTCTAAATTAAAGATATATTGCAATTTCGAATTTACATGTAATATTTTATAGATTTACTCCAAACAAAGTCAACACTCATCTATAACTTTATGGTAAAACTACGAGTTACCAGTGCTTATCAATTAGTTCTCAATAGCGACCAAACAATCCATTAATCAATGACGGATTATCAATGATGAACCAAACCCTGTTTTAAAAATAGATAACTGCAAACTCACAAAGTTTCTTCTTTAAGCAATTTTCCACGTCCACTTTACACATATCGCCTTTGTAGCTGCAATCAGTGATGGCGGTTGAAAATTTCAAGAAGAGGAGAACGAGCAGGGTCAGACTCTCTTTTTTCATATCAACTAATTTATTAATCATCTTAGGTATAACAAGAAAATACTTTGATAATGCAAAATATAAATGTCATTACTGATGATACCTTTTTGGTTGCTATTTTGTTTTAAGCAGCATTGCACTAATTTGGGACAAGCACAGAATAATTGATATTTACAATACCTGGGAAATATTGCATACATTTTCCATGATAATAAAAATGTAAGTGATAATGATACTAAGAATATGCATTTAATCAGCTCATTCCCAACAGTTACTTGGTAAAATTTAGAGTTGAACTTTTGTTACATATTTGTGAGACGAAATATTACGATGTGTTTTTGTTTTGTCAATGGGCGTAGCGCCATCCACAAAACGCAGCTCAGCCGCAATCTGCTACATTTCACGAATCACATCCATTCCCAAGAATCGCCCGAGTTCAATTCTTTTCGTCCAATATATGACATAATTATATAATCGCTTGAAAATCTGAACTTTTAAACAGCTATAAACGGCTTGTAAGTTTATTGTTGATGGTTTCTGGAATAAGAACCGTGATGATATAATCTACTGGGTAAGGCCTTAAAACCACGTTTATTTGTAAAAATAACATTAGAAAATCTGACAAGACGTCAGATTTAAAGATTGACAAAAACAATGATAAACTAACTTCACCACTGCCATCAATTTTCAGACGGAAAAAAGTTTGCCGTATACACAGCAAAGTACTATTACATGCTATGGGGAACCGCATATTTGAAGAGAATTAACAACAATGGAAATATCTGGTAATCCCTCGGAATAAGAATTAACATCAACCACTTTACCACTAGTGGTAGATCTTATCACATTGAAAACATATAAATAGATATCAATGAAGACCAGAATATCCCACGTTATTTTTTTAAATAAAGTTCGCTAAACAACAAGCGAACAGAAAAAAATCGTTGCCAAATATGGCGACAACGATAAATTTTTTTAAACAATAATAAATAAAGACGATAGTGTATTTTATTAGAAAGAGGAAAAAGATGATTATGCTTCATTTGTGTTTTAAAATAATTTTAATTTAAAATTGTAAATTAAATTTGTTTTATATACATTAAATATTTTATAGTTACACTCGTGATGAAAAACTTGGTAGGAAATTCAGATAACGCAAATCAACCTTGTGGGAGGGTGTTTTGCAATCCGACCTATCCCATATTTTCATTGAAAAGAATCGTTAGTTACATCAATTGATGTTCCATCAAACGCTGTCTTTATCAATATATCACTTATTTCTAATATAATGAACTCTTTCAATAGATAAATATATATATATAAGTGTTTCTTCATCATAAAATCATTAGTCAACAATCAAACATAAAACACAATAAAAACTCTCATCACTCAAACAACAGACTAATAGGGGAATTAATAAGAGGCCGGAAGAACCATGCGATCAGTGAATCAAAGCAAATCTACATTGTATATTTATAACAAATATAAATCATGTTGATTTACTGTTGGTAATTATCATGAATCAATAATACTGTGAGATACACATACGACAAAATTTAAAATAACCGTAGCAAGCAAAAACGTTTTATTTTATTTTAGACATGTGAAAAGTTATATCAATATTTATTCAGAAGATATTGGGAATTTAAAAACTGGAAATTTCCATTGAGTATGTCATTTACATTTATTGTCAATAAATATTTCAAGATACTTCATGTATTACATTTCAGCTAGAATTTCACCACCAATGGAAAGACTTGCTTACATTTTTTATGGAAGAGCTTAAAGTCGATTTAGAATAACTTTATTTGCAACAATTCATTTGCTCTCATCCAATCATTCAATTTTGTGATTCTATCATTCATAACAATTTGAAGAGTATTAGCAATCTGGTGGATTTTAGCAATACGAGTGTCGTCAGCAAACATTGTTGTGTCACTGTTGGTAGCATTTTTCAATCAGTCAAAAAAAATTATAAAAAGTAAAAGGCTCAGTATTGAGCCCCGGGGAACTTCGCAAGATATTGTGAATTTTTTGAATTCAGTTTGACGTATATACTGACTTTGCTGAAACATATATTTTGGAAAGTGATGGAAGTATTGAAATAGAACAATAGTTTGACAAATGTCATTTTGTGGAGCTGGCAGTTTAAAAATTGATAAAAAATCTTCATTTTTATACACAAATAAAATAGTCTTGCTAAATAAGGAGATATAATAACAGATGAAAATTTGATATTTTTCTGGAATAGTATGAATACCAATAGCTTTGCCGCAACGAAGGGTAGTTTCCAAACAGTGGCGACATGTAGCCTGCAGCATTCATGAGACCCTGTCTTAACTAATCACTGATTTTGGAGTACGCAGTCATTGTTCTTAATTGATTCAACTATCCCAAAAGCAAATGTAAAAAATAATTGAATATAGGATTTAACATTTCTGCATAGTCACACTTAACGTTTATGAAAAGCTTTCTCTTAGGATTTTTTAAATGTTTCCATGAACTGAATGGACTGAAACATCATTGTCAATATATTATTTCCGTTGGAGGTTTTCGATATATCAACAACTTGAAATAACAATGAATAATTTTTTATGTTTTAATTTCAATATTTTACGTTTTACAGATACGAATTTTCGACAGTTGCTATTTCAGGGTCCGTATATTTAGCAAAACGTTTATCGGGCAGAGAGAGTATTAATTGGTACTACTCCATTTCAACACTTTCTTTACTCCTTGTAACTTCTGCTGTCTTTGCTCTCTAATTAAGCGAATTAGATAAGTATCTGACTCCAAAAACAGAATATATAGTAGGTTACGTGTTCAAATTGAGATATCTGTTAATTTTATATAACAGTAAGGATCTGACCCATTTGCCTGTAAAGATTTTTATTTCCACGGATAATATATCACAATAAATTGACTTACAATAAAACACACTCACAATCGTGAAAACCAAGTCGGTGATGAATTAGCATTGTTGCATCGAACGAATTGAAATAGAAAAGCCGTGAAAACCACGATCAAATGTCTATTTAAACGGTAACATCTTTTTCATCTCGCTCGCCAAAAAACGGTACCTTTCTTTATTATCCAAAAATCTCGTTTCCCACGGAGCAATTTTTTGCTCATATCTAGAATGTTCGGTACCCTTCTTACAATAATTACACTTGTTTATAGGTTACCTGACATGGGAAATATCCATTTTCTCATACACGAGAAAGATCTAGACTCAATATTTCGAATGATCTAGAAAGATCTCTTCAATATTTCGGTTGTTTATTGGTCACCCGACATGGGAAAAATATCCATTTTCTCATACACGAGAAAGACTAGAAAGATCTCTTCAATATTTCGATTACGTCAATTATTATATAGAATTTGACTTCCATTATCCAAATTATTGGTTAATTTGTTACACCCTAAAACAATTATATATAAAAATGCGCTTCATTCACTTCAAAATCTGAACTTAGGAAATTAAATACACTAAAGCGTCCTAACGTGCTCTGAAGTATGGAATTAGTTTCATGATTTAACATTTTTTCAAATTTTTGCAAAGTCGAGTTAAATCCCGAAGAACAGAATTTTGAAAATTTTAGCTTATGCCCTATATATATATTGGAATATCTGATAAGTAAAAGTATACAATGTCCACTCACAACGAGAACACACGCCCTATAATAGTAGGCAGTTCTTTCGTTCTGCCGCGCACTGCACAGGTATTAGAATGTTGTGTTCTTTTCTATTTGTTCTTATTTTCCGCGCAGATCTTTTTTTGGAGCTCCCATGGCATTCTATTCCCCGCAACTAAGCAAGCTCTTAGAGGAAACGTTGGTGTACAGTATCAAGGTCATATGACAAAAATCGCAAAGAATTGAATTTTTTACCAAAACGACGAAATTAGAATAATAAAATTGTATTTTTAGTAAGATATCCGAACACTGTCTCATTGTTTTTCTCGGAATTAGAATTTGAGATAATGGGCATTTCATTGACCTGGTGGGTAATGTCGAGTTTTGAAAAATAACTAGAGCAGAATCTTCTTGCTTCTCTGTATAACTGATCTGTTATCATCTTTTTTCAAATCATAAAAGGGTTTGCACATGATAAAGAGAATAACCTGTCCAAACAATCGGTATCTAAACTTAGGACTTGTATATATGAACGTTTATATAGTTTCGTTCAAACGTTCTGATTGTTAGTCTATATTACCAGGATATGAGGGCCAAATTTAAATGTCTATCATTAACATGTTGCCACGATATAAGAATTAAAAGTATTTCACAACTTAATAAGATGTTCAGCCTATATCATAAATGTACCAGACTTCATTGTGGTGGTCTCTCAATACCAGAGCTGCCAAACAAAATTGAAGATATGGTATTATGCTTCTGAACTGCAGAAATTAGGACACATTTGACTTGAAAACTGATACTTAGCCTACTTACAAAGATTTGAATTTTAATATGCTTAACAACCATAAAGTGTAAAATCAATATCTTAAGCATAAATTTACTCGTTACATTACAAATAAAATACAAAATTTATAAATTCTTCCTGAACTAGAATTTTATATTTTCCACAATTGGATTTCTATAAGTTGCCTCATATGTAAATTTATTCTGACTTCGACCTAATTGCAACCTAATTCGACTTTCTTAAATACCCCTAAATTTTCAATTCGTCCTCATGTGCAGTAACGGTACTCATATTCTTCACGTGCTTTAGTCGACGAACCTGTTATCCTTTGGTGTAATGCAATACACTGTCAAAAACGTCGGTTATAATATTTTTAATGTAACTTGAAACATTATCCAGAGGGCACAAGTTGATGGTGACATGATAAACCTAATGCTTATACTTGCATACAGCTGCTATTTTCCTGTTTGTGTACTCATTTTACATTTCATTATTATAATGACGAAGTCATAAATTGATATTATGATGTATGCTGTAATGCTTGCGTCAAAGTGATTAATGAAAATCCTGCTGCTATTTTCCTGTTTGTGTACTCATTTTACATTTCATTATTATAATGACGAAGTCATAAATAGATATTATGATGTATGCTGTAATGCTTGCGTCAAAGTGATTAATGAAAATCAAGGGAAAAAGGAAGCCTACTTTACAACTGTGTATTATCTTTTATATGTCACACACATTTTAAAAAGTTTTTAAAATAGATTCATCAACAGAGCCAGAAGTATTTTTAGCTTGACTGTAACACCGAGCGAAAACTAAGAAGAATTGATATTTCTGAATCCCCACTTAGAGGTTTTTACATATTACTTGATTTTTACCATCACGCCGTGAACGACCCGTAAAGTCATGGAAACAGATTCGTAGTCCTATCGTACAAAGTCTTCTCCTTATTCATAGTTCTTTATCAATACGACTCCTGCACGTAGGGATTTGTTCAAAAAGAATTGTTTTAAAACAATTGTTTTAAATCGATTTTTTTTTTGCTTGTTTTGTTCAAAATGGCTGTACTATTTGATTTTTTTGTATTAAATAGGTTGAAGAAAAATGGACTTAAAAACTTGCCAAGCGCTTCTTATTTGCAATAAATCTTTCAAAACGCCACAAATATCGATAGAGGCTCATGTACACCTTCTCAAGTTGTAGTTCAGTGGTTGGCGCAGTAAGACGCACCCGATAAGCCATTACGTGAACTACCCTGATGCGATGAAACCACCTTGCGAAAATTGGAATGCGATCGAATAAATGAGTTTTTATAACCTTGAAAAACTCTATCACTGTAACCTTAAAAACAAAGCATGCTAAGCATAAATTAACCAATCAGTATTAACCGTAATAATGCCTTCATTTTATGAGGAAAATGTCAATACATGAACTCGAAATCCATATCATGGCGTCATAACAGATTAGTTGTGGCGTCTTTGCATCAGTGGACTCCTACAATTAGCATAGGCTAGGCTAGGGTGTCTCGTCTTACTGTATCAGTAGATTACCGCCGATAGAAGCATATTCTTCATTATCGCAACCCACTCGTTTTGCCGAAGGGCTGCACTTGATCTAATTGATTTTGTAGTGGGCTAGTGAGCTAATTTTCATGATTATTCTTACTCAAAACGTTTCTCTGATATCTCGGCTAAACATTCCGGGTATAATCTTATGACTTTGGTGGAGATACAAACGTGGCGATAAATGTACGCAATAAAAGTAAATATCAAATTAAAAAATGTTACGTACATTTTTTGAAATTATAATTCCGGCTGCGTGTGCAACTGCCAGAGTGCAACGTTTTGGTGTAGTTTCGAGGCGATGCAAGGGGTATTTCAATGAAAAAATACAGAAAAAATTTAATTTAAAACAAGCCCTTGTTTTAAAACACCATGTTTTGGAATTGATAAAAAACAAAACCCTACCTGCACGGCAATTCAGAAAAAAACTAATCGAAATGAAAAGTACTTAGTTTACGGCAGCGTTTGCAAACCTATCACCGCAACTCAAAGGTCGCCTGAAAATACTCTTGGGTCGCTTGTTTTTTCAATGAAATCCTAAAAGTTGGTAATTTTAATCTGTTTTAATAGTTTTTTTTGACATTGAAGCGTTGATCAATATATGTGGGAAGCACTACGGCGTAATACTTCAAAATCTGGCGGCATCTATTTTGCTAATTGAAGCCATGCCACTATTTTGAAAACGAGCGCAGATTTCTCACGGTGAGATAAAATATGATTGTTATGCGAAAATGATTTACTGTAATCTATTCAATTTTGGCGGTCATAAAAGCAGTACATGACGTTTAGTATTTTAGCACATTCTTGGGTCGCGGGATTTTACAAAATTTATTTTCCAAAAAATGGAGTCGCTTAGAAAAGATTGGAAACCACTGACCTACAGAGAATAAGAGGCATAGTAGATATTTCCACTACAAGGAACCGCAATATTATATTTAACATTTCGATTGTCCGTGAAACAAATTTCATCTTTGGATAATTCGAATCATAATAAAATTTAAATATTTATAGCCTATTTAAATTAGGGCAAAATGTGAACATATATTGAAGAATAATTCTTTGCTATATCACGGAAAGAGTTACCGGCAGATGAATAGGATTTTATTTTTCTCTGTGAAGAATTACCGTTTATTCCAGCGTTCTCAAACTGTGTGCCGCGGCACAGTAGTGTACCGCGAGAGATTCTCAGATGTGCCGGGGAGTTTTTTAAAATTTGGAATAAGCTATTCGTATTGCACATAACCATGCATGCAACGGGCAGTCTGTGAGACCTGGAGTACGCATTATTTATTATTACACTGATAATATTATAGCATTTACCTTGTCGTTGTAGTAAGGGTAATTGTTACATTATAACTGTATTGTTATGTCATAATGTATTTGTAAGCAGACGCCCACCTTCCACCACGTTGACTTGCGCGGTTAGTTTGCAAACAGAAAACCAAGTTTGGACGGGTTCTGACCATCTGCGTACAAATTTTATTCAATCATCGGTGCCAAAGTCATCAAAATAATCTAGACATTTGCATTCCCATGGCACTGTAAACACGAATTTTCTGCTCTGCAGAAAACACATCGCATTAACATTTAAACGAGAATATCGGTCAGAGACCGAAGACTTATCGATCGAAAGTTAGGGGATCCCCCAAAAAAGCGCTCTAACTCCATAGTGACACCTTGTGTCCTATCAATAATTAATTATTACCTCGCTAATTATACGACATAATTTGCCCAAAATTAATAGGCTTCTGGTCCAAGATAAGATGAATGCACATGCAAAATCTGGAGCAGATTCAATCTCGCTTTCGTGAGATATCGCGTGCATCTAACAGACATACAGAGAGACAAATACCTATCAACATACTTACCGATTAAAATCCGTGGTGTTCATACGAACGAAAAACTCTTCTAATCAGTCTCTTGGTCTCCCTTAAAGTCAAAACTGCATTGAATTATAGTGAAAAGAACTGCTTCTTCATCTGATTATAATACATTGTTCTCCACTGTCCATAGTGGTCAACCCGAGGCTACATGTCCTCAGATTTCTCATATATGTTCTGGATCAGTTTTATTATTTCAATGGCGCTCCCAAAGTATGTGCATCAAGATAGCGCACAACCTGAAGCCTAACTTGGTACACATTCTATGTTTGGGCTGTGCGGCATCTTGGTGCACATACTTCTGGAGCTCGATTTTAACTGCGTGAACAAAATTTTTATAGAAAATATATATGCGCGAGTTTTAAATTATGCTGGAAGGAAACGTCATTAAATAATATATTCAAATTGAAACATGGTAAATAATATTCCAATCAGAATACATACACACCGCGCTTGGTACCACTGGCCGCCAGTCTGACACAATGCCGTTTTGTAAACTGTTCATGTCGGATCGCTATAATAGTCTGGCGTATATATTTATTGCACCCGAGACATTTGTGCCCGTATACTTTTGCCGCCACAGATTTCAGCACCCGCATAATATTGTACCCGATGGACACCCATGGACATTTGCACCCACGTGCAATTTCATTCACGTTTGGCATTTGCACGTATGGGTATTTTACGCACGTACATTTGCACTGATGGAATTTTGCACGCAAATACGTTTTCGCTCAGCATGGACATCTGTAACCGTGGATATTTGCACCCACGGTACGCATCATAGTGCGCCCCAAAACTAATCCAGTCGAACCATGACCTAAAAAAATGAAATTTTGTGTGAAACATGATATTCGAGTCTAAAATGACTGTGGATGAAAATTACCGTGGCTGAAATTTTCAACTGCCTATATGTCCGTGACTTGGGCTGGTACAAAAAGCTTGGATAGTGACAGTTTGTATATACAGTATACTAGTTTTTGCCCTGTTTGAATCTGCTATTTCTTCCTGTATAATAAAGTCCTTTTCCTACAGTTTTTATTAATGTGTGCATATAGGTACTTGGCAGCGGGCAATAATTTTTGTTAGTGAAGAGTATAAATATTGGCGAATATTTTCCACTTTATGCCAAAACTAATGTAATCGAATATCAACAGATATCACAATAGTTTGAAGGTTTTTATTGATCGTGGAAATATTATCGGAACATAAATGTTATGTAGTTATAATATTATCGGAAGATGGATATACCGGTATATGCTGTTATTTGTTCCATAATACGCGAGAATGTACTGTAATCATATATCAACAGATATCACAATAATTTAGGGGGTTTTATTGATTGTAGAAATATTATCGGAATATATATATATATATATATGCAATTATAATATTATCGGAAGATGGATATATATGTTGTTATTTGTTCCATAATACGCGAGAATGTAATCGTGTAAATTGAGAAACTTAAAAGTAAATTGAATATAAGAAACAATTTATTGGTCAGATTAACAAAAATCACGTAATAATTTGAGCTGAAACAAATTCTGCAACTGCTCCGTACTATCGTTTCCTCCCAGCTACTTCACGATCAAAATGCATAGATCAGGCATTCCATAAATTAAATAAATTTCATCAAAGTTTTGCGCGACTGTAAAAAACTTCGTTAAGATACTTTAAGATTTCTTTCCATGACGATAGCTGTGCTTCAGCATGCTGCTTTGAATTCCCACCCCATCTCTGAGGTAGATTGATTAGCTTTGCATGCGTAAGTGGTGCGTGTGGACTGTATGGAGGTTCCAATAAATGACCGGCTCCAGGGTGAGTGATTATTTTACACTCACACGTTTTCTCTTTGGACAAAAGGTGGTGCAAGACTCGTTGCATGAGCTCAGTATTGATAGCTTTATCGGCTTCGGAATAAAAAAATAAAAAAGAACTTTTCGATTTATGAAACTCTATCTCTGCGTCCCCAAGATTGTTTTCATCAACAGAATCCAGACAAGAACCAAAAACGACCCCATTATTTTCAACGTACATACGATTCATATCATTATCAACTCCTGGCCACGACCTCCCTTTGTATGTAAAAGTTGCATACTGGACAAAAGAAGGACCATTTATAACAACTGCACACTTGAAGCCTTCAACATACGACGCTAAAGTCATTGCAATTGTGCCACCAACAGACACTCCGATCACGCCAATGTCACCTTTCGCAGCAGAATGGTGTTCTTTTAAATAGTCTTTTGCTTCTTCAAAGTATTCTAGATCAAGGTCCACTGCGGATAAAGGTAAATCATCATGAGCAAAATAAGCCAATGCAAAAGATAGATACCCATGTGAAGCGAGCAATGATGCCCTGAATTCCATCAGGCCGCCAGCTGTACCAAATAAATCGATGACCGCCGGAAATGGTCCTTTTCCGGGCGGTATGAATATTGTACCTCTAAGTCTGCCATTCCTAACCGGCTGTCTCTTAACACCAGGCGCTATGTACGACCGATATACTGTCGTCGAAGATAAGGGAACACAGCGATTTATTAGTTCTGGTACCAGATGTAAATCATAGACGTCTACGTGAAATTCTAACGATTTTTCAACATCAACTTTTGGTGACATTCTACTGTGAGCTCTGTCATTGTTTGGTGACGGAATCATGCTAGTAAACAGCCCCATAGGTTGGACGCCTGTGTATAAACCGCCGGTGGCAGACTGCCTTCGTAAGTCAACGATTCCATTGTTATCGCTTGTATAATAAACATAACTCTCAAATATATCAGTCTTGTCTCCATTTACCCAAGACCTTATAGTTATATTCTGATTTGCTTTCAATCCACCGACTAAAATGCGAACTTCTTTGTCGATCAGAACGTGTACCGGAGAAACGCTTACAGTAGGGCCATGTCGCTCCATGCCTACGAGGCACAGCAGGTTTTTCTGAAGCTATGACACGACGTACAATAATTTACTCACATAGATTAAATAGGCGCTATTACTGATTAACTTGATTTTAAAACTTAGCGTCACGCCCGACCTGCTGCAGTCATCCGAGACGTGCAGCGTTTAAAATGAATTCCGATACTTGAATCATACCCATGTTAGTCGTTGAATCATACCAAATTATGTGGCCAATATAAACTTTCTGGATATGGTTGAAGCATACGCAAACAAAAAGACCAAATATGTATGTATAATATAAAAGAGCAAAAGAAAATCATATAGGAAAAAACCTTCGGGAAAACAAGATAATATTAGACATGTAAGTCTAATTCTTTCATTTATCTCCGTTTAATTCAATCAGTTTAATTCAATTTGTTGAAAGGGGGCCATCAAATGCCAAAGCTGTTGTTGTACAGGATCATTTTAATTGGAATTTTTCCACAATTTTTGTCTTCGCTGGAGTGTCAAAAATTATATTCGTAAGGTAAAAGTAACATAATAACCAATTGAATGTCATTTTTATTAGGTTACGTCGGGAATTACGCATAAGACATCCTCGTAGGGAAATCGTAAAGTACTATTGTGCCCACTCGCATTCATTACTCAATTATAAGAAAGATCCGTTAAGTAGACCTTCTTTGGGTCAATGTCAGAATCAAACAAGAGTGACCCTATGAGTGCAACGAAGCATTAATTTATAAACACAGAAATTCACATTCCGATTAAACGGTTATTAATAATTCGTTTCAAAATCTATAACAGGATTGTGCAAATTGCGGCAACGAGATTTTGCCTCTTACGACATGCCTCGTGGCTTAAGTTTATTTTCATTATTGCATGTAATTTTTATCAGAAAATTGTGTTTTTAACAAATCTTTTGGTGCTACTTTATTTGAGGGTATATTTAACGAAATTTTTGGTAATATTATTTGTTCAATGTGACATTAACGATCAACTTCAATACCAGCAGTGTTATAGAAAATTTGATGTGTGAGTTCACAGAGATTGTATCTACAGCACAACAAAAACATTATGGATCGTTAAACACCTAACAAACAAAGCGGATCTGAGGTCTAAATAAAATCGTTATAAATGCCATAAATTCTTACAAACTACAAAAAAATCCTAACGGTCGGACAAATTGACTTTCGCGGAACCGATAATATGCGCACCCCTAACTATCCATGGGGAGTTTGAAAGGGCTGAACAAAAGGTTTGAACCTATGCTATGCAGAGTGCTCCCGCAGTATTCGTACCAAGATGGCGCACAGCCTGAACATAGTATGGGTACCAAGTTAGGGTTGTTCAGGTTGTGCGTCATCTTGGTACTAATACTTCCGGAGCGCCCGATGCAGTGCCTAATGCTAATGGCAAAAATCTTCTACAGTGGTTTCAGTTAACAAAAAATGGAGATCCACGATCAGAAAATATTCAGATCTGTCTACTCTGCGAAAAAAAAAATAAGTGGATTGTTTAAAATCAGACACTGCCATTGCGTTGTTCACCATGAAGCTCCTGTCATACATGTTCTTTACACGATTATCATTTATTAAAACGGGGTTGAAGCATCATCAGTTTACGATTTTTCAGGAAGAATGTAACGCAGAATATAGAGGATTGTTTTATTTGTTGTTATTGAAAATACAGGGTTTGTAACCAAAATGAAAAACAAAAACAAAGAGTAATTATGCGGTGAGAGCTCAAACAAGGACATGATCAATAAAATGATGGTTGTCTAACCATCTTTTATACGATTTTGTTTCTTGCATCTCCAGGATGTGCTATTCATCAGTCGATCGCAAGGTATTATGTGGAGTTTAGGCGATCTAATTCGAAGACAGGTGGACCCCTGCTGTATATCATCTTTTGAAGGTTTAAAGTGTTGGTCAATACCTTTGCACATTTTTTTCTGAAAGCAATACCTGGAAACTGATCGCAAACTATATAATTGGGATACGGTTGTTTTATTAGAGTATTGCAGTATTATTCTAGTATTGAATATAGTTAAGTACTAATGATACATTTAAAAGCATCAATCGACGATACAAAGAGGGACATTGACGAAAACTATTTTTATTTGCTGCAAGTCCCGACAGAGGTTTTCATTCAACACGTTGTTTGACATTGAGAAGCAACGGTTTGAGGCAACTAACTTTTTCTGTTCGCCCAGGCAAAAACATTATATATATCTATTCTTACAAACAGATTTATAAATCAGCAATATTTTATTTGCAATTCGGAGTAGCTCCTTCAAGACAATTTCGAAAAAAAAAAAGCATGAAGGATAAGCATGGAAGAACAGGGGCTAATTGAACATCCTTGAGGAACTTCGTGCTTCTTGATACAAAATAGAAACACAGTTGCCATATTGTACAGGTAGCTTCTCGCCATATTAAATATAAACGGCATTGTGTCATAATTACATGAAATCGCTCACTCGAAGATTGAAAGGATTTGAAACGTTGTCATTTTTAAGCCGTCTCAAAGTTTTGAATAAGTAATTCATCAGATATTGAAAGGACGTAGCAGGATAACTTTAAAATGTGCCGGAACGTTACAAATTTTGGGTGAGAAAAATTATTTTAGTCATAGGATATCAAATAGGCTAGACTTTGTCGTAGGCAGCCAAATAGTTTTCACCACACTGGAAAGTTTATGGTTTATGCAATTTTCTTGCTTAACATTTCTGTTCATATATAGTCAGGAACTGATTATATTTTTACCAAATAATTCACACAGATCAATGTTCTGAGTCTCAACGGAAAGTAAACGTGTTGAAGGATTACTGATATTTTTCTCGTTTAGAATTTCTACTTGAGATCTGTGGCATGGAACGTCACGCATGTTTTTTTGGGCAATTATTGGTGGTGATGCAAAATTAAAAGTTACGGGGAAAAAATTGAGATGAAACGAAGAAATAAACTGTAAATTGGATATCGCTAGTAAATAGCCTGCTGCAGCGCCACAGTAAATGTTTATTTTAACATATCTATCACATTAAATATTAAATGTAAGTTTTGTCTAAAATTTATTCAGGCCAGGTCACGAAGGGGTTCGCACTGACCAAATAAATATTTTAGGGGTCCGTGTTAAAAGAGATTGAGAACCCTTGAGTTAGAGAAACATGCTGAAGATTTTCCGTAAAATGACACCAACACCATTCCCATACCCTTTTCTTTTTGTAATGTTTAATGGAAATGAGTTTTTGACCAGCTCCATATGAGATAGCGCAAAGAAGAAGCCATAAAGTTGAGACAATGGATGACATCATTTATGATGATTAATGATGGCATCTGTCACGCTTGCTTGCATTTAATTGCTAAAAAAATTACATTAAACCAATACATTAAAATGTTAATAATGCGCCAGATCTGAATCATGTTTGAAACCGATCTGATACACAAGCGCAAACAAACGCTTTGTTCACAACAATACGAAAACCAACATTTGAGATAGATTGCGTCATTTCGCTGGATTGAAAATGTAACCACGGTAAGTCTGTGTTTGTAGTATGAATTGCCTATTAACCGTACTTGGACAACCTTGAAAATAATATCCTCTCGCGGCTTTCCCTGTTCGGGATTCCCCAGCGCAGTGAATACCATCTCGACAACGTTCGTCTGTAAATTATTGACGCTCGAATGAGTCAGCCCAAAGAGGCCTAACGAAACGGTTCTCTAATTTCGTGTATCTGAATTTAGGTTTAGCAGTCAGAAGATAATGGTCGTTATTTACTAACAAATTTAATGAGATTCTAGATACTGTATCAAGCTAATGAAGTTAATGAATAATTTGTTGACGAAGAGCATCATTATGGCATAGTGAATATGGACAAGGATGTACTATAAAGCCGATTGAAACTGGAATAAGTTTTAAGTGACTCATTAAGAATGAATTTAGAAACCCGAATGTGACATTTATGAAATATAAATCTGATGTGGCGAATAGTTAACTTAACTAATCCACTGAGGTAGCCACACCGAGAGAGAGTTGAAAGATACCAAAGGAGACTTCGGTCTTATTTCAGTCTTCATTTTTTCTGACGCATTACTTCCTTGTACGAAGTACGAACCGTAGTTGAGTCAGCTCGATCTGATTAAGTCACTATCATATGTGTATTTTGAAATCAGCTTTAAATTCTATTGAAGGACAGAGCGTACACTGGTTGGCTGACTAAACATATATAATCTACCCATAATGACTACAACTGTGCATTGATTGCATGGCCATCAAACGTTTATGTAAGTGTACAGGCTCTCAAATAAGGGTAGCGTACCTCAAATAATCAATTGTACACACCAACGCACTCAAATCGTTACATCAAAATCTATACACCAGTTTTGTTGATTTCGAATTCTGAGACAAACTAACAATATGACTACATGGATATTGTACGTTTAGTATGTATACCCTTAACGCTTCGACTAATAGTTTCTCAGAGCATTTCTGTGTCATGCTGACGGAATTGGTTATTGGTAGTCATTAAACTTAGAGATGCAGCAACGCGGAATAATTTGATTATTTATGGTTATACACGCTACCAAATATAATGAAAAATACTTTTGTGAATTTTCCTTATGGTTTTAGTTAGATGATATTTGGCGTTTAAGTAAAAGCATGACACAGTTGCTAGGGACACAGATTTAATAATTTAATTTAACCTTAGTATGAAGGCATGGAAATTCAGTCTGTCTGACCAGGTTTTTACTTTGGAATGAGTAAAAGAACTGTTGTTCACAATATTAATATTGTATTCATCTAAATGATTATTTGCTTTGACGAATAGTCATGATAAAGAACGTTTACTCACTAATTCAAATCTAAACTTTTAAGCCAGCTTTGAATGATATTTATTGTTTATTGTAATTTGAGCTCATATAAGAACTATTGACTCTCTATAGTAATCATTAATTTTTACCTCCGCGCTACAAGCGTACTTGTATTAGGTAAGGTCTTCATAATAAACAATGATATTTGATATATACTTACGAATCATTTGTAATACGTACTTTTTTCATACAGAACATGGCGGATTTTTTACAACCAAAACAGACTAGAAATGTGTTAATTGATTCCATACGAAATATAGATAGCATACTTCCTGTGACAGCCTTGCCTAATAAATGTCTTCGCAAATCTATAATTGGCTAGCTATAATCTATATATGTCCGGTTATTATTCGGCAACAAATCTAAGTCCAAATAATATATTCCGTTTGTGTGCAAAACACAATTTGTTCAAAACACAATTGTTGTATATGTTCAATTTTTGATTTCGTTCAATGAAGTGCATAAATATATATTTGAGCTGAGAAATCATTACCGAGCGAGATGGCTGAACCAGGAGGTGGGGGAAGATATATACCCCCACATTTACGTGGCAATAGAGGCCGCAGAGGATTTAATCCTGGTTATCGCGGAAGAGGAGGATACAATGCAAATGCCCCGCGTGGTCGAGGAGGGTATGGAACTTTTTCTTGCGACACTACTAAGAAATAACTAAGTGGTAGATTTGCACTCATACTCACAATTACTGCTGGCCAATATAATATTGAACGCGCTAAGTTCAGGAAACAATCGAATATTTGATTTTTGTTTATCTGTCAGCACAACTTAAAAATTAAACTAAACAGAGATATTCACTGGTAACGTGAGCAATAATCATGTACATAGTATAGGAAGTTAAATTGACTTGAAAATGCAGCTTAATTTTGTCCTGGGCCAAAAAAAAAACAATGAAGAGGGCCTTGTTTTGGGTTGAAAATTTTGGAAATTTATAGGTATATTAATAATAATATATATATTATTGATAATGTATTTTTGTTCTAAAGCTTGTTTCCGCGTTTCATAATACAATTCTTTCGTTAGTTTGTTAATAAACAATGTTGTTCAAATGCTTTTAACTATGAATTATAATACTCACTTTTAGTAATAGACGAAGAAATGAAGACGATTTATTGATGGGAGAACAACGAGAGGAAAATTATGATAATAGGCGATCACGAACGAGGTAAAAACAGTAGTAATCCTCAAAAAAATATATATAATAATCTGTATTATAATGGAAGGAAATCCATATACATTTCTCATCTGCAACAACATAAAATAGGAAAATATTAGATTTATAGGAATGCCGAAATTATTAAAAAAAAAACTTGCAACAATTTATAAACCAAATGAAATGTTACACTCATCCAATTAAATCACGCTGCAAATTTTTTTATAAACTAATTAGTATATACATATAAGAGGGCCTCGCTTGCCTTTAAAAGATGTATATTGGAATCAGTAAAAACGTCAAACATGCACAATGGCATTAAATCACGTCACAAAATTGTGTGATAAAATTTAGGTATTAATATTAAAAATTGACTTTTCAGACCAATAGGCTACAAAAAATTGGAAGAAATTGAAGAAAAGGAAACTCCTCAAGATATTGTTCTTATACTTGGGACAGGTAAATCTGGATTGGAAGAGACATTAAGAGGAGATCGAGGTCCACTGAATGGCGGTAAGCTTTGTTCAAAAGTCTTTTATACGAGTGCTCCTCAACTTTATAAGATAATGTTTGTAACACTTCCCATGAAACACGAGAAATCTGAATTAATTTAAGAACAAGTCAAAGTGTTCGAGCTGCATTACTTGAACTCTTTTTCAATCCCGCCTCAAACAATGATATTGTTATTAATATTTCATCGATTTCAGTTCTGTAGAGTCAGGACATGATTTGTGCTGATTGGAGTCGGATCCGTTGTTAGATTTTCTAACTACCTGTACTTATAGAGTCGGTTTAAATTAAACTTACCTATATCAGATTAAACATTTTAAACTTAAACCTGGTTGCCGGATAGATCATAATTGAAATTTTGAGTCGAAAACGGTCGAATTTGACTTTTTCGTGGCATTGTTTCGATCGAATTTTGATAAAATATCATTATATTTAGGTTTGACACAAATGTTGCTACGAGTTTTTGGAAAGATGTGTGACAGTGACGAATCAACCCAATCCTTGACTCATATTTTACAATTGATTTTAAAACATGATTTTCATCAGAAAATTATAGACTTTTTATTTGGACTGTTGACAGAGCAGTAAGTTCTTTTCATAAAAAATCAGTGAAATGATACTAGGAAATTCAGCTACAGCTTTGAGTTTTTGTATATTAGTTTTTTAATCTCAGACGGAACTTGCTCAAACGCGTTTGTTGAAAAAAATACGAAAAAAAAACGCGTGTAACCTTCTTCATACCCAATGATGATTAAATTGGCAGCATGTCCGTTATAGTGAAATCAAATTTTGACGTTTCCAAGCCTTTTTCGTTCAGACGAATAAACACCTAACAAGAAGTTGCGAATTAGTAGAAATCAATATGTTTTCTAATATTAATCGACATGGATGTTATTCAGTGTCAAATCCAACTTTTTATTGGCGTATTCGTGACCTACGTATCCTTATTCTGTACACATCTTGGAATTCTAGATCTGTTTTAAATTTATATGCATACTTGGAATTGAAATTTGTACAAGTTGGCACAAGTTAACTTATTGTGTTTTATCAATTTAATTTCAAGCATAAACAGACGAAGCCGAGCTCCTCTTCATCTAAATAATGCATTGAAGCTGATGAATTCTCTTCTGACGGTTTTGCCAAATGATTCGCATAAAAAGGTATCAAAATCACGAATGTTATTTTAATAAGTTCATATAAATCAATTGACGATATATCAAAAAGTATACAATTTACAATTATGTTGTCTACTCGTAAGACAAGTAATCCGCCCACATATCATACAACTGACATGTTAACTTATAGTAATAAAATGTTGCACATTATTTTGAGCACTTTCGTTTTTGCAACTTGATCTCAATGATCAAATTTTTGCGGCATTGTCTTCCCACTAGGTAAATAAAAAAGGGCTGTAACGGCTGTAAAGGGCTGTACGGGATATGACTTTGAATTGTGAACACGAATCTTCACGTCTTTAATAATTTGAAAAAATTTGTAATTCGAAAGGTATCCATGACAATGATTATTATTGATAGCGTAATTGATGGCTTGGGAAGTGTGAATGAAGATGTTTATAATAATCGAATGCTGGTTAAAGACAGGCTAAACAATTTTCAGCAAAGACAGCAGGATGCAATTGAAAGGTGATTCTCTTCTTTTTCGATGTGTGCAGAACACTTGTTGATTGAGTTTATTTTCCTTGTACGCCGTAGAAAAAATTGATGTATACTTTTTCGTCGCAAGGGAATTGAGGCCATCATTCAATTTCACCACCATTCAATTCTATGCATATGCGATAGAGAACAAAAAATTTTAGTTATACTATACTTCATTAAAATATTCCGATATCTTACTTGAAATGTTACCGAGGTAAAGTCTTTGTCCTAACATGTAATTAATCTCTTCTATCGGCTCTTCTCCTCCTGAGATAAATATGAAAATAGTTGAAGTTCAAGTTGAAGCATCATTTGTTGAAGTGTACTTTAGAGATGTCAGCGGACTGTCTCAAAAATACAAGTGGTACCACAGCTAAAACCCGGATACATCTAATAAAGTGCACGTAATAGATAAATTTTGATTACAATATCACTAAAACATTTTAGAAATCGTGTCAAGGTTTGGAAATCTGCAAACAATACATGTATGATTATTAGGCTTATTTGTGGGAATGGGAGTCCCATGAGAAACGTCCCATGGGATGGGATGGGGCAGCACACGTTTGCATTTCCCATGGGACACGGAAACCGTATTATTTTCAGGGAAATGATGGTAAAACATTACGTTATAGACTTTGTTTCCATATATTTGAGCATAACTCTCTTGTTAGTTATAAAGAGCAAAATATATTCAGCCTTAACAATATACTACGTGAAGGGACTGATGGACACATGCATACTAGTTATGAATACGAAGTTAACAAAGTCCGTAAATATTGTTGTGTTACATGTCACTTCGTACACGTAGTCCTATTTAGTAGACGCTAAACCTAAATTTAACAATTTTTATTGAATTTTATTCCAATGGGATGGGATGGGACAGGCATAATTGCTATGAGATGGGAATGGGACAGAAAAATATGTCCCATGGACAAGCCGGATGATTATGTTTGGATGCAATTAACATGATATAATTTCAACCCTGATCCTCATTTGGCACTCAAATTCTGGTACGAAATGGGAAAGTCTATACATTGGTCAGAACCATTATATTTTTCGACTGGAATAACTGACTCAAATTCCTACTGATATTCATGTAAAAAGCACCTTGAATCATTTTTAGAAGATATCAAATCCGAGGAAAAAAATATGTGTGGGGGTAATATGAACAGGTATTTTTCAAGGAAAAAAAACATATTGAACTTTCAAAGTACACGATAAAATATATGAAAAATACCTCGGCTAGTGAATTATGTGTGAATATTTATTCTTTCCGTTTGAAATATTAAAACTAATTTAAATATACATATCGCAGGGCCGCCGGCAGCAGAGAATCTCGCTTTGACGATTTACACTCTCAAGCACCACCAGATAACTTCAGAGAAATTCCTGTTTTTCCACAACTTAGTGATATTCACGGAACTGCACAATTATTCATACGAACAAACCTAATTGACAAAGCATATCAAAAGTAAGTACTATCAGTGCAATTTAGCACAAATTTAACAGTACACAGTGCGTGTATGAAAATTTGGAGTATTTTTCATGACATATGTAATTGAGTAAAACGTGATACATGAATCGAAGCACATTAAAACAAGTTTCACGAATAGGGATGGCGGAATCGAGTCTGAATTCGATTCCGATGCATTAGAATCGATTCTCAAGGTTAAAACTTGGATTGCAAACAATGTGTAACGTTTTGTGGCAAGTCCTTCACATGTATGTATAAACTGCTTTACTGTTATGCTGAATTCATACGACGCCGCAAACTTCACTTTATATATTTGTTTTTTGCTAGAAGATAGAAGGCTGTTACGTTTATTTATTTCAAAAATCTCTGTGGGTTCTGAGGGATTCGTTTTTTTGTGCGATTTTGTATACTGTGACAGATTAAATACCCATACTACTAGTTTTGGCCTTCTTGTTCGTCCATATATTTGAACATCGCTATCTTGTTTAATTTCATGTCGTATTGTTAAGTGGGTATGCTCGGTAAAATATGCCGAGGAATCGAGATTCGGAATCGAGAATCGAAAATTCAGGAATCGGATAAGAATCGAATACTTGTCATACTTGGCATCCTTATTCACGAATCGGCGCTTTTGATGTATATCGGGAACCGCACGTCAAACAAGCACTCTGTTTTTGAGTGCCTTTACTTTACTTTTTTTAAACTTACTTTTGGTTTCCAGTATTGACCATTACTTGGATGTACAATTCCGCTTATTGAGAGAAGATTTTATTCGACCACTTCGTGAAGGAATCGGGGAAATCATGCATTATGGTAAGATCAAATTACACTTGCCTAAGTGGGAATATAAAACAATGCATGGATAAGATTATTGAATCAGATATTATATTTTCAACTGTAAATAGTTAGTCGTAATGGTTGTTAGTCATAATAATGGACCCATAAAAAAGCTATTCGTAGTTACAGCACCTAGTCCTTAATCAATCCTACAATATAATGAAAACGGCAAATTAATTCGTCAAAGCAATTTGTTTATCAGTGAAAAAATGGAATGCAAATTGCAAAGTTTCTTCATAACATTTGATCTATGACTTATTGAATAATTTATTTGTGTCTTCCCCATTTTATTGCTTATTATCCAGGCGATCGATTGAGGCCAAGAGGACAAGGACCAATTCAGAACGTAAAAGTTTACAAAGACGTAAAGATCGAATTTATGAAGCCAGATCAACGAGGTAAAAACTATCATCTCCACTTTTATGACTAAAAATTTCACTCAATTTTTAAGAAACATTCCTAAAAAAATAATTTTGTAAGAAGCTCTGAAACATTTCGCAGGCTGTTATTATTTCGTTTTATATATGTTCGAGACTTAATTCATCATAGACTAAGCATACGGCACTTCATAATTAAAATTTGTCGGGCCCTCGTAGGAACATGGAACAAATTGCATATTTTGTGTTGGATATGTAGAGAATACGTCATAAAACATCATTTAGAAAACGTAAGATTCGTTTTGAAATGCGAGAAATAATTGAAGAGTTCAATATATGAAAATACGTTATTAATGGTTATGAGGGACAGTGCCAAAATGTTTGCAATATTTCCCACGATAGTCCTAAAGCTTAGCCACAGACAAATAATAAAGAATGAGATAAGATATTGATAAATATGCGGGGCAGAATTTAAATATATATTGTCGTTAGTTCCATACTACCATAGATTAATAAAAATGACAACTAATATGTTTTGTACAGGTATTTTGCATCGAATTCATTTCAGTTTGGAAGGATTACAGCGAATAAGATGGCGAAATACCAAACGTCTTTTATACGGAAATTTACTTTGCCTTTCAAGTGATCATTTTAAGGTCAGGCTCATATCTTACGTAATAATTTCTTCACTTGGCATTTCTATCAATTCACGTCAATAAATTCCAATTATCGAAGTCTAATAGACCTTGAATGGCGCACGAGCCTTCGCTAACTCGGGTTTCAAAGATACCACAATGTACTGACGTTACTATTGGCCTATTCAGTATTCTTGACATACATAGCATGAAGCTGACGTAGTCAGGGCTCCATGCTAATAACGCACCCATAGAAGTAGACCTCTGTGCTAATTAATAAAGTTACTTTTATTCATTTACATTGAGTAAAATCAACGCTTCACTGCCAAAAATGAGCATTACTGTATACATGATTGCTATACAATTAGTTCTCTGAAACCAACACTTCATAAATGAAATTCTATTATACAATTCTGACTGCTTGCTATGTGTTCCCTACTTTTCAATATAAAAACTTATTCTATTTTCAGGAAAACGTTCATTTTGCCGTTGTTGCTGACAGAAAACCAGAAGACCTTGCTGAGGGGTATTTAACACTTGAATTTGTTTACGACGAAGAAGAGGAAGAACCAATAAGACCCGATGTAGATGACGATGGAGATGAAGACTTGTTGGAATTCTTGGATAGCGATGATGATGGAGATGAACCCGAAATTGGCGGTGGTACGAGTTCGATTTTCTCAATGTTATTCGACTTAATTCAGCACAGAACATGTAATCTACAGTGTAGTGCTGCTGTTTCTGCTACTTTGGATGTTTGAGTCAATAATAGATGTTTCATTTGTTGTGACCGCAACAGATTTAAATACCGGTAGTAAAAGACTGGGTGATTTTTTAAGAAATTTAAACGTTTGAGTATTCAGAATTTATAATTTGCTTCAGTTACAGTAACAGACATGTGACTTTCTGTAAAATTATAACTTAGATTTGTGTGATAGGGAAAGATGGACACGTTTTATGAATCGAGACATGATCGTATAATAAACAAAAACGTATCACTGATTATAACTGCCATTGGATCAATAGTGAAATTTTATGTATTTTCATTACATTTTTAGCACGACAGCGACAGCCTAGACAACAGCCGGAACAGCCACAACATCGTCGATTTAACAAAGGCCTTGATATGAGAAAGGTTTATACAATGGTTGAAACTGAAGCTTATTTTGAAGCGTACCGACATGTCCTTGCAGGTCTTAAAGGTGAATAATGAATCGAATACATAAATTCCCCGTGTTTAATTCTCCTGTTTATCAGTGACAAAATCAGGGTTCTATTATAAGTGTGGTAGAGCCCTGCAAAACCAATCTCCGTGAACTCGCAGTCATCAAAATAATATTGAAACTCTACTAACCGCCAATGAGATTTTTTTAGCGATTCATTTGGCTCGATGAAGGTGACTCGACTTTACCCGCGATTCCGGGTTTAGGAACTTTAATTGAATGTCATAATTCTAGTTAATTGTACACTATCATCTATGCAAAGAAGATACTAACACATAATATCGAAGTCACTTCAAACCGCCTAAACTGCCTCCAAAATTCGTTTAAGATGATGTAGCTATAGAATATGATATGAAAATCCACATTTTTACAGAAACTGAAGAAATACCACTAGAAAGATACATTGTCCGATGTGAAAATAACATGTATGCACCTGAATATTTAAGACCTTCTGTGGCTGGAAGAGATGTCAGTTATGATTTTTCATCTGTCACTGAGTCAGGTACGTCGAAGAAGTCCGTCTGAAACAACATCAAATCTGTGTATTTTATTCCAATATAATACTGCGTGTCGTCATGTTGGGGTCCAAAAACAAGAATATTGTTAAGCTCAAAGAATACAACCGAGATAATGTTTTATTGGGTTGATTGGTCAATTCGACGTTGGTAATAATCTGAGAAAGAAATTATAATTTAATATCCATTTGGATAAAAACATATTTTTGGAAATCTAATTAGAAATATTACACAACAGAAGACGTTCCAATCCCAACAATATCTATCTCTAAAAACATGTTAATTCTCTTCGTGGGCCACGGCCTACCTGGTCACGTACTGAAAAAGGTAACAATATACTGAGGGAGGTAACAATGAATAAAGAAAAATTTTTCCCCAAAAAAGGTCAAATTACCAACTAAAGGTAACCTGCTTTAACGCTTCTGTTCCAAAATTGAAATGTTATTGGTTCGGCTCAGTCCGACCTTGTAAAGAAAACATCGATCGCACCTTTTTAAATCACTAATTGATTAATGGCCAATATTTTTTTTTATTTTTGCAGCATCGGGAAAAGACGTCGCTGTGTTAGGTTACGAATGGCCTCTGTCAGCAGAATTAGGATTGGATATTTCACAAGCTGAAGCGTTAAAACTTGCCTTGACAAACGAGTTAGCAATAATTCAGGGACCACCAGGAACTGGAAAAACATATGTTGGACTTGTAATTATGAAGTTACTGCTGGCAAACAAAACTTCTTGGTAACGTTTCAATTTTATATAGCTTAGCTTATTGTTACATTGTTTTGTTGTTATCGGAATATGTACGGCAGTGGAGTGCTTTACTATTCTTTCATTTCAAATATCAAATATTTACAATTTTACCTTGTTTAATATATATATATATATATATATAATATATACACACGATTTTGATAGCTTGTCCACACAAGATATTGCCAAACACTTTTGCTCTGTTTTGTCTCATTTGCTTCTATTCAAGTAATAATGAGGTGTCCAAAAAAAACCATGTTCAACTGTTGCAACACCTGTCCTATATGTCCCACACTGGTCCCATTTTCTCCACATTCGTCCCAGTTCCCCGCACGTCTCCAACACTACAGTCCCACGTCTCTCACTTGTCCCATTTGACACGTGGGATAAGTGACACAGGTGTGGGACACATTGTACAAGTAGAGCAGGTGGGACAAGTGTAGACACCTTTATTAATGCTGCCAATTCTTGGCAAAAGTATTTGCAAACTGAATATAACACATTTTATTTATGGCTTAAACATCTTTGAATATGATGGTTTCATATCTATCACAGGCACATGCAACCTAGATTTCTTCTCGGCGCTCAAAATGAAAACAAACGTTGTCCTATTCTGATTGTTTGCTACACTAACCACGCATTAGATCAATTTTTGGAAGGAATTTCGAAGTTTGCCACAGAAGATCAGACTATTATTCGAGTGGGCGGGAGATGCAAAAACGAAGCGACTAAAGGATTTTCACTTTTCAATGTCCGACGAAAACTAAGACAAAACAGAGATAGAGGAAAGAATAGCGCGGCTATACGAAAAGCCATTTGGGAAATTCATGGTACAGTGTTATTAGCAACCTCCCGCGTCAACTCATACCTTGCTTATAAAAATCAGACATGTGGATTAATTCCAAGATAATTTAATATGAGGATATACATGATTACTGTGTTTGATATGATAGGAGTTCGTATAGTTTGTTTTGTAACACCCTGGCGAAAGATGCCCTCCAAAGTTTAATAAGGATCATATATAAATGAAACAATTATGCATGGTAGCGTCGTTTATATTAAAGCTGAATTATACTCCAAAAACCAGTCAAAAGAGGAATACGTGTAGATACCAAAAAAGCCTAGCCTACCTGTTTAATTTATAAAGTTCAATTTTAGCACATGTACAGATGTCCTTAGCTATCATTCAAAATGACCCGTCGCCTAGATTATGCAAAACAAAATTTCCCTGTAATGTGTTTTTATTATTTGCCCCAGCCCTTCGGGTTGCCATAATGGATTGCCATAACCGGTATTTACTCACACAAAATACATAACTTCAACGTTTACTTAATTAATCCGATTCATATGTGTTAATGTGCTCTAGATATATTCAACATTTACAAAACTTTCTGCAGATGGATTGAGGTCAATTGAAGGTCAATTGCAACACAACTGCAACCAGTTAGAAGCATCTTTGCATTGTATCCAGCGGTTGCAACAGTTAGAAGATGTTATTCCGAGGCAACTCTATTCCCAATTTCAACCAAGAATGCCGTTGTGGAGTAAGTATATATCATTATGTTATGCAATTGTCGATGACATAAACACCTGACATATATGACAGTAGCCTCTCAGTTAAGAAATATTGAAAAATATTGACTGGCGATAAATTCGGTATTTTAAAAGATATTTATCATATTCACGTAAAGCAAGTCATGCTGTGGTAGCTTACGCAGTTCAAGATCTTATCATACAATCTTTTGTTACTCACTTTTATTGTTCATTATAAATTCGGAGGGGGGGGGGGGATTTCTCGAATGTGGGAACTTGTTGTTATTGTGTGCGATACAAAAGAGAAGTTACTCTTAAATTTTTGAATCCCATTACTGATCTGGACACACGTATAGACATACACATTTATATAGAAGTACAACTCTTATTGTCTTTAAATTCTCATGTTTAGATCAATATAATTGGAACAATACTCAGACTGAATCTCCTGACGAAATGTTGCTAACTTGGCTTGGTTTACGAACAACTGTGAATGAAGTAGATTATGAAAAAGAAGCCAGAAGACTTCATGATATTACACAAGCTATTTTGCTCAGTTCTGGGTACACTTTAGATGAGATTGGACGCGCTGTTCACGCCACAGGTAATAAAATTTTGTGGCTGTGGTAATTTATCTTAACCTAAAAATTTTGGAATACTACCACAATATTAACCCTGCCCCGTCGAATTATTTGATAGAATCGTCAGACATCGAGACTTTACTTACTTGGATCAGACGGAATCGGACTGGATCGGGTCAATCATCTGGTAATATATGCTTTGATACTTTTTACGGACTATATTAGTGTTAAGTAAACTATGCCTAATGCCACTACTTTTCTATGACTTGTACGAGAATAACTGATACTACAAACTTTTTCTTTGAAATTGCAAATGCAAAATGTGAACACAGCTTATTTTTACCTAGGCGGGGCAACGGCAGCAACAACTCAAAATGAAGGAACTGAAGAAGTTGATCAGGGCGGAGACGATGACATTGCAGGAGAAGCTGAATATTTGCAAGATCAACGTGTACTCGACACAGGTCCAAAACAATTCAGCTCAACTTTCTGAGTGATATACTGCATGTTGAGTAGATTAAATCGTGTTAAACTCGACTAGGAAAGCTATTGAGAAAGATCTACTCCATCATTTCAATACCAAGACAAATGTTTACAGTAGGCTAGCGATTGCAGTTCACTGATATATCGGGACAATGATATTTATTTCATTCGAAACATTAATTTTATGTTTAGATGAATTTCCTTTGAACGCTGAAGCAAGACAAGCCAAAACTGCACGAGACAATGAAAGAGACGTTAAACGTTTAATGACGCAAATGGCAGCAATGACTTTCAAGGATATAGGAGGTGAAAAAAACTCAATTTTACATTGAACATTGACTTCGTTACTTGAAGTAACGAAGTTTTTGAATAGGGGCGATATTGAAGTTTCGTTTTTGAAAATGTGCAATTTTGTATCTTTGTACGATAATTGGGGGTCAAAACATACAATTGGGGGTGCTCCCGAAGTATGCGAACCAAGATGGCGGACATCGGAACGTAACATGGGTAACAGGTTAGGGTTAGGCCATAATTTTGAGTATAAATACTACAGGAGGCTCTTGGCTAGTTTTCGAACTGATAATACGACTAAAATAAGGAAAATTGGAAAAAAATTATCGCCTTACCCTAACCTGTTACCCATGTTACGTTCCGATGTCCGCCATCTTGGTTCGCATACTTCGGGAGCACCCCTAATTGTATGTTTTGATTGCGCATTTTCGAATGGAATATTGGTATAATTTAAACAACAAGTTAAGAGTCAGACCGAACGCTTCAAGCACAAACTTGCAAGTCGTATTTTTATTTGTATTTGAGAACGACTAACATGAATGTTTCCAAAACGTGAATTTATGCTTTAGATTTTGTTGAACAAACAACACTATATTTCACTCAAATTTTTCTTGTGAATTCCAATGTTATAAATGTACTGATTTAACAACACAGAGCAGGAAAAAAGGCAGGATGACGGAGGTTGGCAACAACAGTCTCATGAGAAGAAAAAGAAGAAACAAAGAATTCGACGTGAACTTGGTAAAACTACTACTATGACAGATCAGGAGGAAAGCAGAGTCGACAATATTTATGATTTGAGTCAAGAACAGAGATGGAGCTTATATAGGTTTGTTATTTTATCAACACTATATGCAAAGTACAATGTAGAAAAATTTTAAATCAGAAGGAAAAAAATTTCATTTTCTATATTTGAGTTCAAATTGTTTGTTGGTAGTCGTCTAATTCATCTTCTATTCTAGGACATGGGTTAGCAGATGGCGTGACAAATTCCGTGTTGGAACAGACCGCCAGATAGAGAAGTACAACAGACTTTCAAAGCAATTACAAGAACTACGGAAACGAGAAGACGCTGAAATATTACAATCAGCAGATGTGGTTGCAGTCACAACGACAGGAGCGGCAAAATATCGAGAATTGATTTACAAGCTCAACTGTAAAATTGTTGTGATTGAAGAGGCAGCCGAAGTACTGGAGGCCCACATTATAACTTCCATGCCAAAAACAACAAAGCATCTCATTTTAATCGGAGACCATCAGCAGTTGAAACCATCACCGACCGTATACGAGCTTGCTAGAAAGTACAATCTCGATACTTCGCTATTTGAAAGGCTGATCAACAAAGTACCTCACGTGACTTTGACTCTACAGCACCGCATGCGTCCGGAAATAGCTGATCTTCTCAGACCACGAATCTACAAAAACCTTCTGGATCATTCAAGTGTGAAAGGCAGGGCAGAAATCGTAGGAGTTGAAAAAACTCTTTACTTTATCTCTCACGCCGTTCCCGAAGAAAGCGTTGCAGACGGTAGAAGCAAAAAGAATCAGCACGAAGCAGACTTCTTGGTGGCGCTCTGCAAATATCTTATACTTCAGGTATGATACAGTTACCGATATGATCAAAATATAGACTAGTTTCATGTAATTATAATAATATAACAATAATAAGATACATACATTTGTCCAAATTTATAAGGTGGATCATACAAAATGAGACTGAAAACCAGAATTCTGGCTTTCATACGTATTATATGTACATTTTATACAATATACCTTTGTCCAAATTTACAGTTTACATAGCATCGTTTTAAACATTTTTTGGCCCTATGTGGACATACATGATCTATGTGAAACTATTTGTCCTGCAATATGTAAATAAAATTGGCTATACATAATAGATATATTTAACTCGTACTCCTATGAATTCAGGGTTATCGACCAGAGCAAATTACAATCTTGGCAATGTATACTGGACAACTATTTGCATTCCGTAACACATTGAAAGAAGAATCGAGTAGAGGAGTGCGTGTTACTGCTGTAGATAATTTTCAAGGAGAAGAAAATGACATCATTTTGCTTTCGTTGGTTCGGAGCAATGATGAGGTGAACTTTGACCTGCATTATTACTAATTTCGTTCAGTTGCAGTTAGACTATTCTGGCAATTTTAAACACGTTTTTTATTATGAGTCCGACGGCTGTTTAGCTGTTGAGTGCATTATAAATGCAGACAAAATTTATTGAAATGGCAAACATTGGTCAAACAACAGAATCGTTGAACAAACATTTAGAGAAATGGGCATAGATTAATTGAAATCGGGGAAGAATTACCGGTATCCTAGAAAATATTTTCTCAAAAAACGAAACATACAGGGCTTTTACCTGATATTCTCATCCACGGATTTTACCAATTCTGTCGATGCAATTAGCTGTGATCAATTTAAATGAATACAAATTGGCATCTATTCATTTGTTAAAAATAAATAACAAATAACTATTTTTTAAATTACATTCGTTTTAAATGGTTACCAAGCAACATATTGCGAAATGCAGGGAATGAAGTATACAAAATAAATTGATAGGAACAAGTTGATAGAATTTTGCACTTAAGAGTACATTTAGCAATACTGTTAAAAGGTTCAATGCTACAGCATACAAATAATTGCCAACGGAACTCATTTTTCTTTTTCAAGCAAAAAATCGGATTTCTTGGTGTTGAAAACAGGATTTGTGTCGCACTATCTCGAGCAAAAAATGCATTGTACTGCATCGGAAACATGGAAGTGAGAATTAATTTTCTTTTATTAGACTTTTTTACAGTTGTAAATGCTTACACGAATGTACTCTTTCAAATTCTTTGTTATTCAGAGTAAGGAACAACTCACATTTTATGGGACAGTTTTAAAGCCCTTTTGTTTCTCTACAGCTCCTTGGTACAAAAAGTTCAATGTGGCGTAAAATAATTGGACATCTAGAAGAAAATGACAGCATTGGAGAAAATCTCCAACTGCAATGTAAACATCACCCCAATAAATTGACACCAGTAAAATCTGCCACTGATTTTATTAAGGTCCCCGAAGGTATGTATGCATACGTGTGGAATCTAGTGGCGTTGGTTCGATTGAAGTCTTCGCCGCACTCCAAGTCAATTGGAGAGCATAGTTAGGCTCTGGAAAAAATCTGGGGCACCAGAAAGTGTAATGTTGAAGTAACTTCCACGCGAATTTTTCTTTTGTATCAGTGCATTGTTGATATTTACTTACCTTTCTTAAGAAATACATTTTTCACGTCGACCTTATCCGATTCCAATAATGCCCTAACCAACAGCCACTTGTATGTAGGACCTTAGTACGACATGAAAAAAACGGGACTGATTTTCAGAGCGAAGATGTTAAATCTAGCTCGATGCGCTAGCCGCCACGCATACGAATGTACAACATTATCTATTATGTAAAATATTATCTATAACGTATAGGTGGATGTGGGCAGCCGTGCAACACGCGACTTGATTGCGGACATGTCTGTTCACGGCCTTGTCACCCTGATGATCATTCAAGTTACCAATGTAGCAAACCATGTGATAAAATACTTTGTAGCGATGGACACAGATGTAAACAAAAATGTTATCAGCAGTGTGGACCATGTCGAGAACCTCTTAAAAAGGTGAAATCATTTCTTCTTCTAAATCATATACTGCACAGTAAATTTATTCTTTCAATCCTGAAGAGGTTGAAATATTTTTAACAATCTAAGCAATATCAAGAAAACTATATTTGATATATATATATATATATATAGTCTAATACAGTAATCCCCAATGATTTTTATACATTCCTTCTCTTCCCCCAACTATGCTCGTATTTTTGTTCGATTCAATAGATCATAAGCTAGTGGTGATACGCGCAACTCCCAATCTGACTTTTGACTATTTGTATAGTTTATATGCGTGTATAAATATGTTTACAATAACACTAAATAATAACAGAATATGAGTAAATAAAACACGCAAATACTATAGGTGAAATTGCCTCCACCGAAACACTCTAATTTATCCCCGTTTGGGAAACGCTGCCCCAATATATCTATTAAGGAAGCTGGAATATACGATTTGTGCATCACATTACCGGGCTCTTGTTTTTGTTATTGAAGCTTTAAAATCAATGTCGAAAAACTCGTGAACTAAATATAATCGCTCTATCGTATTTTGATCCAATTTATATTTTATTTTAGAGAATGCCAATTTGTGGACACGTACAAAAAATTCCATGTCATCAAGATCCAGCCTCTTTTGGTTGTAAAGAAATTATTTCGGGTAACTAATTTGCATTTTTTAATATCTTAATACTGGACATCATTTTTAGCGTATCACGAGGCGTATATGCATGCAATTCTTTTAAATTCATTTTTCAAATCTTGAGTTTCTTCCACAGTTCTAGTAGATTGTGGACACACCATCAAAGTTCAATGTCACCAGTCATCTATTGTAACACTGGGCATGTGTAAAGAGAAATGTGGCTATTTATTGGAATGTCGACATCCGTGTCGTGGAAATTGTTATGAATGTTTTCAGGTATAATATCGTTTTGTTAAACTTCCGTTGGGGATTGCTAGAAAGCAACAATATTTAGTTTGGTACAAACCAATTGTATCACATACCACAAGATTCTACAACTTTTCCATATACTTCCAACCTATTGGTTCATCCAAGAATTTAATCGGCGAAATTAAAAATAAATAATTTTCGCGGCTTAATCCCTCCACTTCACAGAAACCATGGTAAAAAATCTTCACCAAATGGCGAAGAGGAATACGTCTTGCCATTGTTCGCCAGTATTGACATACTATGTTTGAATTTCTGGCAACATTGCCATTATAAACGCATAAAGAAACATTGTGTAAATCCAACAGGAATAATAAGGTAATTATATTCTCGTAGGGCCGTCTACATGTCCCTTGCCTGAGAAAATGTAACAGAACTTTGGTGTGCGGACACGAATGTAAATCTTCTTGTGAATCCTGTCCTCCATGTGAACAAAAATGCAAGACAAGATGTGAACACAGCGAATGCAACCATAAATGCGGAAAACCATGCACGTTGTGCCGAGAAAAATGTAAATGGCAATGCCCTCATTTCCGCTGCACTCAGCTTTGTAGCGAGCCTTGCAATCGACCACGTTGCAATAGGCCTTGTCAGAAAAAATTGAATTGCAAGCACCAATGCATTGGCTTATGTGGCGAACCTTGTCCGAGATTTTGCAGAATTTGTCACAAAGACACTGTAACCGAAATATTCTTTGGTGATGAGGACGAGGACGATGCTAGGTCAGTGATGTAAATATTAGACGTCACGGAGTATCCGTAATGTTAATCGCTTTTATTATTTTTACATTCATTAACACTAGTGGGCCCAAAATTAATCAATATATATATATATATATATATATATATATATATATATTCGTATCTTAATTTTTGAAATGCCAGATAATAATGAACCATTTATTTTTTGTTCTCATGATTTTAACAACATAATTTCAGATTTGTGCAGCTTGACGACTGCCGACATATTTTCACATACGAGGGACTCGATAAATGGATGGAACAGAAAGAAGAAGGAAACGCAATTAAAATGAAAGAATGTCCAAAATGCAAAACTCCAATATGGCGTAGCAGAAGATATGGAAATATCATTAATAAATTGTTGATGTGAGTTTCACATACATTCGAAAAAATGACTTCTCTTCACACGCATTCAAAATTTGACCAAGTTCCAAAAAATCCAATTTAAAGGAGCAATAAGGTTACAACGGAACGCTCTCCTCAGACGGCACTAGCAGGGAGTATTTACTGTTGATGAATTTTGGTTCTCATATATCACTATGGAATCGAAGATGTTTAATTGTCTGTTAGTTTTTAAAAACAGAGGTACTTTCCGGAGTCAAAATTGCAAACTTTTGAGGTTGCGATTTCAAGTTCAAAAGTTTCTCCCTTTGAGACATGTTAAGATTTACGAACACCAATGATTTTTCTTTGCAGTAAGATATTGGAACACCCCATTCGAAAATCCCAAATAAATTTAGTTTTTAAATTTTCCTAAGCAGTACAACCCGACGCCAAACATTGTTTTTTTATTAGGTCTGTGAATGAAGTGAAAAACAGGATTCCGGAGACAAATACAAGCAAAGGAGGACAAGAGACAGTTATTGAAAATGATTGAGCAGAGTGATATTAAAGTTGAAAATACTACCCTGTTGAAACGCAGTCTATACTAGATGCTTTGAAGGTATGTGACTCACTGTCTATATATATGAGCGCCTAATAAGCATCTATGGTGAAGATCGTACACATCTACGAGCATTCGCGATCTTTCAACGAAAACTCCTAATGCGCAAACCATATTTACTGTCATTTTGATTTCTTACGCATTTGATTGCTTTTACTTTTTCAAACCCACATTACATTAATGTATTTACTGACAGTCAAAATCACTTGTGATTAACCTCGACCCATCGCGCCCACGGGAAATTTTGCTGCCAATCCTCTGTTTACAATGAAATTTTCCAGGGTAAGCCCGAAATAAATGCAATTTCCGTGTATTGTAACATTTTTAAAACTATATTACACCAAAATAACGCAACCGTAGGGTATTGTGAGCCTGAGGCTACGGGAACGAGGGTGCTGCATGCATTTATAAATAGGTGGGGAAGCTTTAAGAACGTCAACTTTTATAATTTAAAATACATTTTCAAAACGCATGGACAAAAATTACGGAACAAAAAACGCCTACTAACAAAAAACCAAGCTACTGTTACGGAAAACCGTTGATGGAGTAGCAAAAAACTGCTGCATAGTCAATTACAACTTATATGATTGAATCTTCCTTCTTAAATATTGAAAATGTCAGCACCAAGAATTCCAACCGATATCAAAATGTGTGAAAATCATGTTTTTTCAGTGTGCGGACCGCGGCAAAAATGAAATATAATTTGCTCCTAGAAAACATTTGGTAGGATAAGTACAGATTTGTGAAGCGCAAAACAATATTCAAATGGGAATTCTCGAATGTCAGGTTAACAGCGCGGTATTTGAGTTTATAAAAAAGTGACAATTTAGTATCTTTATTCACCGGTAATTTTGTTTATTAAAACTTGACCATATGTAACTGTGACCCAAATATAAAAGTGAACATATAAATGTCTGAACGTATTCGAAACCGGGCAGGGTGAGCATACAGAATGAATTAAATGCGTTAAGTTCTAAATTCACCGAAATAACATATCAAAGTTCAATAGATGAAATGTATTAAAATATAAAAATTCACAGAATAAAACAAATTATTTGCCCAGATTGGAAATTTTGAATGTTTTTATATTATTGTTTTTTTTTTGCTGTAGGACGAAATACCTTGCCGTATCAATTGAAGTTGCTGGAAGAACAATACAGGAGATTATCAAAGCTTTCAGAAATGCGTAAAGTTGTTGCAAAACTTTTGTTGCTTGCACCCGGTTCAACTTCGAAACTAGTTGATGGTATATATAAATGGTATTTTTCATGTAAACTCTCAGAAAATATGTGATATCACACCCTTATCGATTCTGACCTGAAGAAAATGAATATTATGGATTTGTTTGGGTAGCTTCACGGCCCTGATTTTATGCACCGCTATTTCGATTCTCACTCATCACGTATTTAATATTATTGAACATGTCAACTAGGCAGTTCTTGAAGGATACCTATTTTTATATATAAAGAGCTTGTTCGAAAACGCAGCAAAAAATCGTCCATCTTATAGATATTCAAGAGTGCGTTTGACGCAAAATAAGATTAGAAATATATATTCAAACTCTTTGTTTTGTAATTTTTAGTCGTCAGTCGGGATTTGAGGATAATGCGGACTTGGGTTATGCGCCGAAGAGAATTTTCTACTCCTCAGGAGAACGAAGCTTTTCAGAGGGAGTGCAAAAAGATCAACGAAGCATTAAAATATATTGATGTTGAAAGAAAATACGCCCGGCAGGGGAAACCGAGGTAGTGTATGTTAAATATCAAAATGGATTTTTCGGTTAGCAGAATACCTTCTTAACTCAACGGTAACATCAAAATAGGCATGTCATTTGACTTCATATTTAAATTAAATTTTTCATTCAAACCGTGATCAATGATTCTTTTATAATTTTACGCAGAGCCATCGAAGTAGATCCACTGTTCGCATCATTAAAAGAGTTGTTATTTGACAATTATGAACCGTATGTGGGTGACAAAAAGGAGGAAGTGAAAACACTCTTTAAGAGAATTTTTGACAAGGTAATATTTGAATATACTTGTAACTTTAAAACCTGCATTTTTAAATGAAATTTTTAGGCGATTTTTATATTCAATTTTTATTTAACACCGACCTTAATTGCAAGTTGACAATAAATGAACTCAGATTGGTGGTTGATTATTTACTCATCAGACGTAATCAGTTTTCCACTATAAAAACATTGACATTGTCAAATATTATTTTATTTTTCTTATTTTCAGTTTATCCGGAGTGGTCCACTCTAGCTCCACTGTTTTGAGAAAATTGATGAATTTAGAGTTTCTTTGCCAGACAAAATAAACATTTCAATTATACCGAATTTATTTTAAATATTTTATTCTTCTTTTAAAAACCTCAACGCACTTCGACCAAAATAGCCTTGTTCAAAATCATCTGTACTGCGACATTATCTTGAAACAACCAATTTGTGTGTTACATGAAAATTTTTCCACTGGATAATACAATTTGATGTTTAAGAGTTGCGCTGATTATGTACGACCTTGTCGTTCTCTATTTGTGTTGCTGTTTAATACTGATTGATTACTCTGTATATCAGGTGCCGGTGATCACATCAGGTCTTGGTGTTTCCGAACAGGAAAAAGAAATGATTTGCAAGGCGATGGGATTTGCAGCAAAAGGTCATTGGTATAAATGTTCAAAAGGCCATATTTACAGCATCGGTGACTGCGGCGGGGCTACCGTAACAAGCGTTTGTCCCGATTGCAAAGAACAAATAGGTATGAATAAAATTTTATGTTATTTATATATGAATCTTATATCATAAAATATTGGTTCGTGCTTTTATACCGCGAATGTCCCACCGACTCTCATTTTTTTGGACCAATATTACGATCAAAAAATAAAATTTCATTTTTACACATTTTCCTGGCCATGCCAGAAAATTGGCGACTAGAACAAGTAGTACAAACATCCAACCAATATTTCTTCAATGTAGACTTCAACTATAAGTATCAAATTCTAATTTTGTTTAGTATTACAGTCGATAAAGCCTTTAGTCTGTTAACTGAATTCAAATGGGTTAGCCATACATCTTCTTGTGCTAGACCCACTCCAATATTATTATTTTTTTCTTTTTCAAGGTGGAACAAGCCATAGATTGCTGACATCTAATCGAATTGCATCAGAAATGGATGGTGCCACAAGACCTGCTTATGACCCAATGAATAATTACATCCCTGACCATCTTCTTCAAGACCTGCGAAGGCAAGGTTTCGAATAAATACCCAAAATTTCATTCGAACATTGCTGATATATGTACTAAAAGACTATGCTTATTACAAGTGCTAATCTAGCGTTAACTTTTTTAATTACCAGTTTTAATATTTTCGTCTATATTAGTCTTGTTACCACTTAGCCTGTCATACAATCACTGTCATTTGATTGGGTTATCATCAAAATATTATCATTCATAATATATGTCCTTTCCAACTCTTTACATATCATCAGTATTAATCTATCAACACTTGTTTTGCCCGGTAATAAGTAATACACCGTCTTTTGTTTCCAGCTATATTGAATTCTTATAAAAACGTTCTTACACTCAAATGCTTATTTCGAAACTTACATATTGAAATATTTTTTATACTTCACTAAATTCTGCATTCAGTAGACAATATTTAGATAATGATTGATGTATTATTTTTATGATTATCTCCGTTGATCTAGAGTAGATTTTGGTTTAGGCACTAAATAGATTAACTAAATAATTCCTATTGGAAATGTTTATTACTTCAATATTTTATTGTGTTGTTACCTAGTTTCTAGCATTTTCCACACAGATTTTAAGACGCCAATGAAGTGTGTATATATATATATATATATATAGTCAATAATTAGTGTTTAAATGCTTTCATATAGCAAATATAATCTGTAATCTCCCCACATACCCTTAGGTTCAGTTATGTGTGTCATATTTATGCTTGTCATAACGCGTAGAATCGTTAAGTAAATAAACGCAATTTTATACGTTATATCTATTTCAATTTTCCTATCTTTATATGATAAAATTGCGCTCTGATTAATGGGAATATTTTCAACTGTAGAACTATATCGATATTAAACATACCAAATATCAACTAGCTTTAATCTTTTGTTTATAAAACAAATTTAGCATACTGTATATCTATTATCATGCGGAAATAAATTTGAAAAAATGAATAATGCTAATATATATCGACATTGGTCGTGTATTGGTACCGGTACGACAGGGGGTATAGTAGGTAACAACTAGTGCTATCACCTAACTCGGAATACGGAATGATATTGTGTGATTCAATGTGCGGTAACACCAGAAACACTTTAAGAGGCCAATCACAAATAAACCATTCAATCTTTGTTGCTCATACTTTATTGCAGTAATTGACATCAGCGGGTCAGTTTTTTCCGGCAGTTACACACAATTTAATCAATTTACATGACCATCACACTGAGTATTGGCTAAATAAATAAAAACAAACATGGAAATAGAACTTACAAATACCAAAATTCCAGAGCTCGATGGAATACGTGCGCTCACCTAAAGCAAAGAAGGAAGAGAGCAACCTTGGGAGAACTCACGGGTGCCAGATTATTGAACGGAATAGATTTCCAAGTTGGCCCAATTAAATATATTTGGGACTCGTGTGTTATGAAGCAAGAGAATAATAAATGCAACTAATTCTTAGTATCAAATTTTGTATAGGAATTCTGTTCATTTAACCAAATATGAATCATAAAATTAAATGATTATCGCAAGACTGGCACGACTACGAACTACGACTACACAGAGAAAGTATAGTTAAATTAACTATGGAGAAAGACTTTTCTTGTACACAACCTAGTGTCCATAATTAAAATGAGGGAATATTTCTTACAGGTACAGCAAAGAGTGAGCTGAGGACATCGACATTGACAATAGCTATTTTTCTCTCAACAAGCCTAATAATAAAAGAAAACAAATAGTAACAGAAAAAAAGCATCAGTCCAGGTATTTTTATCAAAGAGTTGGTGATACACTCGCCAGATCACAGGCATATGGACCAAAAAAAATGCCAGATAGAGCGTTGCCAGATTTGGGGTTTTAATTAGTAAGTTTAAATTTTTTGTTATTCGTTTGCTTTCAGCACGACGTCGTTTTTATTTATTTCAATTTCTTGTCCTTTATTTCTGCTCAATCTCCATGCAAGGTATCCCGCCATAGCAATCAAGGCTACTGCTATTATTGGCAATATTACGTACAACGCTATCCTTCCACTTCCTTGTGAATCACTGTTTGTGGCAGATGTGGTAGTTCTCGTGGTTGCAACAACTCCAGGCGATTCTGTAGAGATTTCAGGAATTTGAAAACTAACGAAGCCACTCGATGGTATGGCGGCTGACATCAGTGTTCGTGCTGTAGGAGTGTTTATTATTACTTTAGCAGATCCTCCGCTTTGGCGCCTTTTGCGGATAAGAGAATGCCATGACGTTGACGAACACGCCTTAACAGAAACATATTTTATAGACGTTAACGTTACCATTGAAGCAAGCGATAAAAATAATTTTTCAGTAATATAATAGGTCTTGTTTTTGAAAATTCTGGCTCATTGTTCAGGATACAAAGTTCCTGCTTGGCAATTTGCTTCCTCCTGAAATGACTAGAATCTGAAATTATCCATTCTAATTTAGACTATGCGTATTTAGCTATAGTTATCAATCTTCCGTTTTAAATGCCTGCTTGTACAACTCCAGTATTATTGGAAATAATTAACTCGACTTCATCCATCAAGAATACATTGCTGTAACGTTTTTTTTTCTTTCTGAAGCCCCACTTTTCAAATAAATTTAATTCAAATTGAAACATGGTTTAGAAGTTGTTGAATTATCTATGATCAAATGGAACGTCCGTCTGCAATCATCCGAAATTTCAAAAATATCAGTCGCGCATGGTAAACAGAAAATACAAGCAATATTTCAACTTTTGAAAATTATACCTAAAAATTTCTCTCTAATTGAAAATATTTACCTATTAAAACAAAAACAAAATATTACCTGAATGAAGAGAATAATTGCAATAAAAAATTCTTTCTTTATTCTTCGCATTTTTTATATTTGCCACCACCTTTTTTATCGAATTAGCAAAACTTTCACATCAAGTCATCTTTATAGAAACAATATCGTTATGCTTACGATCTCATATATCATAAGATGACTAAAAATTATTCGAATCTTCTGGAATTTCACAGTTAATTTTAGGTTAAACTCTATTGTCAATTTGCTAATTTAGTTGCTTAGGGCCAAACATGAACGGACCCTGAAGCGTAGATCACTTACATCCCATGGTTGGCTAAAGTAAAATAAAGTCACACATAGAGTTACCGTTCTAATCCAGCAAAGTTTACATATTTATTATTAATGTGACGATAATTGAACCCTGAGGCCAACGATGCGTTTTAAGGCAAAATGGTTATGAGATAAGACATTGGATTGAAGTTTTCAAGTCGCGCGGTGTCGAAGGCGTCGGCGTTTTACAGTTTCTATATTATTCTGACATGTACGGCTTTAACAGGCACAGTTTGAAACGCCGCGGACTTGAGAATACTGTACTGCAATTGACGAGAAACTTTTTCTGATGTGAACAAAAAGCCTATACCCATTTGTATGCTTGTAACGAAAAATGATTTTAAAAATTAAGGATAAAGCATGAGATTTTATCCTGAGCTACTCCCGACATCGACATCAGTATGAATGTGTAAAAAAAACATGAATACAATGTAAGTTTACTAGTTTATTTAATGTGAAAAATATATAAGTGCAATATTTCTATGGCTATAAAGTTGATGTCGCAATATGTTTAAATCAAAAAAATTCAAAAATTTTCTGGTAATTACCTTATGCGATTTTATACATTATATATATATTGAAGTCTAAGTATGTGCCAGGTGAATGTTAAATATTGTGCCAATTTTAGAACAGTTCAGATGTGCTTTCACACTTTTGCTCGAAATTTTGCACAAAAAGAGTTTTGCGCTTTTTAAACATAAATATGGCAGATGACATTTAGGGCGGATGAAGACTTAAAAGATGAGGTAAAACTGCTAAACCTAATATTACCTGAGTGGTCCGTAGTTGAAATAAGGTGCGTTATCATAAAAATAAAAAAATTACTGAGCCATTCATTTTCAGAGAAGTTTTTTTGAAATAAATGTGACCACAACATTTTATAAATATATCATTCCTCATCAGAAGTATTTTCTAATTGCTTTCCCTTTTAGGGAAATATTTACACAATACATATAACTCGGTTACATGACAATGGCAATTTCAGTGTAGAGTCGAGTCCTCTGAGTGCTGGGTAAAAATTTTTCATTCACAAAAATTTACAAGTAAGAATCATGGCTAAGCTGAAGACGACAACGACAGCACTCTTGATCTCTGCAGCACCGCCTCCATCTCCATCATTGCCGCCATTGTTGCATTCCGTCGTTGTTGGGATGCTGCCTGCAGATTGTAAACAAGCAGAATAATTAACAATTCCATTAAAATATGAGCTTTCATTCAAATCTCTTAGCTAATTTAATCGGTATGTAACTCGAATAACTTGACGTTCCATTCTGTCATTCATTTTTCTGTCTATACGAGGATGTTATATCCACTTCATGAAAATTGAATGCCTTATTGGAATGTTGTAACTATATTAGTCTATTCTATTGCTCTATTGACTAATTTACATGTAAATACGAACACCGGTAGTCCTGTTTTATTTCAAATATTCGTATTCAATCGATGAGCCTTTGAGCCCTTCCACTATGGAGCTTATTATTTACGAATGAAAGTTTTGCAGTATACTGAAAAAAACAAAAATTAAAACGCGGAAGCTGGCCAGGAATTACCAGGCATCCTATTACCTGGAGCTCCGGTAACAGGTGGATCAATAAACATTGGGCCTTGAACGTTGCATCGATCTGTAAAGTTATAATGGTAATGATTACATTGAAATCATCAATAGATTTGTAAATTTTATAACCAGTAATTATAAATTAAAAATTTACGTTAATTTAGATGATTAATTAATACAACACAATAAATAACAATAATATATGGCACCTGTATTGCAAGACACGGTGAAGCGAATTTGGCTTCCTCCGTTTGAAACATTGTCGTTTGAAGAAGAACAACGCCGTACCATGCTGGTTATTCCATCTGGTCCAAACATTGCTAAAATCAGAGTATTTACCATAAAAATTTCAAATTATTAATCACAACAAATACACGGTTCAAGTAATGTTACAAAAAACATGGGTAAGTTTCTAATATGGCTGAACGCTCAAACACTACTATTATTGACTTGAATGGAGAGGTAGAATCCATATACTATCTATATTCAGGGTTGCCATATCGTGCTTATTTCTAAGATTTGTGCTTATTTTCTATAGACCGCGTCTTATAAAGTAACGATGTGCTTATTTCTAAGAAAAGCGCTTATTTTTTCTTAGAAACGTGAATGACTCGTTCTTGTTTTGCGTACAAAGCAATTTAGACAACTAGTAAGCGTAACCATGAGTTCTGTTTCAAATATATATGAAAAGAAATTTGCTAATAACTACTGCTATTGCGACATTGAGAAAGGGGGAAATTAGTAATCAATGCCCACAATACTACCACAAAACATAATAAGCATTGCGGGAAACAAAAGTATAAAAACTTTGGTCGGCCACCTGCGGGCCATATCCGACCCGCGGACAAAAATAATCCGGCCCGCAATGCTTCACTGAAACTGAAACCTAAGGATCGGTATTATGTTGTTCTTGTTCTTCTTCAATAATTCTTTATCCCATCGTTATCAAAAAATCGCTTTTGTTTTCAATTACTGAACCAAAATGAAATTTTCCGTGCGGAGAACTAGGATTAGTGATAGGCTACCCATTTAGAAAATGTTCTGATTTTGGTTTTATTCAGTGTTTCACCTGATGTCGGAAAGGTATCAAGCGTAATGCAACAAATAGTGTTACATTAAATGTTATTTGTAATATTTTTTGGTAAGACGACCCTGAGTCCACGTGTTGTCGCAGTGTTCGCTCGCTAATTAAAGGCTAGGACTTCAATTTCTAATCTGTATAAATAATGTGGTTCATCAGCCACCCGTTCAGTTTTTAACTTTCTCGAAAAAATATGTGCTACTCGCCAAGATTTGTAACACTTGATTTCGGCCCGCGAGCGATAAAAAGTTGCCGCTGTTTTAGAGATTGCGTGTGGCAGTGACTCCGTAGTATTTTGCGATTTCGGAGCTGCATACAATTGTGTTCGAAGCGACTTCTAAATGATCAAAATTGGAAGACTCGTGCGTGTGTATGATCTCCTTCTTGACGCCCGTGCTTATTTTTGGCTCTGGGTAGATGGCAACCCTGTACTATACTCCATGCTTATATCAATCTCACACGGGCAATGAATGTCCGTGAAAATATGTCTACATACTCCAACCAAAATATTAAATTATTACTTAATTTGATGGCGTTCAAAATACTCCACTTTTCCTTTATAACGTCATAAAGGTATCATTGGAAAATCCCGGAATAAAGCAATTGAATTTTTGAAAATAACGAGTTGACTGTGGCGTCGCGCCGGGTCGGAGGTGACAACAATGTCACCCGATCCTCGCGATTGTGATGTTGTTATGTGTCTGGCCTTGATTCTTGCATTTATGAGTCTTATGCCAGTCATTTTGTCACTGGGCGTCAAGGAATGGATTGTTGTGAATGGAAGAATCAAAAATCAAACTAGAAGTAATGATTTCGAAAAATTGGAAATTCCAGATTTCCATCCGGATATCACAGGTAGGTTTGCGATGCTCATTGTATGATTGATGTATTTTTTCAGTTTTCGTTTCTGCTCTAAACACTCTTGAGAAATCAGGGTGTAAAAAAGGAAATTACAGTCTAAACATAAGAAAACAAGTGCAGTCTATGGTTCCGAATTCACGTTCTTTTAGTGCTTCAATGATATTGATGATTCTGCCAAAACTGGTTATTTATATGTATATATATAATTTAAAAAGTGAAAATAATTATCGCGATACAGTCATCTTGCAGCTATATAACTGTTATTAACTTTTGACACAGCCAAAAAATATTCGTAGTTAACTGTACAAAGGGACAACGGCGTGGACTGACAGCTAAATGAATCAACTCATTAAATATTACTTGTTTTTTCAGATTTCAATGGTTCAATGACAAATATATCCAAAGAATTTTATAACGAAACGGTAGATTGCTAAAATGTTAATATCATTTATATAGCACCGTTATAGCATATTCAAATTATAAGACGTTTCAAATGTGTCTTGCCAGACATGTGAATCAAGGATAATTTATTGCATATTTCAATAGTCAAAATCAAAATCTATTTTTTTTGTTGTTTTACAAAAATGTCAATATCGTTGACATCAAACGTGTTAGATTTTTTATGTTTTTAACGATTTTATTTTTCTGATATGATCACAGAATACCACAGCAGGGAAGTTTCATTCGTCCAAAAATCATTTCACTGGAAATACAACTATACTGGCAAATTTTGAATCAATATGTCTAATTAGCCAAACTTCCCGACATTGTGATTCGTTATCTACAATCCAAAATTCGAGTAAGTTCGTTCTATACAATATATATATTTTACAAGTTTTGAAAAAAGTTCATAAATTGTTCCATAATTTCAGTTGAGTGTATATTAGAAATAGAAGCTACACAAATTGAACTGAATAAATTTAAATACCTTTATCGGACCTTCAACTAAAATATTTCACTGTACTGTATTTATTAGTTTACCGGTTCTGATGCCTCTTCTTTTTATAAATGCTGCGTCTATCAATATTGTATACTCGACTATTTCTTTAAATAATGCTTGAAAAATAAATGAAATTTGGGATTGATATAATTCAACATAAAAAAATAACAATTTCAGATTATTCAGCTTGCTTAACAACAGGGCATCAACACGACGACGAAGATTTTATCAAATGCAATTCTTTTCTGCTTAGTCGAGTCCTTTCGACTGTACCGAGAGTGTTTTCTATAGTTCTGATGATGACTGCAGTTACAACAATGTTAGCTACAATTGTATTGGACGTTGTGATGGTCTTTGACAAGAAAGACGTCAGAGTGAAGCTACTATTGGCTACTCTATTTGCGCTTTCCGGTAGGTTTTACATGTGTATTTTTTATTTTCCAAATTACTTACAAACTATTTCGAACATTTTTATCTCTCCAGAATTATGAGTGCTTTACAATTATTAAAGTTAAATTGAAATTATTATTCAACCTCCCATATTCTGAAAAAAAGAGCTAGAAAATAGAAGAAAAAAAAACAGGTTTTAGTCTACTATCATTCGGTTTGATTTCTTCAGGTATGATTGAGATTGCATCTGTAATTTTTTTCTACACAACCGTATTTATGGGACACAGAGCTTTGGAGAAGCCGAGAGCGTCCGTTGGAATAACCGCTTATTTGACATTTGGCAATGGAGTCGTTTCTGTTATGATCGCATTACTCATATTTATATCTTTGCGTCGAAGAAGAAAAAAAAAGTTGCCGCAGTTTATTCCAGATTCACAAATCGATATACCGAGAAATAATGAACCCTGTGTCCAATTCGAATTCGAGTCTTCACAGGCTGTAGTAGGCGATATACCATTTGATTTTCGTTTCAACAGTGTAAAAAAACGGGTAAATATTGATGTAGAATCAAATCCGGAAAGCAAAAAAGAAGAAGCGAGAATTGACGATGTGAAATATATAGTCCGGTCATCACCTGTTGTTTTAGACTCTGCTGATCAACATGAATCCCCTTCCCTTGACGACAAGTCGGTTGACTTGCGTTCAGTAGCCGATGAAGAAGTATCTCAAGCCATCACGCTTGCTAAAGAAGTGTTTCGGTCTTTCCGAGACAAAAATAAGGAAGATAACATTGTGACTGATAAATTAAAAACAACTGCACGCATGTCTCAATCTGATTATGAAGTTGACGCCGAGACGTCTCAAACTATGTCAGAAAAGACAGCAAGTTTAGTGCTTTCAGATTCACATATAGAATTTGACAAAGAAAGCATTGAAGTTTCATGTTTTGTCGGAGAAGAGTTCAAAGCGGAACAAAATTTATTTCAATCACAGCATAATATAGTTGGTGTTGAAATCTTGGAATCTCCACATGGAACAATCGCCACAATATCGCATCATGCGAAAGAAGAGTTAGTACAAAAAAGTTTTAGCGATATCGAAGAAATCCCAATTGAAATTTGTAATGCATAAACAAGAAAGCATAGCATTCACTCACAGAGTTTACCATTCGACTAGTCTGTTATTTTGTTTTATTCTTTGCAAAAATAAAAAATTAAATCTATTATTTTATCGCATTCATTGTGTAACCAGGTAAAACAAATAGTTATGAATTACACAGTTTGTGTAATGTATAATTCAGGTTTCAACATTCTGTCGCATATTTTCCATGTATATATGGATAAAAAAAAAGGAAGCCCGAAATTGATTTCAATTTGCCTACTTACCAGTAGCTACTATAGCAGTTTGGCAAAAATTTTGACCCTCTGAGCAGTTTTGAAGTTGGTTTGAAGTCAGTTTGTTTCTGAAACAGGCACTGCTGCCTCCTAGCGGTGCATTGCAAACATAGCACATAATTGCAGAGGCTGTAAATAAGAATGGTCTGATTCAGACAATGGAAATGAAAGTTGTGAACTAATATGTACTAATCTATAAATTTCTTTGGAAGCAATATTTTTGCAGAACAGCAATTGAGTCTTCATGGGTCACTGCGTAAATATAATGAACAACTTTCGGGCGCTTGGGTCTCATGATATATATACGTTCGGGACATAACATTAAAGACTTTGAAATCAGCCGTAGTCGGTTCATTAGTCGTCCAGGTCCATTTTCGCTATTTCAAGCAATATATAAAATAAATTGATGAAGACATTTGAACGCATGAAAAAAATTATAAAAGAGCGTTTGACTAAAAGAAATATGTTGAGAAATGTCTGGCAGCATTTATACATATATATATATAAATGCCATTATTGATACTCAAATCCATGAGATGAATTCGCTGTTAAAATGAAATTTACCAAGAAATAAAGTTTTTCTCACCTTGATTGTAAATTGTTACCAACACAAATAAACACAAAAAGAACTTCATGTTGATATCCTGTACTTTCAAATGTGCCTAATTTTATTTCTCAAGTAAGTGTCAGCGTAACGACTTAGCACTTCGTATTAACTGAAAAGGGGTTTACAATATAAGCTGAGTAAATTAAGTTTTTATCTATAAATTTATTTATTTATTAATTATTTAGTTATTGTAGATATACAGACGAATTTAAACTAATATATATAGATGAACAAACATGCCTTTCCAAAACTGGCATTGTATTCGTAGTCATAATTTATTTATTCTCAGAAAAAGTTATATATATCTATTAGAAGAAAACACAAATATTTTAATAGAAACACAACCAATGACTAAAGCTTATGAGCAGATTGTATAATATTGAATGTTGGTAAGCTATTTACAACATGAAACCTTGTTTTAATTCTGTTACAGTCATTTCGGTTTTACTTGACTTGTCGCAAAATATATTTTGGACCTCCTGAAGTATGCGCACCAAGATGGCGCACAACCTGAACTCAGGTTGTGTACCAGGTTAGGGTCAGGTTATGCGACATCTTGGTGCGCATACTTCAGGAGTACCTATTTTTTTTATTTCTGACCCTGAAATTTTTATATATAATAATGGAGGATTAATTTCATGAGGTACTTCCGAAGATACTTCGCAATTTATCTGATTTGATTACAGAATAACGGTGAAGTTAGTTCAATAATCAATTGAATTGCAAATTCAAATCACGCATCTGTACAGACTTATAGAGACATCATTTGAGACCTACTATGATACAGCAAGCAAACTATATCGAGTTTCCACATCAGTTACCGCGATTATAATCAGGTACCCGCCACGTATCTTGCTCCCAGATAGTCTCAAACCGCTTCTTGAATATTCCCCTGATGTTGAGATGCAAAACGGGTTTTGGGCACTTGATTAAAACCTCTTGCGTATTATTGAGTAAGATTTATCATTGAGAAAAAATGTCTTCAGCAGGTGAACAATGATTTGTAATCCCCATCATTCATATTTAATAATGATTTACGGTAATCCAGATTTGTGTCATCTTGAATAAAAAAGCGGTCAGATTTATTTGTACAGCTTCGCACTTGAAGAAGGTAGGGCTCTCTTCATTTGCCGCGTCACGGTTAATATTTACATAGGATGCTAATAAGTAGGTTTTCAGTCAAATCCAGGACGGGAAAAGCTGGTATGACATATGGATGCTTTTGATATCCTGATCTTGTGATAAATTTGTTTATTTGCCAGATAAATAATGTGTTTGATCGTCGGTGAGTGAAAGATCTCGTCAACGTCATGTGTGATATATTGTTTGGAAAAGAACTTGTGAAAATAGATGATGGAATGTGGAAATGCCACTACGATTTAATTTGCAATTACCTACAATTCGTGGAAAAATCTAGTAATACTCTCGCACATATTTGACCCCGCGGGATTCGGACCTACGTTTTCGCACCGGATATTCAGAGGCGCGATTGTGAGCGTGTCCATAACTTTCACACCTATGCGCCAACCCTCTCTAAGCCTATTTAAACAAAGCCAGAACCCCAAAACGGTGTATTCAGAACATAACTTCGTTTTGGGAACATTGTATAAACTTTCCCACTTTCCTAACCACTACTAGTAAATTTTCTGGATTGCGAAGCAGTGATCGACTAACGTCAGTCACTCAGTCGAATAACCATTTGGAGAAAAAAACGTTTGCGCGAACCTTCAATACCGTCAGCCACATATGCCCACCGAAAAGTCCAGAGCTCCTAACCATGAGTGGGAATAGTATAGGCATAAGAGTTTCAAGTGAGCCGCCGACCAAGAGTTCTCTATAAAAGCTTATCTATCCTTGTGACATGTATGTCAACTGGTAGCGAGAGGAAAGCCATGTTGGCCACAAACCCATCAGAGAATGTTGGACTTGTTAATAAATTCAGTTCACTATAGTTAAACTTTGATTGTAGTGGCAATGAACGATGATACTGTATTTTGTTACGAAGGGGGAATTTTCATCCCGATTATTAAAGTGAAAGTGTTGTTTTTTTGCTGACATAAGTATTTTGCTTTTCTTGTAGTTTTTCCCTTGCATGAAATACTTAATGAGCCACAGAAAAAAGAAGTTGAGAACAACTGCGCTGGTATAACGAAGTTCAAGGAGTTCGACATCTCAGCATAGTAATTCGCTCACCTAGCGAGAACCCCTACCTGGTTCAAGTAAAGATGACAAGCTCTTTTGTGCGAAAATCATATAATTTGCAAAAACTTATTGTAGAATATATATATATATATAGAAGAATACTGTAATGGTGCAGCAAATTCATGAAATAAACAATTCATCAAAAAGTAAGAGTGAAAAAATATGAAGAGCAAATGAATAACAAAAAATACAATTAGGGTAAGATCAAACAAGCCGACATGCAGACTTAGCTAATCAATCAAGGGTGATTTAGTACATTTAATTCAGTGCAAATAATATATAGATGATCGAATGAATGGGTACTAATTTCAAAGAAACTTGTTTAGCTGATGATAGGCGTACGCTCTGTGACAATTTTCAGAAGTTTCATAAAATGGAAACTCTTGCTTTATGAAAAAATGGATGTTGTAGGAAAAATCATGGATTGTATGATTTGTATCATTACATTGTAAAGCAAATCGCCTAATCCTCATTGTGTTAGGTTGTGATAAAACCATTGTTTCACAAAAATATATCATGCAAATTTAATCAACCCCAAATTGACTTTGACAGCATTTTACACAATAATTTGAGTTTTGGTGTAATTTTTCAAAATAGCAGAATTCAGTAAAAAACTTTAACTCGTTCTTCTTTATATTTTAAATCGCAAGCAGCAATGACTGGACACCTAGTGCAAGAGAGAGAAATTTTATATTGATTATCAAAACACTTTTTATAAACAAGAGAGCTATGCTCAAATATATGGACACGTAGCGCCACCCAATGGCAATAATTTTGATGACGTCATAGCGAAAAAAAAAGTAATAGCCTTCTGGAGAAAAATTTTATCTTCAACCACTGAAAATTTCAAAGCAATTGGTCCAGTATTCGAAGAGAAAAGCGATTTTTTAAAAATGGAGACGGAGACAAATAACAATAACAACAAAAATTTTGAAACGATCGTTATGTCCACTTCGTGTCCAATAACAACTACTGGATGAATTTCAACCTCATTTTTGAATGAAAAATGCTCACAGATCGAAGTTTGAAAGAGTTACTTGGGAGAAATGCTGTTTCATACAAACCTGTTCTGCAGATAATTGCAGTTATTTCTCAAAAATTTGAGCAAAATTAAATTCCCTTCACTCTAGCAGATTCTAGCTGTTTCCGTGGCGGTGTTGGGTTTAACTATTTTCATTATTATGTTAACTACTATCTAATGATATCTCTTTTGCAAAAATAAACCTATATGCAAGCTCATACATCATCAATTTCCATTGATACATCTCTACCAGTAGCAAAGCCACATCTAGTTAAATTATTAATAAAGGCAAAAACCTTGCATACAAATTTGTACAATTATTCCATGATAAACACTTACTTTGAGACATGTTCAACCATAGGTAGATTGTCTGGTAAAACCCATCGATTGATTTTAGTAAATGCAGTTGGAAAAGACCAAATTTTATCTCCCATCTAAAAAATCAAAAATATGTATTAATAATTTAATGTATACCAAGCAAAGATGTTTCAAATTCAAATCCTTGATTAAGTACTACAACTAATATTGTAGGATAAAATATCAAAAGATATTATTCTTTATCTGTGAAATCCATTTTTACTGTCGATGACAACTTGTCATATATCATGATAATGCCATAAAATTAACTTCGACATAATAAGATGTTCTTAAAGCCTTGATGCAATTACAATTTTGGGACCACCTGGAGTATGCGCACCAAGATGGCGCACAACCTGAACTCAGGTTGTGTACCAGGTTAGGGTTCAGGTTATATGCGACATCTTGGTGCGCATACTCCAGGAGTACCCAATTTTGTTATGAAATCAGTTTCCAAAATATCCCAACCGGAAATATTTGGTTGAACTAGACTGATCCTAAACATCATAAAACAAAGGTAGCAGAATAACTAACCTTCCATGACTGAGTGCCATCTTCATAAGTTCGTTTAAACCATTTTACTTCAACTATTCCACGACTTGCTAAATGATTTTTACAAACCTGTTACAGAACAATAAACTATTTTTTACAATTTTTCAAAAACTTGATTCAACCAAGATTCAAAATGCAATTCAAACTGTTATGAATTTTCTCATACTGAAGCAAGGGATCTTTGATCAAATATAATGTGTCAAGTCAAGATCTATCAGAAATTACAAAAAAAAGTAGCCTAAACAGTTTTACTTGGAAGGAAAGCTGTAGGGAAAGAGAGCTGGGTATCAAGCAACAACAATTGGGAATTTTAGTTCCACAAGGGACCACAACTAACTATTTTTGTTGAGTAGTGTGTGGTTCTGCCAATTCATCCAGCCAACATTGCTATCTATACAATAGATAGATAATGATAAGAGATAACATTAAAGGACCATCAAACAACGGGATGAGTACGGTATTCCTTACTTCAACTGGGTTACTGGAAGCAAAAGTTTGCTGTGGTAAATAGTTTGGGGAATTTTAAAGGTGACCTAACCCTCCACGTATTCAACAATGGTGAATAGTTGGATGATATGCAATGATATAGAGAAGCAGGTAGAATGAATCAACTAAAATTAAGTTGACATATTTGTATATAATTCTGCTTCATATCTGACCATCTGGTTGAATATCTAAAAGCACAATCTCAATCTGAAGATTGATAATGTAAAAACTACCTCTCTCATATAGGAACATGTCAATGATAGTTGGTTGATTGTAAAACAGTCAAGAAAATTAAAAAGTTTCTCATGAACTTCATATGGGAGATTGAGAAAATGTAGCGGATCCTCAAATTGATCTGTAAAACAAGAAAAGGTAATAAGTGAAAAAGTAGCTGAAGACAAAAAAAAATTTAATGACTTCAAAAGGACTATTTATTAACCACTGAGAGGGATTTTCAACTCAGTAATAGAGTGAATAGATGGATATTCTTTTAGGTATGTTACCATATATCTGTAACCTAATGCTATTTTTTAAAATATTGAATGCGAAAAGGCAAGTACGGTAGATTCCCATAACCGACATGAACTGATAACCGGACAAGAAGCTGTTTTGACATGTGAATAAATTGTCTTGCCTGTTTTCATCTCATCTGGGAGAAGTATAAAATCCTAACCTATAAAGATCTTCGATATAATTAGCAACATGTGAGTTGAAATACACATGAAAGCTAACCTTTGGCATTATCTTCAGTTTCCGAGGTTGACCACAGTCCAGGCCTTACTGTAAATGCATTTTGTGATTGGTTAAAAACAATTGCATTAGTATGATGATCAGGACAAAACCTTGGTTGAGTGTAATTACATCCATAAGCAGCTGAAAAATATATTACGCATATGGCAATCATAGACATAGACACACATATATATCATAAAGTCACAGATCAAAAGCAACTGCTAGCTCGGACCTGCAAACATTTCGGTACTCCCGTAGTGTGTGTACCAGGTTAGAGTTAGGCCATAATTGTATTCCGATTTTCCTTATTTTAGTTCTATTACGAGTTCCGAGACCGTCTGTGTTAGCCAAGTGAATACATCCCCTGCCCATAAGTTTCAGTCCCTTTGCACAACTTGATGTAAATGAGGGAAACAAAATTAGTTACCTCCATATTGGTACACACACTTCTGGAGCATCAAAATTTTTCCTGATAATGTACATACATGCCTGTTCTACCCGAACAGAATTTTACTTTACAGTCGATCACGGCTATCCAAAAATATCTTTGGAAAATAGAAATACAAGTACAAATGTAATTTGACCCAGGTCATACAAAAATAATTTTAATTTTATATTAATACCTTCAATAGCAGATTATGACTGTTAAATTTTAGTTAATTTTTTGGATATGGCTATATGAAAAAAATCATTATCTGAGATAGAAACGTACCATACGGACATTTTTGTTCAATCCAACCATTTAATCCAGACATGATTTCGCAATGTGTGTTTTGTATGTGAGACGCAAACTGATCTCTTCTCAGCAAACAACCACACATGAATGAATACATAGAATGAGGTTTAGTCTGATATCTGGAAAATAGGAAAAAATTAAAAAATCAATTATAAAAAATTATTCCGAATTGCAAAGTAGTGATCGACTAATGTCACCCATTCGACTAAACATTTGAAGAAGAAAAAATCGTTTGTGCCAACTGCCAACCTTCAATACCGTCAGCCACACATCACACATGCCCACTGAAAAGTCCAGTACCCTAACCATGAGTGGGAGAAGTTAGGGAGAAGTCTATTTGTGAATATTTTACTATAAAATACAATTTTACATACTCATTCTAGTTGAGAATAAAGTCAAAACAGCCTAACCACATAGCATACCATGGAATCTTGTCTGGTCAACTGACTAGGTCCGAAAGGGGTAAAGCTAAAGTTAAATGATTCAGATGCATTGACTAAAAAATGAATGGAGCCATACCAGACAAGAAAAATACTCTGCAAAGACGAATGTTCTTACGTGCAATGGTACGATCAAACAGAGGTTCCCAAATGGTGCGCCGTGGGTTGCTAAGTGCACCGCGAAAATTAACAGAATTGTGTTCAACATAACTAATATATGGTTGAATATTCTACATATTGCATTTATTATAAATGTTTTAACGTTTCTTATTTTGAATGCTGCATATATGAATCAACAACTTAATTTCACCTTTTTGTGTCGTTTACTTTCTGTTACATCGTGTTCTGATGCGATCACAACTTTTTTGTGTTATCGCGCTGTGGGATTTTTCCCGGATAATTTGACACCACACGAACAATAAGTCTAGTTTACTTCTTAGCATGATTGATTCGTATGTTGTGAATTTTCATCTAACTACATATATATTTATTCATGAGCATCACAAGAAAAAGCAAAATACAAGATTAAAATCTAACCTTGGTACTGATTCCATGACACTACCAAGAGATAAATTATTAAACATCAGATTTTCATTGAGTTTCACAGACGATTCTCCACTCGTTTCGTTATCAGAAGATTTCCCATCTGTTAGTAAAGCCAACATTTGACGTCGTTCTTCCAATTTTGAACGCTTGATGACAGTGATGCACTGCTTAATGCTCGTCCGATTGCATTCATATCAATATGAAGAAGAAATGGGGCAACAGTCTGGCATGATGAATCTCTATCAAGAGTGAAGTTGAACTTATAATTTTTTTAAATATAAATTAGTTCACACTATATCTGCATTTTTATAACTATAATAATGAATTCTGTCTATACAAATTTTCATATCCCAATTCGATAAATTACAGAAATTTGTTAGAATAAAGGAGATGCTAGCACAAAACTAAATATATCTGGCTTGAAGTTTTTTTTTTTTTTTGAAAACTAAGCATTTTGAGCAATTGTAGTCCCGCTGTATGACTAAAGGACATAATTTAATTAAGAAAATGAGGAATCAAAACACTATTTCTATCAACTTGCTGCATTTCTAAATTCATACTCATTGGTAATACATTATATAAATATACATTATACAACGCTTATTCCATGCCTTTTACTCTAAACACGAACACATACAAGAAGCCATCGATATGTAAGATAACAAATTTGTGGAAGGACATAATTTCCCCTGTTCAGTTTGAATTGAAGTCTGCGATGTTAATCGATCGCTTTAATCTCTAGGTTCTTCGTAGAGCAGGATGAGATGCAGATTTTTAAATTAGAGTATATTAGGATTAATAGACTGGCCATCCCTATTACACATATTGCATACATAGTGAAAATTGAATTGTGAAACACAAGTATATAACTTACGCAATGAAAGGTGCAATTTGTTTCTCATGCATCGCAGCATATCCTCGATAACTTGCTCCAATGATTGAAAACAAACGAAATACAAGATCATCTTTAGATAAGAATGCTTCAGGAGAAAGCCATTCCATGTTAGACATATCAATAGCTAGATCACTTGTATCTAAAATAATAGGAAATACAGGGAGGTCGTTAGAAACACAGTAAATTTTTTGTAATACAGCTACCGACAGTCCCCAAGTAGGATTTTCACTTATAAAAACTTTCATTTCAAAATCTTAAAGCTGTTTTCTGCCTTCTTCCATGTCATAATGGAAGGTGTCAAAATAGAAATCAAATAGAACCTAAAAGGTATCAATCTAGAACAGGGGTCTCCAACACGTGGCCCGCCAGGCATTTTTTTGCGGCCCGCGTCATGATTGGGATTTTTCCACAAAAAACTAAAATAGTATGATGTCAACTTTTAGTAAGTTTTATCGTGTCATTTATCATCAAGAGTCCGGTGCCACAAACTGTAAAATATGAAGCAAAAATTTCTCACTGGTATTCCACTTTACCACGTTCATGTTTTATTCTATTGTTACAATTCAAAAATGAATACAATAATTTCATTTCGCATGTTCATTGTGACGAAATAAATGAGTTTCGGTCCGTTCATTATGCCCGAAGAAAGGTTTGCGAATCTAATTGCACATTCACGTTGCATACCTGCGATGTTTGGCAGTTCTTATATTTGCGAGCATTTTTTTGCATGCTGTCTTAAGACTAGCAAACCAACGTAAAATAAGGCCAAACATCGAAACCAAATATCCAGCACAAGTAAATGAATATGTTTCATGTCTCGTATGCTGTAAGATTCAAGTTTAATTTCAACACAATACATTCAGATACTCATTTTTGTACCTAATTTCTTGGTTTGCGGCCCGCGTGGCCAATAAATTTCAAAAAGTGGCCTGCGACATGTTTTGAGTTGGAGACCCCTGATTTAGAACAACCTAGATCTATAAGAAATAAAATGTATCAAAACGAAATGAGTAAGCAGCACACATTTTATTCATGATCTCATCTGGCCTGCAAATTTTTTGCTTTTCTAGCGACCACCCTAACTAACATTCAGACTAAAGTTCTGAGTTGTATTTAAAAAAATTTCTCCGACTACCTGTTGAGACATCTTTGACTTCTTTTCTAGGCATCCAACCCCATGATGTCATTTTACCACTGGATGATGATTCAGGGTTTTTATACAACCAACTTCTCTAAAAATAGAGAAAAACCAATAGGTATTGGAAACTAATATATGAGTTTTCTCGGACCTCCAGAAGTATGTGCACCAAGATGGCACACAACCTGAACATAGTATGTGTACCAGGTTAGGGTTCAAGTTGTGCGCCATCTTGGTGCACATACTTCGGGAGCACCGTTTTCTCAATCCAAAAACAACAGAGGGGATGATTTAAAAACCTTGTCTCATTGCTTTTATCAATGGATAATTCAAATGCCGGTAAACAAAATATGATAAAAAATTGAAAGTTTTTAAAATTTCTGCTGCTGTTTGATAACATCGGCTTCAATTTGTATACGAATATTTTAGCGCCCTTCAAACAATTTTAATTATTATACTATACAAGAACATAAACAAATATCAGATGTGTGATATTCAAGATAATAAATATTTACTCTTTTCCTTCTTTCAGCTTTTCTAATCGCTCTTCTTTCTTCAGCGGTCGAAGAACTTGACGACCCTAACCAACATTACAAAAGAAAATTAATAACACATATGGTAATTATGTATGCCAGGGATAGGGAAGCTGAAGCCTGCAGACCAAATTGATACAACAAACAAATACAATTCATCAAATGTTTAAACATATTGTTTTATGATTTTGAAATGAGTTTGTCAAAAAAGGTAATCATAAAAAATATAGTCTTCTAACTAGCACAAAGACAATAAATATTTTTCTAAAAAATGATAAGGATGATTCTAATGTAACTTAGTCTTATATTACCAGTAATTGAATGTGTATCATGCATATGAATAAGAATTACAATTAGCCGACCTATAGTTAAATCACATACGACTCCGAACTCCTGAAGCAGTTCACTGATGGATTTCCTCAATTCATAACATTTGTTCTCTGTATCAGAAGCCATACTGTAACAAAAAATGTTGATTATTTAAAATAAGTAAAACACTATTCTTATTGATAAAAGCAATATATATGGAAAGAAAAATTCTAGCATTCTGTAACAACTTCCAATTCAATCTTAATAAACTACTAATTACGAAACTACCTTTGAGAAATAGTGTCATCTCTCCATATAATAACAGGTAAATCATGGTTAACATTATGATTATTTCCATCAACTTGTTTGACAACTTCATTCACAAGGTGATCCACAATATCAATCGCAACACAGATATCAGAATCCAGAGCATCTAATAACGACTAAAAAAAAAAAATAAATGTTGAATTCATAATTGTTCGTACATAAATGAAACAAAAAATGTAACCAAAAGTACCTGGAGCGCTCCAGAGGTATGTGTACCAATATGGAGGTAATTAGTTTTGTTCGCCTATTGTACATCAAGTTGTGTAAAGGGACTGAAACCTATGTAAGGATAGCCTATTCACTTGGCTAACACAGACAGTCCCCGAACCCATAATATAACTAAAATAAGGAAAATCAGCCTAACCTCAACCTGGTACACATACTACGGGAGTATCACATCTGGTATCTTAGCCTAGATTGATTGCTAAGTCGAAAAAGTTGTCATTAATTAGGAATCACATTTGATTTTGAATAATAGGAATAGACCTGGTAGTGGGTGCAATGACCTGGCAGTTAAAGTATTAGACTGAGCTAGCTATGTTGGTTCAGCAAATTAAATTTTCTGTTTCAAATATGTATGTGTTATAGCAAAAGTTAGAGAGCTTTTTTCAGAGGCAATGGTATATAAAAAGCATCACATAAAAAAAATTATTCTGTGGTGAACTCACAATATTTGTCAAATTCTACGATATAAAATTTGACATTAACTATAGTTGCACTACTATAAAGTCAAATTTTACAAAAAAATGGCAAATTCAATTATCAAATTCTTGAACAGATCATTTTCGAACACCTTAAACACCATAAAATAAAAGCTTGAGTTGTAAGTTGTGAATTCTGTGTGACCAAGTCATTTGAGTGTTCAAAAAGTTTTACACAAGAATTTAGGTTTAGGCTGTTGATGGGCGCTAAATGCTTCCAGTCAGTTCTTTACTCCTGTTTTTTCATTGGCCTTTGCTGCTGCCTTGGTTTCTTTAAAACGCAAATTACAAGTTTGACTTCTAATTAATATTTCAACTTCTGTTGAATCAATTAAACAAGTTTCATGTGATAGTGATCAATTAACAGAATGATGTCTGAGGCGTTGCTATTCACACCGCATATAGAATGGAAATACCATCGAAACTTCTAAATAATATTCCAAGAAATATCAAAACATTGGGTAAAATTGAAAACAAAGCAAGATAGGTTTTACAAAACCAATAAACACACTGTGCTACTTAATTTATCTTGGATAAAAACGCAATTAACACATACCCTGATTCACATTGATCAAGTATGATTCAATAAATTATTAGAACATATTATAGCACGAGGGTGATATTTTGAAGTTCATGTATGATTCGAATTAACAATAAACCTTATTATTGGCATTTCTACAAAAGTAAAATAAAGAATGTGTAGTTTAACTATTAAAGCAAAAACATTTACAGAGAATATCATTTTGTTTAAAAGTGCGAGCAAAAAAAATTTACAAAGCAGTTAATATTACCAAGAAGTCAGGAGCAGCAGAAGCAAATTCTTGTATGTAGTTGTCAATATCATCAAAAAATGTTGACTTTTCCATTTCTTTGACTAATTTTTCCTTCTTGAGTTCGCTCGAACTTAATGACTGCTGACTATGATTTGTACTAAACAATCCATTGTATGGCTCAGAATGACATCTGCAATCGAACATAATACATTAATCGATGCTCCAGAAGTGTGTGTACCAATATGGAAGTAACTAATTTTGTTCGCCTACTTTAAATCAAGTTGTGTAAAGGGACTAAAACCTATGGACAGGAGGATATTCATTTGGCTAGAACTGACAGTACCAGAGCTCGTAATAGAATTAAAACAAGAAAAATCGGAATAAAATTGAGTACCAAAATTCCCGACCGTAAGGCAAATAAAATTTCATATAAAAAAGACCTTTCGGGAAACAATATGAATGTGATAAGAAAGAGAAATAGCATTTTTATTCTGTATAAATAAATTTAATGAAATAGCCTTCATGCAATTACTGGTTGTTTTGTTATGGCATATATGTAATATGTTATGGCAAGGACTTCTCTATTTGTGAAAGCAAATAAAAACCGACTTCCAGAACAAATAAAAAGCTTGTCAATTTAATACTACTTCAAAGACTTACCCTGTAGATGAATTATTGGACGAGTCAATATCATTTTGCATTCGAGAAGATGAAGTTAAATGATTGTGTTTGGAAAAACTAAAATCCCTATGATTATCTTCCTTCTTAATCATACTAACATATTTCAGAAAGTTTTCAGTTCTTGAACCGAGAGATAATCCATTTGTACCATACGTTGGAACCATTTCTTGTTTTTCTTTTAATGAAGAAGTTAAAGTAACATCATCCAGTATTTCAGTTTGTTGGATAGATTCGGTCAATGATTCAGTTGGTATTAAATCTGATTGCATATTACTTTCAGTTGACATGGATTCCATCGATTGAGCAATTTTTTCACAGTTATCATTGGTAATCACTTGTTCTGGTGGATCTACTGTTGAACTGCAGTTTGTTTTTTGTGAGCCAGAGATGTCAGCATCAGCCTCAACATTTTGATCTGCAAGTTTATTATAATATTCCAAAACTGCATTAGGCATAATTGTTTCCAATAAAATTCTTTGATCATGTATTGCAGCAGCAACATCTAGATTGTTGGATATCACCTGTAGAATCATAAAATTATATAATAGAATAGGATTTACAATATTATCCCGGGAGAGAGGAAAGTCAATGAGATGGCTAATCATATGGCGAACCACGGCCTCTTGTATGATTATCATTCTATGTCGGATATAGGATTAGTCAACCAGTTAATTGTTTTCAGAAGCATGGACTTAATGGTGGAGGAAGCCATAACCAACCAATGGTTACTTAAACCCCCCTAAGGCGGTAAGGAGTCCAGCAATCCTCCCGCACATAACTATTCCTGCATGGGTTCCGAACCCACGCAGCGTAATCAGAGGTCCGATGGCAAATGTATTCCTAACGCCTAGCACGATGTGCCCTGATAAAATACTTTTTCAATCAGTATGAATATACATGCCTTTCATTCAGAATCAGAAGAAGTTGGATCAAATTCAATACCTGTAAATTTTTCATTTGTTGAACTTTCGACTTTTCATCATTTTTTGATAGAATAGATCCCCGATGCCATCTATTCCATTCCATTGTGCATATTTGAATATTTGCTGGACAAACTTCTGCTTGGTTTGAATAATAAAGATATTGACAGGAGCATATGAAAAGATAAAAAGAAATTTAGTAACGTATTATCTTTTCCTATAAGAAGCAAATAAAATGAGTATGAAAATAAATTAATATAGAATCACGTTTTCATAATCCTATTTAGAGGAGAAAATTTTCAGGATAGGATGGGATTTACATATTTAGGGTACATATGCACCACACCGTATTTGTTTGGTTTTTATTTAAAACCACATAACATTTATACAGGAACATAGTTTGGGTGCAACTTTGGTATGTGATCTCAACGGCTGTGTCACAGGGATTTTAGATACGATTAGGAACTGAATTCTATGAGAATGTCTTGACTCTTTATGAGATTGAACGCACGATTAGGACCAGTCCATGTCAGGTATGGGAATAGTGAATCAGGAATTTGGTTCAGTTGAAGAATCAAGGAACTGATGGGAGAGGAAGCCGCAACTGTCCAGCAATTGATGAACCACTCTATACCCAGCAATCCTCTTACACATAATCGCTCCCGGCAGGAATCAGAGGTGTGATACGAAGAGTGTTTGTAATGCTTGCAATATGCCAAGTTTCAGATGGTAATGACTATGTCAGCGGAAATAACAAGCAAAAATAAAAACTACTGGTAGGCTAGTTAAGTATAATGTACCCAAATCATGGTGCAAATATCACTTCACAAACATGAAGGGAAGGAATGTTGTTTTTCATGAACTCAACTTCTGATTGCAAAAATCCACTACTGGGAACCCATATATATTCTTGTAATAAGTGTTATGTTGAGTGTATCGTCTAACATTTCATGTTTTTTATCACAGAGCCCCCTATGAAGTGAAGGTGTGACACACCTTACAGAAAATTTCAGCATAATTTACCAAGATGTTGTGCGAGATATTTACGAAAAAAAACAGCAGGACAACCATATTGTTTGTTGACACAATTTATACGTTGATATGGGCAAATCTTGTCATGATCCTGTTGTTTACATTGATGAAATTTTTGACCACAATCATTTGCACAAAATGTCAGGCCACAGCTAACATCTAAAAACAAGAGCGGTAATCAGTTAATCTCCATTGGAACATAAGTTGAAATCATTATGGCAAGCGTCCAGGAAACTAAAAGGTTTGTGAAATTTAACAGACAATATTATTTTCTAAATTATTATCAACAGTTTATCAATCTATCATTTGACATTTAATTTAGCTTTCAAGATACTAAAATATTAGAGTGTCCATTACAAGATTTGAAACTTTATTGTTCGAGTCATGTATGATGATGCTATTTTTCAAGCATAAAGGTCATGTATTTAATCATGTTCCAGAGTTCAGCAGTTTTAATACGCAGCTGTCACATCTTGATTCAGTGATTGGTGATATTCCAGTATTAAGCAGTTACAGCGTTTACTTCGCTAGAAACCCACAAATGATAACGGTATGGTGCGGAGCGATACCGGTACCATATTCAGATATTGCTGTATTGTTTTAATGCAAGTATCGTAATGCTGTAATGTCTGAATGTTCAGATGTTGAAACTTCTCAACTTCACCAGTGCATACATCCCACTATAACCAGTACACAACTGACAATTACAAAACAAAACTTAACAGTACCTTGTACAATATCAAAATCACAAAATTTACTATGACAAACACGGCAGTGATCATGAATAACTTCCATTGCCTTTTGTCTGAACGCCGAAACGGTTGGTTCCTCAGCTGATGAGCTACGGTACACAAATCAAATAAGCATACCACAATACTTGAACATTCCCGCTACAATGCTAAGCCGGTAGTTAAGCTATGTCAACATGAGCTTAGGGATTAGATTTGCAAGAATAAGAGATCTATACCAAGAGTCATTTCCAGGCCAAAGCAACCTACAGACCTAAGCTGGGAGTACCGGTACCGTCCTCACTTGTAAAATATAACATTTCGTGTTGCGCCATTAGCGGATGAACACTCTACACATTATTGGACACGAAATGAACATATTATCGGACCTATGGATCGTTTTTGGAAACGAGAGAGAGAGTTTATTTCACCAATAAACACACAATATATGCATACATATATATATAAATATCAAATAAACAGATGCTTTTGGAGCATGACGAAATGTATATATGGATCATTTCGTCATACATTTTCATCAATCATGTTATTAGTATTCTTCTTCATTTTGTTGTAAGAAAATCGCTCTTCTCATTAGCTTTTAGACCAATCGCTGTCCATAATATATTTGAGCATTGCACTGTTGTTGTATTCAAGCACTGTGTTATTATGTTGTTGTTATATGTTGGTATTTTTCTTCTTGTTGTTAACGTGTGAAAAAAAATTGCTTTCCAATTGACCACTTTAATGAACTGCTTTGAAATTTTCAGCAGCTAAAGATTGTATTTTTCGCTAGAAGGTTATTACTTTTATTTGTTTCAAAGATTTTTGTGGGCTTTCGTGGGTGATTTGTTTTTCACTTCGAAATTTTGTGTGATAGCCTTTGAAAACTAATACAGATTAGTTACAGCACGACCGTAACACGACCACTCTTGTGCTACGCAAACGTCGGAAGTTTTTTGACGGTATCGGTACTGTAAAAGATGAGGTATTCATATTCTGTTTTAAACTGAAACCATTTTGTAAGAACCCATTGTCTACAGTCGCTAAATATCAAGTACAGTGTTAATATGCCATTCTGTGCGTGTCGGTTTTGCATGAGATGAGATCTTAATCTATTTGCCAAATTATGTAGGCGCATATGCTGCTATATATTTTATATATTAATGTTCCTGGTTACTCACTGTAGCTAGCAAACATGACTGTGGGTGCAAATGTATGTAGGTAAATATTCACGGGGAAAGATGTTCATGGGCGGAATGCATGTGCGTGGATGCAGATGTACACAGGTGCAGATGTACGTGAGTGCAAATGTACGTGGGTGAAAATGTACATGGGTAAAATGTACGTGGGTGCAAATGTCCATGAGTGAAAATGCACGAGGGTGTAAGTATACGCGAGTGCAAATTTCTGCGATGCAAATGTCCGTGAGTGAAAATGTAGGTGGGTAGGTGCAAATATACATGGATGCAAATGTTCGTGGCTGCAGATGTTCTTGAGTGCAAATGTCCGCGGGTGCAGTCTATATGCAGGTGTTAAAATCTGTGGGTGGATATTTATTGGTGCAAATGTCCGTGGGTGCAAAAATATGCAGTTGCAAATGTCCTGGGTGCAGTTTACGAATTGTAACAGACAAAGTTTGATTGTTTTACTTCTTATATATCTGACCCGGGGTTATTTCGAGAGATCTCGGTCATTGCACTTTTTGCGAATGACCGCTGGTAAACTGCTGCTTCCCTCTAGGCCAGCGTTTCCCAACCTTTTTTGGTTGCGGACTATTTTTTCACCGGCGAAAACCTTTGCGGACTCAACGTGCGTTTATTGCAACCGTACTCTGTGTGAAGAAGTAATATAACCAAATACAACAGAATTTTAACGCATTTTAAAATCGGAAATTTGCCGCAATTACGCGTTTATTGAAAGAGCCGACTTTTTTTAGTGTTAAATGGGCTTTTCTGTCGCACAATATTCAATTTCAACGAGTCTTTCCTTATTCCTAACTATAGAGTTGTTATACATGAGAATGAAGGCCAAGTAAAAGTGAAATATTTGTATTTTTTATTTAACTAAGTCATCAGACTAAGCAACGAAACTATAACATGATTCACGTGTGACAGATAAACTAATTATAGAGTTGTCATACATGAGAATGAAGGCCAAGTGAAAGTGAAATATTTGTATTTTTATTATTTAACCAAGTCATCAGTCTAAGCAACGAAACTATAACATGCTTCACATGTGACACAAATTTTGCGATTTGCAATGTCTAAAAGAGAGTTTTTAATTCAAAACTTATGGTGTTCTCCGTTTTATTTTTAGTATTTTGTATTGTCGCTTTTCAATTTAGAAAATTTAGATTGCCACTATTGACACCCACCAGAAAAAAAAATTATTCCTCGTTGTTCGGGCTCGCGAGAAACACCTCTTAAGAATCTATGCACGCGCGGGCCGACTCTTGTTTTCGTCGAAAAAAACGCAGGTGAGTTGTGAAATCCAATCGTTTGATTAAGCGACGCGCGAGTGTCCTGTCGCGTCACCTGTTACCAAATTTTCGAATAGTAAATTGCTATTCTAATAGTTGAATATTCGAATATATGCCCAGCCCTACTCAGTATCCAGTAATTATTGACTCGATTAATGTTATGTGAATAAACTTGCTTTTTATGCTTTATGCAAATTCTAACGTAAATCGTAACTTGGTTGATGGTTAAGTTTCGCAAAAACGTTTGCGGCCCGCAGTGAATTTCTGGCTTGTTGCGGACTCATTCAACGCTCCGCGGACTCATTTGAGACCGCGGACTCGGGTTGGGAAACACTGCTCTAGGCGATTTCGTCCTGGACATGATTTGACACATTTGTCTACGTCGTACTTTGTGTATGTAGTCTGGGTAATTCATTAACTGCAATGGACCTTAATTAAAATCAAAGTTGTGGAGTTGTTAATATCCAGAAACCTGGCAGGGTATAAGTTTAAGATAATTAAGAGCGCGAAATGTCACCGCCTAACACGTTATAGGGCTACTTGTAGAGCCCCATCATAAGTGACTGAGGTATTTAAAATCTACAATTTTTCCAATTACGGCACAATTGCATTACTACGGGAAAAGATAGGCACATAGTGTTTAATGACTAATCTTTACTGGCCTATTGTACGTGTATAATAAAACAAATTTCGAATTAAAATTGATATTTGAATGATTGGACGGAAGCGGTGCAGATTTAAGTAGAACTCTTTAAAATCGATCCTGTCGTTTGAAGTCCTCAATCCCGTTCGTGATCAACACCGATAAGCATAGATTTTGCTAAAATATCTGGGGACGAACATTCTATAGTGGTGGTAACATAAAAGTCATATTGGGGATGTCGAATTACGGTCGACATCTTGCTACCCACCTAACTGTTTTTTAAATTGTACTGCAGATACAATAACAGCATTATATACTAAAGATTCTATTCTTTTATTGTTCATCACTAATCAGTTCCCGTATTTGATTTTGTGAGCATGATAAAACGATACTCATATTCGATGATCACCTTCACCTCCTCGTCTGGTTCGTTTTCTTTTCCAAGAGTTTTTTTGATCTTCTTAGCTAATACATCAATTGGATCGACGATTGGTTTTTCTTTATCAATGAATATGTTATAATCGTTTATGGATCTTGCGTATGCTCTATATTTATCCAATGTATATTCACGCTCATGTCTGAAAGTAAGCCACTCTTTTGAAGTGTTATGTATTCGATCAAAAATATCTTGGTAACCGTCGTGTGCAATGTAATTGCGTTCGTGCGCGTTGATATCATCCAAAAATTCACGTAAGCATGTTCTAAATACGTGGGAGTTTGAACCCGGTTTCACTTTATCATCCGTCTCTACTAGATTTCGGACATCTTGAAAAGTTGATATGTAAATAGCGCAACATCCATTCGGCTTTAGAACTCGTTCACACTCCTCTTCAAACTTTTTTATATCGAGCCAATGTGCAGCAGCTCCACAAGTTACAAGATCAACACTGTCGTCGTCTACAGGAAATGTGTGACCATCAGAAAGTTTGAATATTATGTTATCACTTTCATTGATTTTCTTCGCTTGCTCAATCTGTGCTTCACTTATATCAATGCCTAAGATGGATTTGAAAAACGGTGAGAAAGCGTGTGTAGATCGACCAGTTCCGCATCCGACGTCTAACATATATTCGAACGTATTTCCATCTGTATTCGTATAAATTTTCCGTAAGTAGTTCATTATAGTTTCAGCTACTAAAGGTGGATATGCGTACCTATGCTTGGAGTAAATTTCTGCAATTTTTTCACCCTCATAGATTCGTATTAGATTTGAAGCCGCCATTGTATGAACTGATTTAAATTGCAAAACAAATTTCTTTTGGAAGTACTAACCTGATGCTCAAATTTTATATTTCGAATATGAATCTGAAACAAAGAAAAATACATGAAAAAAATACTGTACCTTAGCAACGACTGGCACCTTCTAAATTACCTATACAACGATGGCTTTTACACTGTTTACAATAGCACTCGTGATATATAAGGTATATCAAAATACTGCAATATTTCGAAACTAGGGCCGAATGTCTCGGAAACCAGTAAAAATATGATATTGGGCGACGTATGGTCCATTCAAATTCGCAACCCGTTTGCTCCCTGTATAACAGAAAAACAAAAACAACTTCACGGAGAAGCTATAAGACGACACTGTGTTTACTTCATAGACTTACTCAACTTGCCTGGCTGTGGCACAACTGCTATTTAAATGCTAAGTGAAGTCCATTATACTGTAAGAATGAAAAGAAAAACAATACAGTTCAGATTTTAATATGATGGTAACTGCATTTCTCTCTTATCCTGTAACAGTTCAATGATTTAAAACGACAGCACACTTTGTTACTAACGAAATACCCCTTAGTTGTGGGATCAAATATAGGCCACGAATGTTGATGAATCATGTTATTGATACCCGCTTTTCAGCTAACATTCATTTTGACCTAGGTATTTATTTTCTAATTTGCCGATAACGAATAAAAGTCTTCGATAACAGCAGTCTCTTATACAGATAAACATATATAGATGGGCATCAGCACCCGTGCAAGTATATCCACTTTGCGAATTACGCTTGAATAAATTTACTTCACCGACATGTGTTGCGAGCCAGCGGCTATCGATGGGCAGCAGACCAGCACGCGTGCAAGTATATCCACTTTGCGAATTACGGTCGATTGATTTCGCATTTTCGACGTGTGTTGCGGCTATCGGCTATTGTTTATATTTAGATTAAGTAAATATTGTATTTGCCGTGTCCATCGTGACGCCTGTACAGACCATTTGAGCGTTGAAAGTAAGTCACTTATGACACAAAATGAAAACTACTGTACTGATGATGCATTGATTGAAGCATTTCATTTATTGCAATTTGTATTGCTGTTTTGTATGTCCATGCCTCTGGTATAACACAGTCAAAGTATCAAACCTGAAGTCTAAATCTCCGTTGTAGCTTATATCTGATTCAGGGTTGAAAAAGTTTAACATCTTAGTAGTATAGGGTGACCTAAAACAGAACCCATGCCGTTTTTTTTGAACCCTGTAATATTCGCCAGAATTGAATTCATATTCATTCCTTTTATCGAGAGCAAGTGCTAAAGAGCGCACTGCGGCACTAAAGTTGATTGTCAACAGTCCTCCAAGGATGCACAAATACGGCAGTTGAGTTTCCTTTTCCTAAACCATTAAGCAATTACACCCTTCTTCAGTCGCTCAAAATTATTTTGAAAATAATTTCAGTCATATTTCGTTACTTACTAGCCGATATAAACTTGATTAAAATACTGATATGAGTCCAAATAGCCTAAACTTGTCGCAAAAGACGCATACAACAATACTTGTACTTACTTTTTTATCAAATCATTTTTTGCTGTTCAATTACAAATGACAAATCAATGAAATTCCGGTAAGATTCTGACAAAAAGAAGTAGACCATGTTGCCAATTACTTGCTTTTTTAATATTCCGACGAAATATATAGGTCTGATGCTTTGAATTTATCCGAAGTAATACGACAAATTGGACGACATAAAAATAACAATCAGAGAAACAATTTCGACTTATTCCTAGAAGCAAAAGTGATATAACTAAACCAATGAATGAATAAAAAATATGTTAGCAATTTGACAAAAATATACCACGAAAGAGAACATTAATTTCCGTGAATTGGAATCCCTTTTAATTTAACATAACGCAAAATACATTTTATTATCGTACCGATGCAAAGAGACGCATGTCAATATCAAATATTAGCTTTATACTCATCACAAACTATATGTGACTTGCATTTGAACTTTAGAATATATATATTTTCAGATTGGTCGGCCTCAGTTAGGACAACATTATTTGATGATGTGATATTTTACCTCATTGACCCGTTGTGCTCAGAATTATTTACAGCTAGTGGCTTACTTTATGGAGAGCACTAAATTCTGTTATATAAATTTTCAACATACGTGACAGACCATTTATGAAGTGACTCATAGTTTCATTTCTGACTTATATACACCACCACTGTTTATTTCCCTTATTGTAATTTCATTCGGTTATTGATTTGGTTTTAAATACATTAAAAAAGGCGATATAATAATGCATAGAAAAAATAATTTATAAAATGTGAAAGTTTAAAATGCGAAAAATGAGCTTTTATTGGGAAAACATACTTGAGAAATATTAAAGGAAACAATGCACAAGTTCATTAATATGAAGGGACATGCGTGGCTATACATTGGTATGGTAAAACTCGACTTAATCAATGGATTGGAAAATTTCAATTACTGAGCCCATCAGAACGTGGGTTGAACTTCCAGCTCATGGACTCTGGAAAAGCAGTGGTTTCGGTAGTTGAGAGAAAAATTTGCAAAACGAGACATGGATTCCTTTGTCTCCGGAATAACATCCCTTTGTGTCCGGAATAACATCCGGATAGTAGGGTTGAAATTCATACTAAGAAGTCAAATGAAAATTGCCAACACTGATATACAGATACCCATCCCGCCACAAAACGATACTTGTTTTTGAAACGCAGCAAATGAATTTGGATGGAATGAAATTACTCCTGCATTTAATAATTTGCGTGTATTTGGCTAGGGTGTAACCAAACTCCAAAAGTCAAAATTACTCTAAACTACTAAAAATTCAGTAGATTTATGAAGCGATGCAAAAATGTCATCTTCCTTCTTCCCACATTATATCTGTATTTTGTTGTAGTGGTTGAAACATTGGCATAATCCTTAGTATCCGCAATTATATTGATCACCGTCAGGAAATCCTTCGTTATTTGTTGGAGGAAAATAGAGAGAAGGCTTTCGTGGCCATTCTAACTCAATATCGTTCTCATATACCTGGAGACAAAATAGTGTTGAATAACGTAATTTCCAGTTGGATTTTAAATGCATTTTTATATTGTGATTCGTGAGTTTTACTTTAATTAAGAAACTTCACTCGAAACATTGTTGAAAACTGTCTCGACAGCCACTTGGTACGTAGTGGTATGATGGAGGTAAATTGATAGTAAATGGTCATTAAGGAAATACTAGTTCGTAACGAAACAAGAAAGCGATGTTCAAGTATATGGACACGGAGTAGTGCGGATATGCAGTCCGTCACAATAGCCTACTGGTGCCACAGTGTTCACGACTTCGTCGGAACACAAGATCGCGAAGCCGGAACCGCCACAAAGAGCGCAAATTTTAATTATGATGGCGTCATCGCACACAAAAACAAATCAATAACAACACAATAAAAAAAAACGATGCATAGGTCCATTCCGTGTGCAATAAGTAGACAAAAAGTTTTGACATTTCGTACTTAAACTAATTTTATCTCTCTCATTGATAATAAAATTATACAAACTTTGATTCGAGCTTCAGAATCTTTCCATTATTTATTTCACCTGTCATAATCTAACTACCCGAGTAATCTTACCTGAGGAGTGTACTTGCTTTCTTTTTTTGTTGACTTTTTCCCAGCTGCTTGTAAGCTGCCAGCTACAACAACGACAGCACCTGATGCCCAGCCCAAGTAGAATGAATATCCAAAATAGTTGAACGATACATCCGAATTATTGCCAGGATCGTCGTTAACCAAAGTTAATCCCGTAAAAGCGCCGCATCCAGAAAGTATTAAAATTCCTGGAATTGAAGACATTTTATTATATCATCAAAATTATTATGTCACTAAAATGTTACACGTCTATATTCTAAAAGTCATATATGTCGTTGCACAGTACGATCATTATCTACAGTTTCTGTTATAAGAAAGAACTGAAGTAATCTTTTCAGAAAGAGATTACGTGAATATATATATTTAGTATTTTTGTGGTAATAAAAGCGTAAAACAGATTATTTTTCATTATTCTTAACTGCAAAGCGACAAGCAATTAGCTTTTAGATAAATATTAATGACTGGCACGCTAGTCTGAGTTGGGCAAATATTGGTGCTTAAAAAACTGGCCGTTTTTTGACACATTCAAATTTGAAATAAGTATTTCAATAATATGAATATATGTGAAAATACATTAAATTAGGTCCAAACCGGAATTTTCTTATCTTTATCGGAGCCAATTGTTAAGTATAGGGCATTTAGTTCCCGATGCTTATACCCTATAGACGTGCCAATATCAAGCTGTTAATCAAGCTTGATTCGTCGCAAAATACGCGGTGATCAAAGTTCGGGAATACATTTGACAAAAAAAAATTCAACAATTCCGTATATGATACGTCATACAATACGTGTCAGTAATGCGTTTGTGACTTAGTTTTAAAAAGATTTGAAAAGATCAACAACTCTTTACTTTACGGAATCTACTAAATAAATGTAACTTAAAGTCCTTGACACACCTATTAGGATAGTATAGTTGCACTACAATCTCCTGTCAGGTATCGACCATAGAAACATTGCATTTTTGGGTGTGGGCATGGGAGAATTTTTATGTTTACTCATCAATGATCTACGACTTACCACACCCTCTATTTACGTAAGTCAGTAAACAATGTAATTATAAAGAAATGTGTCCACAGACAATGTCATAATGAATCGTATAAATCATAGCCAATCAGACCCTATTTTTGTAAACCAATTCATCGTGATAATTCACAGGATTGAGTTTGTTACACTCCAAGTTTGTGGTTATTTCTTAGATTGATTTATTCTAATTTTCAAAATTTATCTTATCTGATTTGTTTAACCAAAATCTTCTCAACGTTAATTAAAAGTTTTCTCAACGTTTATTTTTCGGGTAATAGCCAAGTATCAAATTTAAAATTAATTTCATGTAAAAATAATTGATAAACCCTGGTATACGACGAATGCAAAACGTATATGAACTTTTTTTCTTCCTATTCAAGTTATTGGTATGTCGTATATAATAAATAACCGCGATTCAACTATCATTGAGTCGCATAAAAAAATCATTACAATTGGATATAAAAATTTGACCGCGAGGTTAGGCATATTCAAACACTCTTCAAGCAAAGTATCCAAGACTCTTGTATAATCTGAAGAGCGATGTCATTCTAACGCACAAGTCATTCCACAAAGTTAAATATAGAATCTAAAACACACAGTTATTGCGATTGAATGCTTGTAAATTACGTTCTTCTGCGGCTGGGTCGGAAAATATAGTTCGCACAATACTTTTATATATATACTAGAAGTTGTATTCTGAATATCAAACCCAAGTAAATGATCTGGCTTTCAACAGCAGGCGCATTTTATGGACATGAAATTGCCAACTCGAAATCAGTGGTGAAGACTGTTTGTGATGGTGCAATTTGGGATGTAGCTACCCAAAGAAAACATAACATATAATATAAGTAATAGCATTTGCAAACAATTCGTGCAGTAATAAAAAGGGAAAAAAAATTTATAGATCCATTCCTGGAATCAAACAAAAAATCTCATTGCAGAGGAGGTTTTTGAGAAAGCCGAAATTGATACCACCCTCACTCAGTAGAACACAAACCATTGTTTTACCTGCTATAATATTGATTATGCCTTCTATCCGGATATCAGTGGCGCAACAAAATGCTGCCACACCAACTATCAGTCCGATCAATATGAAAAAGCAAGATGCCAGTAATATTGAACGAGTGATCACCAAAGTATTTCCCGCTTCTTCAACTGTCCATCCTGTAAAACAAATTTTGATTATCAAACTTTTCATTTTCAAGCCGGAGCATTGAATGGGTCATGGTAAAATTATGAGGGTAGACTATCCAAATACGCCACTGATGGAATCCCTTCAACCACGCACAGGTTGTAGGTTGGATCATCTTAGGAATTGAGTCTGAATTCAGGAAACGGCATTTTGTAAAAGCTCCCCCGCGAGTGGTTAAAACTATTTAACTTTATTTTTAATTCTATCGGGCCAAGACCTCGGGAGCAGCTCAAGTGACTGACGTCTGAACTAAGAACGACGATCACCAAAGTGTCTAAAATCAGGACGACAGTGTGAGAAAGGGCGTTATTCGGAAAAAATGGGGATAAATATCTTGTATACATTTAAGTTGTGGTTCACTGACCGTAAACAGATGAGAGCTCGCACTCACAGCTAAACGTGTACGGCAGTTCGGACGCCAATGGTATTCAATAATATTTGATATTCATTTTTTATTTCGGTCTAAATGAGTTACTGTACGGCAAAATGATCATCATTCCTAATACACAAAAGCAACATAGTAATACTACACACATGAACCTATTAGTGATTCCAATAGTGACGTAAGTACTCACGGGACAAAAAACATTAAGCAAATATATACGCTTTGCTGAAATGATGTTCGAATGAATTTGAAGAATGTACATACACAAACAAATTACCTGTTAACAACATGTACAGGAAATCATATTTTACTATTACTTACCTATATTTGAGCATTTAGTTGTGCAGTTTTGAAATAGGCCTTGACTTGAGTTAGTATCAGGTGTAATCCAATAATTTGTTCCCATACTTGCTCCCAATAAACCAGCACCAATCAGAGTTATTACGAAGCCACTTATTCCACATACATTGACTGAACTTTTCATTGCTCCAGATGTGTTTAAAATACGGTAATATATAATATCACTATAAATCAAAAAATCAAATCTGAACTTAGAACATTGTTGCATGGACAGCCGCATTGAAGTAGAAGGAAATATTTAACAACGCGTTTTATAAGAAACAGTTGAATCATGACCAAAATAACACCGACATCCCCAACTTCAACTTGCGATAGTAGCATGGAAGAACTAACTAACTTATGGATCCCATCAAGTTTCGTTGGCACCTCAACGCGCTTTTCCAAAACTAGGTGACCTTATTGGACACGCAGTGTACATATGCATCATTTTTTGGACACAAAGTAGACCTATGGATCGTTTTGTTATTATGTTGTTGTTCTTCTTGGTATTTTTCGCTAGAAGGCTATTACGCTTACTTATTTAGAAACTTTCAAAACGGAATTTTGTGATGACTTCGTCAAAATTAATAAAAATTATTTGTAGCGGTTTGTGACCTCTCTCTACTACTGCCTTTCTACGCGAAAGTCAGAAGTACCGTACAGTAAACTAAGTAAAGTAAGGCACTGTATAAGGTAAGGTAAACTACTACTTCGTTTTGACGTTCGTACCCATATAATTGAGCATAGCTCTCTTGTATTATACAATCTTTATTGTTACAATTCAGGCGTGTTTTTGTTGATTTATATTGAATCTATAGAGTGCTCATTATGTATCTGTTATCTGTAAGATCTCGACCGTATGTTCTCAAAGCAACAGAACTTGAGCTCAAAGTCACGCTGAATGCTCAAAGTCGCATGATCGTCTCTTCAACTTATAATATTCAACTCAAAAATAAAAATCCCTTATTTCGAAATTAGGCAAACTTTTTGTTCCAACATCTATACATGTGTGCTAAGCATACTCTAGCTACCCCATTCTCATATTTCCCATCGTTCCGATACTCAGTGATCAGTGTATATATAGGCGGCTAATGTCATCAGGACGTTACGCTTGCTTTTAATGTTATACAGAGCAAACACCTAAAGAAAAGTTACCTAGATACTCTCGTAATACCGTCAACGTATTTTGCGATTTTTGTACGGCGTTGGCTCATTGTCACGCCACGCATAGACCCTGACATAATGCTATCTTTGATTTACTTTGAAATCTATCAGTTTTTCTCGTTTTACGTTAGAGGGTTTCAAAGTAAACACATTACGCGAGCTTAACAAACTTTATATTCAACTCACACCAATGTATTGCAGTTGTTTGCTTTACCAACGAATGAATTGTTATATACATAGTTACTTAGTATTGCGTATAAGGTTGGGCTTACGTCAATTGTTCGACGCCAATTTATTAAAGTAAATAGTACGTGAATGGCGGAGTAATAGAAACTTAACTCGGTCAGAGAATATATTCAGATTACGAAAAATCATCTTAATTTATGAACATTCAAATTATATCATACTATTATAATAAAATTTACTAGAAATGCATATATTTGTGTCAGAATACCCAGATATTTTGCTCCATTTACAACTGACATGGGAAAACTACAACCCGCGGGCCAAATCCGGCTCATTGGGTAATTCAATCTGGCCCGCCTAATGCTGCCGCAAGAAAACTAAAACCAAATTTCGATGTTTTAACGAAAACATAGCTCGACGAATTTGTTGAGAGTGATATTAAATTTAATTTTGGCGCGAGGCCTATTGTTTTCCACTTGGCCCGTCAGTCTAGGTGGGAAAAATTTCGGTCCCTTGCCTAAAAGCCTTGCCCACCCCTGATATACAAGGTATTGCGTCTCATCGTTTACAGAACTCTTCCTGGCGTGGATGAGTTGAACCGCTTACGATTTTTGTCGATTAATTTGCAGACGCGACAGAGGGCGACAAAGAAGCACAAATTATGCAAAAAAATGCTCTCATCACTTTAATGACAAAATATATGTGATTTTAATTTCTTTGTAACAAATTTGTTTAAAAAGGAATTACTATCACAACGTCCATACTCTCTTGTATACGACTCCTAAATAGCATTTATTCATATCAATCAAATATACTTTGAGCCATTCGAAAAGCAAAATTGAAATTTGAAGTTATAAGATTTGGGAAGCTTAAATTTATTGTTTGATGCTAAAATACGCTTCTAAGTAGTTTAATTATTTTTAACCCAAAAATAATTTTTTCACCAAGTATTCCAAAGTATCACCTTTTTATTAAAGTTTTCATTACCGGAATGGTTAAATCAATGCACTCCGGCAATTCTCAAATATACTACTACTAATTATACTAATTACTCTTAAATTCACATTATCACCAGAAACGTCGCCGGTTAACCATGATTGTTTGACTGATATTAGTGTCAAACAAAGGTCGATATAGTCTGAAAAGGTTGTATGGAAAAAAACTGGTTACTACAAAAATCATGCAAAATAATGCAAGTTTCATATGTTATGATTTCGATTTAATTAAACTCAGTTTCAGACTAATTTTTGAAACTCAAATGACATTCTGAAATGTTTTCCTTCGATTATTCAGGCTTTCTTCGTCATTTTAATAAAATTTGAATTATGGTAATTGCAATTAAAATATCTAAGAAATCACATTTTGTGTAAATACTGACTATTTTGAGTGATTGAAATAATTAACAATTCTTAATTCCATCGAAGGTTATGTATCGAACCACGATATTGACGGATTCATATATATATATAGTTAGCTTAGTTATAGTAGATATCTACTCTATTTTTATTGTCGGGACCTTCCATCTGATAATTAGAAAAGGTCGGTTTAACTACAGCGCCACCGAGACTACCATAAAGATCAAAACTTATTTCATTAGACGAAATAAATAAAAACATTTCAATTTATTATATATTAGTGCAGTTGCTTATTGCAATTGTCAAGTCCTCATTTTTGAATCTAATAAAAGGCTTACAGTAAAATCATTTTATTTCATTTTGAAATTACCAATAATATAAGGATTAGATAAATAAATCACAATGTTTCAACCAGGTGCGTGTTAGAGCAGAAAATACTTTAGTTCCAAAATCTCAATTTCTTCTGAAAGCGGCCTACCTTTTTTTACAAAAGTACGAACTTCTCGAGTTCTCGTTTGACGTGGGTTTTTAATGCCTATTGTGGAATTCTTGGAGTAAAACCGCACATCACTTACCGTACGAGAAATGACAAAAATCTACCGCAAAGCTCCTTTGCTGAGTACCGAAACTCACAGGTATGATATTTACGGGTCATGGATGATGAAATATAATCCAAGATAAACATGTTTCCAGATTCTGAAAAATACTTTCACTTGGCCACAAAACATAATTACCGTGGAGATAACAATGACGTTGCATTTTTCATTAACAAAAGTCAGAAATTCTGACACACTTGATTCACATTTGGGCTACGGCTGCTAAATCCAAATCAAAATTAGTTCAAATTGTTTATCATATTTTATAATTTTCGTTCTCCCGTCAAGATCAGGGAAAAAACTATTTTAGCATGGTAGATTGGAAAACTCGAGAGGGCTTTTTGGTTGTTAGTGTTCGGAGTTTTTTTTTTTTATCTATACAGACTAGCGTGTACAATTGAGTAAGTTATGCCCAACTGCTCCTTTATCTAGTTGCTATTCTGGATATTGATTCAAAGGAAATATCGACCATAATTGTTGGTACATGTCATTTTTATACTATTTACCAGCTAGTCAAACTCGTTTTTTAGGTCTTTGCTATTTTGATGTCATAAACGACATGTTTTACAAAATCAACAAGATTGGCATTTCTACTTGTTATATGATATGATTTAACACCTTTGATTTCTTCACTTCCCATTGACTCTTGACCTATCACCCCTTTTTGCTGTTGAACCTCAACCCACAACTTCCGCCCCTAAAACCAATAAATAAGAAACCTGATCGTTGATAAAAAAAATCTACTCAGACTCGTTTAGTTATCATGTATAACGTCCCCGACTTCACTTGAAATTACTTTAGGTCATGGGCAAGACAAAAGCTATTCACGCCTTGAAATAACAGTTACATCAGTCTAATACCGACGCTAATAGAGAAGTCTCGAACATTTGCAATTATTTAGAATTTCCAGAAATTCCAGTGGTTTCAATTTCACTGTGGCGTAATGACACACCGTCAACCTTCTTCAGCCACAGCTGAGAGAATAACACCCTGCTCGAATGCTATGTTTTACATCAAGCTAACCGACAAATAACACCACTGTATTGAAGAAGAATAAAACAAATTCTACTTCATATTGCAGTTCTGTGATGAGTTACACAAAAATATTATTTCAATGCAATGACGTTTGTTTTTATTATCATATTTAAAAAAAAGAGCAGGAACATTGGTTCAAAACTTGGCAAACAGAACCCACTAACTTTGACAAAAATACATTTCGAATAAATGTTATGCCCATCTATTCACAGGCTTCAGTTCACATCTTTTTCACAACTGTAACTGCATATTTTAATTTCCAAGTCACAAAGTCCAAACAATAAAATGACAGTACAAGCTATTATACTTTTTATAACTTTCGTATATAACCATTTTATGTTAAACGATCATCAGTCTTTGACAACAACAATTATTATACTTAAGCCACTTATAAACCGTTAAAAATAATAAGAAAATGAAAAAATAATAAAACACAAAATCTTGAGTAAAATACAAGCAATAAATAAATATCAGTGGAGGTAATAATAAATTGAAGAAAAATGTTTTAAAAAGGGCAGTAATACTGCAAATTGTTTGTGTATATAAAGCTATACGTAGAATGGCACAATTGTAACAAGGAATACATTTTATTTCAAAAGAGCAAACTCGATTTTTATGGAAAGTTTTTGCAATTAAAATAACTAAGCAGTTCGGGCAATATTCTAAAAAATGCAATTGTTGAATGAATGAGCTTCTAATTGATTGAAAATTGGGGTTGAACTTATGTGAAGTGATTTGAATTGATCAGTATATATAGTAGGTACAGTTCAATGAAATCAAGATGCTTTAATTATTTTTTTTTCTACATAATTTTACGGGATGAAACTGCGTTCCATCGCAAGTAAAATAGCTGTAAGCTATTGCTTTCAACTTTGTCCGACAGAGCAATTTGCTTCAATGCTAGATATCACGCTATGAAATACATCCCAAGCATAGTAACGTAACGGAATGCTTATTATTGGACAAAAAAAGATTTTACATGCAGTATCGGCATATTTGAAAATATATAATACACCTATATTTGAAAACAAAAATGCGTTTATAGGATTTCAGACATGATCGTATATGCCTAATTTAAGTATGAAAAATGTTTTGAAATTTGTGTTTGTTGAGTGTTACTTCTTTAATTACATCTTCGTCACAATTCAGTTGGTGCTTCTTTATCTATCGGTGACGTCACTGGTGACGTAACCATTAGATCGCGCCTTTCTTCTGAAACTATTCGTCCTCTGTGCGCTCGTTCCCTTCTGAAATCGTTCATTCCAAAACACCACGTTTTACATTGAGAACAACACCCTGGTTCTGAAACCATTTTTATTTCGTCTGCATTGTCGTTCAACATCGCATCTCCGTTCTCGTTTCTCAGTCGTTGCGCTCTTGATCGTCTTTGTATCAACCATAAAAGTAGCAATAGGAGGATTATGAGAAGAATTACAGCCACTGCAGTGCCGATGTAAATTTGTGCACGGTGTGGCTCGTTTTTCGGCGTCGGATCACAGTTCAGTTCAGATACTACATCCAAAACGGGCATTGCGTAATGCTCTTCTGGGCCTTCGCATAGATACGAGTAAGCGTCTAGAACCTCGTCATAATGCTTTTTTATCCAGTTGACCAATGGGAGTAGATTACAATCGCATTCAAAGTTATTTCCAGTCAAATCAATTTCTTTTAACGTCGTCATTCCGTAAAACACAGCGGGGTTGATGTATGATATTTTATTATAACTGAGACCAAAGTGTTGCAATTTCGGAGCGACATCTACCAAGCTATTGTCGATTGATTCAATTTCGTTCTCTTCTATTTCCAGTATCTCTAACGCCGACATTTTTACGTTCGGAAATTCTGATATGTAGTTGTCGGTTAAATCAATTTTTTTGAGGGACGGCGTAGAGGCGAAAACATTATAGTTTATAACATCAATACTACAATGTGTCAGATGTAAAATTTGAAGATTTTTTGCGTTAAGCAATGAATCTGCCGCTATATGTTCAAAAACATTATAAGACATTTCAATTTCCTCGAGCTTCGGACCTCCAAGATCAGGAAATTCTGTTAGATTGTTATTTGACATGTCCAAGTACTGAAGAGAAGGAAATATGTGCGAATGGACCAACATTAGTTTGTTGCTTCCAAGATACAATTCCTTCAGTTTATCCAACCCTTTGAAAGACTCGTCAAATAAAACTTCTATATTGTTTTCTTCGAGATGTAAGATCTGAAAAGTAAATATGTCCTTGATTTTATGTAGACATTGAGTAAAATATTGGGTGTATATGAGCAAAATGAAAATCTTCCAAAATTTTCACGTTCTATATAATAAAATCGAACATGAAATGTGTTTACTTTAGTGATACAAAGACTATATTGTACTGAGTGTACAAACACACTTGAGTGGAACTTTGCGGAGACATCTTGTCTTTAAATTTATTGTTAGGGAGCCAACTAATTGATAATTTTTAATAAAATTCTCCACTAGTATTTGCAGAGCGATTGATTCACAGTTGTAAAACTATCCAATTTTTCAGGTTAAGGTTGACTTTATGTTCAGCAAACATTAAATTTGGTCAAAACGTAACTCCACCTTCCAAATTTTGTACAGCAGCTCACTTACGTTACCAAATATAATAATAAAAGTTATTACATTGATTGCAATATTATATCTCCAGGGTCAACTTCAAAGTAGCGAATGTATAATTCTTCGTGATCAAATTTGTATTTTTGACAAGGCTCATTCTCTTGGGGCCAACTCAACTCCAAACAAGCAATTAACGCCAATCGTACATAAGCCTATATATAAATTAACCGAACTAATCTTACCTCCAGATTTGGAGAATCAGTAAAAGTACCAGGGGAGACATCAATGACCAAATTGTCATTCATAAAAAGCTTTTTTAAATTGCCGAGACCTTGAAACATATCGGGTATCAAAGCTTCCATGAAATTATGTTGAAGATCGAGAATTTGAAGTTGTTCGTGTGATGCAAATGCGCCAGGTTTTATTTTTTTCAATAAATTTGAAGATAAATTTATTTCGTAGATAACAGATTTCGATTCTGCTGACTCTATATGTCGTTTTGCTCTAGGTGACATGGGACCGATATACAAAGCGTTCTCTTGCAAAATTTCAATTTTATTTTCTGATAAATCTAATTTACGTAATGCCGTCATATTGCTGAATGCGTAATCCCCAAGCCATTCTATTTTCCCGTTCCGTATATTTGCCTCCAGCACGTTGCTTAAGTCTTTTAAAATAATCCTTGTGAGATTCGAGATTTTTGTTTCACTCAGATTGAGCGTCAACAAAGAAGCGGGAAGACGTGGAGCGCCATCGAGTGGATTTCCAGATAAACAAATCTCAGATACATTCTGAAATTTCATGAATGCATCTCTTGCTATTGTTCGGATTTTAGAATGACATAAATCCAACTTTTGAATCTAAAATTGAAAAAAAAAAATTTAGTTTATACACTGTCAGAATCATTCTTTGGCCGCCATAAATCCTAAAGTTACAATAAACAAACTGGCAACAGATGGTATAATAACGCCACATATATTTTTGGACACGTAAGTGGACATAACGATCGTATCAATATTATGTTGTTGTTATTGTTATTCGTCATCATTACCATTTAAAAATCGCTTTTCTCTTCGAATACTGGACCAGTTGCATTGAAATTTTCAGTGAATAAAGATTGGATTTTTCTCCAGAACGCCATTACTTTTATTGTTTACAAACTTTTTGTGAATCCTATGAGATTTAATATTCCATCAAGAATTTCGCTGTATTACTTTTTTATCATGGAAACACGATTTATAATCCGCCAAGCGTGACGGCCAACTCTGAAAAATCTTGCTCACAAACTCGGAAGATTTTTGAGGTTACCGGTGCGCGTAATGTTGTGAACTACTGCTTCGCTTGCTGTCCATATATTTGTAGACGGCGGTATTTACTGTTATGGTACCGTAGTAACTCAAATCAGTTGGTATTTCAATTCACGTTGAAACGTCAAACGGAATCGTCACAGAACCTGGAAAATCCGTGTACCTGTAACAGTGCCGCTTTGCCGATATGGAAGCCCAAACAGTCTCTTGAAAGCGAGACTTGCAGTCACAGTTATAATCAATGTTTTTTAATATGGGGAACAGTCTCTAGAAAGCGGGCCTACAGTCACAATTGTAATTTATGTCTTTTAATATTGGGGCTTTTTTGGAAATAGGTGAACTTTGCCGTACTGGGTACGGGTACTAGTAAGTCACGTAACCATAGCCATGTAGCTGTTTCACTGTTCAGCTTCGTGTAGGATGGTTTTCGGTGAATAATGATAAATTATCTTACGTGTCCATATATTTGAGCATAGTTCTCTTGTTTAACTTATTGTAACTTTACATGGTGACTAAGTACGCTTGTACTTACCGACGATGTCTCATTGAAAAGATCGTTATCAATCGACGGAATATTTGTATATCCAAGTCTAAGTTCTGTTAAAGATGGTGGTAAACGTGTTCCTCCTGGTTTTATTGACATTCTAGGATTATTTGTCAGATCCAGGAGAGTCAGCTTCGGATTGTACCATATCCCTTCAGAAGGTTGGGATGTGACTGTGGTTATTGGAGCCGATGTTGTAAGTTCAGTTGTTTCCGGATTAGTTGATGTAACAAGTCCACTGTTTAACCAGTTGTCTGCTTCACAAAAAAAGTATTGCTTCAATATACAGCTTTTTATTTTTACGTATTTTAATCTACATGACACCGGGCACCGCCCGAGAAATCGTCTGACGAGAGTGAGGCTGCGATGACATCCGTTTTGGACCCCTTTAACGGGGGGTACAATTTCCAGCATTAAGATATGAATAAAATATAAGAGTGATGTTCGTTACGAAATAGGGATTAAATGACTGGACCGTGGTATCAATTACGAATAGTAATAACATGAAAAATTTAATATCCGAGTTTTCCATTGATATCAACTTGCCTCGACTGTTCTGATTTTGTGGTATATATAGTGGCTCAGCATGTTGGTAAAAAATATAAATTTTGTAAACCATTCAGTACTCCAATATGTACAATAAAATGAAGTAAACGGTTTGCAAGGCAACCGTATTTCGAAAATGTTGATGTGCGATTCTTATAGTAGGAAAGCAAGGATTCCAACACAATTGTAAACAGAATAATTTGAAAATGTATTTCCTATTTGATTTTTCATTGTAGAATAGGAAATAAATGTCTCATTAAAATGACTTACCGCCATGACCACTTTTATATCTAGCCATTATAGGAGGCTTAGTCAGCCAGCAATTGTTCATGACCAACGTTGTTAAATTTTGAAGGGCTTTGAAACTATTGCGAGACATTTTCTTGCAATAACATCGAGACAGATCAATATGTTTTAAAGATACAAGATTGTCAAAAACTCCTTCCTCGAATTTCAGTGATGATGACGCTCTATTGTCGTTCAACAAAAGTGTCGTCAACTCTACAAAACATGGATAGAATTAGTATTAATATGAAATTAAAAAGTAAAAATTGAGTGCTTTCAAATTTACAATGCCCGATATAATCGCCTATACTCTAATTAGTATTGAACAATCACCCACGCCTTTAGATGAATATGTCTTTAAATGTGAGTCGTCGTTTAGCACTATCCAGGCGAAATTTGTAGGATTATCGTACTTCACCAGCATATGTTTACAGACAGGCGCATTATGGCTTTCTATATATGGAAACGTAAACTATTCTTTTTCTGGACCATTAGGCAATGTCGATTTCCAATATTTACATGAAAACGTATTTTTTGTCTCAAAATATTTAAAACAGGATGTCACGCTGATTTTAAAGACATTTTTTACGAAAACAAATCAATATTAATTGAGTTCAATTAGAGATTAGGAAAAATGAAGGACATTGTATGGTTTACATTGATAAGGTTTACACATAAATTAAAAGAAAATCAATTTGACGTGTCGACAAGATAATTGTGGCGAATTATGATGCATGTTTTTACACTTATTCGTATTTATAGGTCAGAATTTATCATCATTGAATTGATTTATTGAATCGCTGATGAAAATAATGATGCGGTATTCAGCTTTTTTCTTGTCAAATTCCTCTAACGCCGCTGTCTTGATTTTATAATATATATAGTATATATAAGTAATACAAGGTTGGCAACGGTTGTACCACAAAAACCACAATACAATTTAAAGCTCACGTAAGTTATGGCTATGGCAATAGGAGGGGCGTTATTGAAATTTTTGTGTTTCAAAATTGTATATCATTGGCGCATAAAACGAAAACAACAGAAAACGAAGCAATTGATTGACAGTTGATGAGAACTTCAAAATATGTGAAATACAGTGCCGTTCCATTGCCTCATCTAAAACGTTGTTATGACAATACTTGTTAGTACTATGACGTAACTACTTTATTTATTTTTACTTTTAATTTTTTAGTCACCCTTAGCCAAAGTCTTTAACAACGCCATTGATCCATGTCAATGGTTTTTCGCTGTAACTTCTGTTCTGAATTGTGTTCATTTCACTTATAAGTGAATGCTACTTTGTGCGTCAGTTTATCAGATCAGTTATTCCAAGATTCATTATACAAAATGTTTGAAAATAGAATTTGCTGAGAAGACGGCCAAATGTGTTAAGTGAATGTGTTAAGCATTGTTTATAAAAACAAACGCTGTATTTCTGACATAATCTAATTCCATTGAAACGTCGAGCCCTTTCTACACCTATCAGATCACAAACGTTTAATTGTGTGATTGCTAAATCGAAATATGAAAACAATTATAACTGCTAATGTTGATATAAAATGTACTGAAATATTGCATCGATGCACCAAAATCTCCCAAATTGATTGAAATTGAAAAATTACAGTTAAAATATATTACTTGTCAGTCCGGTAAATGTGTCTCTTCTGAAATTCTTGATTCCAGTGTAATGCAGGTCCAGTTTCAATAAATTTTTTGAAAGTGAATCTATATTACAAACAAAAATTTGTATCTGACCACAAATATCACAGAAAACATTGCAATTTTACACCAACACTTTAAAACGTCGCTTTACCGAGTGTGGACTAAAACAAAAGGGCGCACAATGCTTGGCATATGCTCTACAGCAGGCCTGCCCAACCTTTTTCATCTCGCGGGCCACTTTTTCATGACGGAATTCGTTGCGGGCCGCAAACGTTTGTACCAAACTTTAATACCAGCCAATCCTGATTTCGTTATAATTTACATAATACATAAAGAGCAAGGTTATTACCATAAAATCAATCAGGTTAATAATTATTTACTGGTTACTTATTAGTGCTGGCGAAATATTCGAAGATTAAGTCGAATATTAGAATAGCAGTGTTAGCGAATTTAACACAAACATAACATAAACAAAAATACAAACATAAAAGAAAAAAAGTCCCGGAGCCAGCAGCAATGATATTGTTGACTATTTTGTTTTTATGATGGCGATAAAGACGGTCAGAGCCGACACGAAAGAAAGCAATCAGAATGAAACTAATTTGGAAATTTAGCTTTCAAATTCATTCCTATAATTTTGCTCAGCGTTCGTCACCTATAATCGCACAATATCTTTGGAGTTCGTCAAACAGAACGCACAGTTCTGCGAGAAAAAAAAAACTAACGTCGATGTCCATCAGTGCGCACGACTTGATACATACGTAAGGATAAAAATCGGCATTCGAGTCGCGGGTTGGGCACCCTTGCTCTACACACAGTCTACACATACTTGTGTGTAAATGTGGAAGTTACACACTTAGAAACCAAGTAAAAACCGCCATTCAACGGTTGGTAATAAGTGTCACCAACATTCTACTAAAATATTAGATTCATTTACGAAATAAAAAAAATTCTAACCGCATATACCATTAAAAAGATCAGTTACTCAGCCATTGAACTTAGCTCGGACGATTAATGATACGGGGAATTTTCATTTACTTGGCCGAAAGGAGCTTAAGTTAAATTCATAGAAACCGTATTCAAATATCCATTAAGCTTTCAGTTGTTTTCGAAGTGAATATTCTCATCCATTATACACATTATCCACTTGAAGTTGATAACATGTATTGAAAAGTTATCTTTAAAATGTCATTAAAATGTCATTATGTAGTAAATTACCAAACCTGGTGGCACGTCTGTGATGAATTTGTTATCTGATAAATCCAGATATTCGAGTCGTGTGAAGTTTTGTAATCCTAAAGGCATTCCCATCAGAGAATTCATAGATACGGATAATCGCTTCAAGTTTTTAGATAAAGTTTTCATGTTGGATTCCGGTATAGATGAAATTCTGTTTTTTGAAATATCCAGAACTTCTAACCTGAAATGTATAGAAAAATTCTCACAAATATAAATAAAATACTTCAAGGCCATGCTTTCTTGTGGGCAAAAACTATCGTATTTATATTAAGCCGGAAATCGGATATAAATCCGGCCTACGTGTGTTGGACCATATTTGTGTAAAGTTTTTTTTATTCAATTACAAATACATTAATTCAATCATAAAGACACATTAGATATTCTAAAAAAGGGAAATTAGTCATAGTCAAAGGGAGAATGTCACGAATGGATAGTTGAATATAAAAAATTCCAATTTAAAACATGATAAAATAACTGTGGCTAATGCTCATGTTAAAGAGCTGTCAATGGCCAAAGACATCCATAAGTAGTTAAATTCTTATTGAATGTATGAATTGCGCTTCATTCTTCGCTTTCTGTCCGCTATTCATTTTTTAATGTATGTATCCAACAAATCAAGGATTTTTGGGACAAATTTCGTATTCAGATAAATATTTTCTTGTATGGTTTTTGTCATTCAACAAGAAAATGAAAAAGGATATTTACTTTACAAGTCCGTCAAAAGCGCTTTCTTCAATCGTGTCAATTCCATTTACTTGAATATGTAATTCTTTCAACTTATTAAACAAAGAAAAATCTCCTGTTCTCAGCCTTGTGATTCTGTTATACTGTAGATACAGTACATTGACCTAAAAGAATGTGAATATAGTAATCGTTTTTTTTTCTAGGTGAAATGTGGAATCTTTTCTCCCCTCAATTGTTGTGCAATCTTGCCTCATGTCATGAACTCATGTGATAAACAATAACTAAAATTTTAATATATTACACTATATACATTAGGGTATACAAGTAGCTGCTTATGCTTATTGAACTAAAAAGTTGGGAATTTTTTTTATCGTTTATGCATTTTCATGGTCTAACTCTAAGCTATAAACAAATCAACGTTCTCGGAAATAAAATTCTTTACCTGTTTTTGTTTTGGTTCTGGCTGAGGAACCTCTGTGAAATTTCTACCGGTACAGTTAGCAATCACGAGGTCTTGGCGAATTTCACAAGCACAATTTTCAATGCAATCGTATTTGCAATAGGAAACTTGAACACAGCAAATCTGCAAAAAAATATGTTCCCAGATTTATATGATTTACCCAACAACTAAAATATGTTTAAAAAATATAACTCACCGTAACGAGTAACAAATGCAACCGATTCATTTTTCAAATATTTTCGAAAAACAAAAATATATGGCTACATTAAAGTAAGTTGTTCGTCTAAAAATACCAAAAAATAAAATCATTAAAATTAGACAATTTTTTTCTATGAATTACGACTGAGATGTTCAAATTAAATAAAATTGAGAGGTGCGAGTGGCAACTCATATCGCTTCACTAGTTTTCAGGCTTTTGCCACGCACAATTATTTCTGCAATATCCTTATTCAACTATGCCCCATCGTATCAACATCGTTGCATTTCGCACAGATCAATGGTATACAGGTAAATTGCGTTGCTAATGTGTCACATTATGACACCTGGTTATGTTAAAGTGCTGTTGCTGGTATTGAACATTCGTATCGCCATTATCTTAACTTTCTTATCTTACTATGTTACAAACCAATACATCTGTTCTGTGTGAGAGTAATCTAACATCTGGTGGACACTGCTAAAAGGCTTGCGGATAAATTAACTTCCATAGCAGTTCCGGAAATGACCTAACAAAGCTCATTATGTGTCTATAATAGCATTAAGCCCTTTATATAAAGGTGCGAGGCTGCAAAACACGAATATATTTTCAAGATATCAACAATATTATTTGTCTTCCGCTGCATCAAAATTCATCAAGTATCTTGTTACATTAAAATACATATTTCTAATCTTTAGTTAAATACAGTGTGTTGGATTTGATCCCCAACCATGTTTAAGACCCAAACAAAATTCAATATTTAATTGTATTTTCCGCTACCTTGCTTCAGCACAATTTAATCTTCAGTAAATAATATTATCTAGTTTTGTAAATAGCCAAATACTCTGTGAGAAACTACCAACTTCAGAAGCTACTAACGCCCTCGTACTATTTATTACGCATTCCTCAGAATATCGACAGTGTTATAGCACACGGGTACAGATGGCCAACCCCTTTTTCGGTCAGTTGAATTATGCGTTTTTTTTCCTCAAACATGGCTGACTGACATATACTCTATATTTGAATAAAAATAAATAAAATTTGTGATATGTGAAGCCCATTGATTTGACATTCTTATTCATTCAATGTGTGCGCAAAATCATTCGTCGATCACTAGACCGTGAGAAGATATGCAATAAAATGTTATAATTCTAAATATTACTACTACTTTTTGTTTGCAAATCTTGTTAGACGGAAATTTTTTTATTTGTTTGACAATTATTGGAACACCGAACATAGAAATTCATTCTTCTTATATGACTGACATAAATAAGTATTCCACACCCACTATTTGGGGAATGAAAGCTTATAACTGGCGCCGATTCGAGTATTTTAATCCCGCTTGACCACTAGAAAGGACGACGCCTGTATACGGTCAGTGTACTTCAGCATCAATTACATACCAATGACCATTTAAGCTCCTTATAATATATGAAATATATAAAAACAGTTTCATTGAAGTATGATTCGTTTGAAAAAATGAACTTCACTAACATAGGGGGAACTGACACATGGTTACCAAATAATATTTGCCATTCAGTCAAAAACAAAATGATGCATCTGTATTAGAAATGCCGTAGAAGGGAAGCAAGGAAACTCCCACAACAAGAAGGTCACATGAACTTTTTCCTTGAACGCTTGGGGTGAAATGTAAGCGGTCCCTAATCCGATTCTAAATAAACTTATCCTAAGTCTATAGAAAGATTTCACGAGTTTTCAAATAATTCCCAGTAGCCTATAACATAAAATGCCTATTTCTACTGTTTGTAAAATGCCCTTTTAAACTGCCTAAAACTTTTAAATATCCAGGTAACTGATCCTCAAAGACTAAAAATACGAAGAAGCGTCGAAATATTATAAGTTGATTCGATCATACCAACCCGTTGTATTTTGGTTCTATAGGCATAAATCCCTGACAATATATCCACCGTTAGCAATGCCTGTTAGAACTTCCAACAAAGGCATTTTAACGAAATTCCGTTCTATTCAACACGCTTTTCAGTGAGTTACGATTCAAATTTGTCAATGAATATTTTTCTCAAACTTTTTATTACTTAATTTATTCGTTTTCGTATAAAAGCTATATTTCGGCCACAGAATCCTCCGTTGAACATTCAAATCGTACGTTGCTACTAAGAGCTGATATAAAAAATATTTTTCAGGTCGTATTTTCTCGAATTTGTAATTGCCATACTGAGTTTGTTTTGTAAACATAATTCTTTCGACATTGTTGTTTCGTCATCAAACAGTAATATTTTGTGTCACCCAATACTTTCGAAGAAATCGATGGTTTTTGAAAAGGAGAAATGACCCAGAGAAAGAGCTCTAGACTAGATCATAGCCACAGCACGCGACATGCTGTTAAAATAATATCCAGAGGTTGTATACGCTTTGCCCTGGTCGCACCTGCTGCATTGAGAGAAAATCCATTGTTCAAAGTTTTTCTATTTTTTTAACAACGACGTTAGCTAATGAATGCATCACATTTCTAGGTAGTTTCATCGTGAAAATATGCCCAATCCACAATACTACGTCTTACTTGATCGTTGAGTCTCGTGATTGGACCACACCCATGACATGCCAGTACATTAAGCATAGTCTCTTCTGTGCCATACTTATATAAGCGGTTACTTAACAGCTCCTAAAAACCGTTAGTAGCAGAGTAACTAAATAATACTACTGCTCTATCATAAATTTTTTTAAACTAAAATTACAAAAAAAAAACGAAATAATTTATTACACATACAAATTTGATCCTGCACCTCACAAAAGAAATTGTTAATACTTTGCCATTTGATATCTGTTCAAAGTCAAATTAAGTCATTACTTCACAATATATTGAGACACTATATGAACGTGTGGCCAACAAAAAATAACTTCACATTGTCGCGTCGAATTCCAATGCAATCCACACCCATGAAATCAATTTCACAGTATATCAGTGTTATCACGGTCAAAAACCACTGTAAACTTGCAATTTCGTCCGCGCCAGGAGATTTTAACAATAAATATTAGTTAAAATGGTTGGGGTTATATATAAAAACACAGTGTATCTTCGGAGTTTATCGTTACAACTGTTCTTAAAATACTCCAAAATGCTGTTACATCTTACATCTTCCAACTAATAGTGTACATTACTTTACTTCGAAGTAAATTGTCACAGAGCAAACAAAATAAAAATATATTAAATTTTAATCTATTGTTGTACACCATTTCAAAGAGAAAGCGACGAAACTAATCCCCGGCATTTTAGATTTACGCGGGAAACGATTTTTAGCTGATGATTGCTACGTCTGAGCACGGATACAATTCACTCTAAATAAATAAATATACTCTTCCAGGATAACGATTTTTGAAATTGTATATCTGACTATGTATTAAATTCATGAAAATGCGTATTTGCCGTTAAAACACTTATAATAATAAAGTAAAGATATTGAATTAAATTGTGTTGAAACTTCACCTGTATGTCAAGGCGACTGGGGCAATAAAATTGCAACCGTTAGTGTCAGGATTTTTATGGATTAATGAAATACAATTGTTGAGAAAACGGTGCCGGCGCCAGAGCTTGTGACCCATGTTACCTTTTATTATTATTTTGAAATTTTGAGAAAAAAAAACTCAAAAAAAATTTGAAATATTTATTTAAAGTATTATACATCTTACTTGAGCCTTTAAAAGGTTTATAGATTTCTCTCAATTGAAATACTGACGCACTGAAAATACAGGATTTATATATATATCTTTTTTTCTAAATGACTCCCATTCCTTTCACAAATCCGTCATAAAACCCACTTTATTCCGATATTTCAAAGAATATATTGTCGAACCAAACTTTTGCATACGTTATTTTCATTTTTGCCACTTGCTTGATTAATAAATATTCTTCCACTCCCAAATTTCTGTGGTCTATTATTTGGTCTTGACATTTTTGTGAAAATAAATCGAATTCAAAAATGTTTTTTTTGTGGCCATTTAAGTGGGGTATTAAAATTAAATATTTTTTAAGTTACGAATAAAATTTTTCGCTCCCAGCAAAACTTTTCAAAAAATAAAAGGTTTTTTTGTACGAACACCTCATTTTTATAGCGCCCATACATGATTGTATATAATCAATAGACATTTCGTATTTGAAATTCGGCTCCCCAAAAGAAGCACGATAATTGGATAAAGCAAGTTTTAAAATCAAGCCATAAAAATCTTCAAATAAATGGTGCAGCACCTGGCACGGTTTCAAATCGTAAATTGCCTTTGCCCAGGTTTTTCACTTCTGCATAAGCCAGGGATATTCGAACGATTATAAACGTATCCCACGTATTAGAGGCAATATACCTTTTCTAATAGAAAGATGGTGTTTAGTATAACTCTCGCTTTGAACGCATAACCACAAATCTGTGAGTTAGTAACCTTGAACTGTGTTCAGCGCGATTTGACAGAATCCTAAAATCGTGTTACCCTTGTTTATGGTAAATTTATACGATTTTCGTCAGGCTGGGTTTAACGCCGTCTGTTAATTACATAATTCATCCATGGGCCATCGATGGGTCAGATTCAGATAGTCAAATTTATAACCATAAACATAAATCCCATTTTGCAAAGAAATACCATGAATGGCGGTTGTATAAGTCGGTGTTTACAACTCAAGAATATAAATAACACGAATGGTAACAACGATACCTTGAAATAATAAATTATACCATTGGCATGTTTACACTTTCTGTGGTATTATCGTTGACTGATAACTTATAATGGACAGCAAATGTACTGTTGAAAAAAACAAAACACATTATCTAAATATCGATGTTACGCGATTTTTCCGCTTCCATAGCAATAAATACTTCGTTTTGAGCATTTTTGGGCGATGAGAAATTTCAACAAAATAGTATTTATTTTATCCATGAAAGCTGCAAATAATCTAAAAATCATTTTATACCTTCTGAAAAATACCCAGGCTATGTACGATTGTACGAACGGACCACCTGGACTTGATCTCATAATCTCTTGCAAACTCCATAAAATGAATTGTATCATGAGACAACATGATATGTGAGTTTCTCTCTGAAATTCTCGTGATATTCTCAAGTAATTATGAACTTTAACACCTGACAGATTCCGCAGATATAATAGTATTTTAATAACTAATGCATCAAAAAAATTCTAGTTTACTTTTCCAAATTTGAACACCTGTGTTAATAATTTAAGATATTATCTTGTGGTTTCGATATTATAACTTGTCACTGTAACTATTTATGCTTATGAAGGCTTCATCAAACCGAAAACGTTACAACACTTTTATGAAAAACATACGTAAAGAGATTGCACATCGGGCTTATAGGTATTGTGTTACTATCGTTTTGGTTACCTCGATACCCAAGCAATTCAAAAATATTTACTTATATATATAGTGTATTCTGAATTGCAAGTTCTGAATTGCAAGTTGGTACAGCGTTCGATTATAAACTTATAGTTACTGACATTCTTTAAAAATCCCAATTTTAGTGTAACTTTAAAATAATTGTTTTATATAATTAGTGATAATTAATAATGATTAGGATGTATGTGGGCAGATTTTGTTGTCAATTTGTGTTTTGTCACATACCAATCGTAGGCTATTGTAAAATTTAGTTGCATAGCAGTAAAATGCCACGAAATTCAGAGTACTTTTGTTCAGTACAAATAAAATCAAAACCTATTTTTCCATCTCACATTTGACAGCATTCTTCTTAAATACCAATCTGCCTTAATTTGCGTTCATGCTGATCGGTAGACTGAAAAGGGGTGACTTTGGTACAACGAGGGGATTATGAATTGTGGTAAGAAATCTCTTAGCGCTTTAAATTTCAAAGAAATTCAAAACAAAGAAATTTCAAACTGTCATATCTACAAGATCTACGTTGACAGGGGTTTCAAACCAAGTACCGGTTGGCCGGTATTCGATTACTGATTTTAAATGTATTTTCTATTTTACGAGGAATACGTTAAAACAACATTCTTAATTATCGATACATTAGCAGTTCCATATTTATTCGTATCTGATGAAAAACAACCTTTCCAAAATCAACAAAACAATTTTAGTACTCATTTTATAAAAGAATACAAGACTCACCTCTCACTTCGTAAGTGGATAAGTTGAAGATACAAACAGTATAGTAAAAACTAATCTTACTAAGATTTTATACTCCTAATATAATATTTTACCACCTTCTTTGTTGATAACTATTATATACATATCACCATCAAAAACCTTGATCGAACCTTTGCAACTAATCCTTACTAATTACGTTTCTTGTCTAAATGAAGAAATATTCAAACATCTAAATACCATAATTCAATCCTGACCCGCTGTAATGCAGCATTCTTCAATCATAGAGTATTTATAATATTTAGTCGATCAATATATACCATCGTTTTTTTAAATAAAAATGTATATACATACATACCTCCATATAGTTAAAATGCTTATATACTTTATAGTCGAATATTACTGAAAGAAAGGCATTTGTTGTTCATGTTATCATTCGCATAATGCGAAACATTGTTCCGCCATGTACCTTTTCCCCACCCTGTCTGCGTGTATTCACCAATTTACATATACATAACCTCTACAGGTAAATGCTTATATACTTGATAGTCAAATAATACTGAATATAAATAAAAAGACAATTGTTGTTCATGTACAATCTACATGATGATAGAAAAATTAAAAATTTAAATGGCATTTTACAATAATTCCGAACATATTTAAAACGTAAAAAAAATTTGTATTTGTTGTAAATACTGCAACGGGGTAAATCTACATTAATTTACGGTGGTAAAATCATTGCCCATAATTATTAGGATTTTAAAAAAACTACAAACGCAATACCACAAGCACTCGTAGTTTAGTGTACCAGTCAAATTATTGATTTAGTTTTCACAGCACTTCACATGAGCCAATATAAAATCGTCCAAAATTCTCTTCACTGCAGTAAGCCTACACGAAAAATTAAGTCAAATCTTATAATAATATGATGATACAACGAACAAAGTAGATCGCCACTGTAATTAAAACTCAAACGAGAATTAGTCATTTTTATTATGGGAGAAATATCAGATCATTTCAAGTTACGAGAATTGAATAATGACCACCAAAGCTATTTTAAGTCAAATCGTGGATAGTAAACTGACAAATTCAATTATATTCTATTGTATCATGCATTGTTGAATAAACGTGGGTGCACTGGGCCCAGTGAGAAAAGCATAAGACTCAACTGTGATGTCCTCGCAGGGTTCTCAAGTTATAACCCCATGCCCACCATTCCACCCAAAGTGTATTGAATTTAGTAGACAGTGTCAAACCAGAAAGATGACCGTTATTGCAGAATAAAGTAGCTTCATATATATCAGTAGATGATTTTGCAGAGCCTTGTTCTGAGTGAAAAGCGTATAAATACGCAAGTCGTTTATATATAAGTGTTCAGTCTCTTTATCTAAAAACAAACTTCGCGGGACCAAAATCTAGACAAATACAATTAATTGAATAGTTTTCATCCACTTTTGTAGCTTGTGTGGTCCTCTCATCAAATTGAATACTTAGAAAAACTTGTTTTGAACACAATTTTTTGTTTGCAAAATTCAAGCGTATAATGGAGTCTAAACCGCTTAAAAAAGAGCAACCTTCGAAATGTTTTCGGATGTAGTTTTGTTTACATCCTTTTGTAAGACTGATTGACCAGCTCAAAATTCAATTCACCGCTTGCAATAGATTAGTACATATTTATATCGTCATTCCACTAAAATCTCAATATTCAGGAGGCAATAAAACACACTAAAATTTTAACAGAAGTATTGAATCTTTTCCGGAATTTAAACAAATCAAAGTACACAAATGTTAAGGTTCATTTTATCACTTACTTTGCCTTTCCAGTCTCTTTGTGTGTATTTGCCATAGACACCCCATGATGCTTGACCTAATGGCAACGTCGATGACCTAACTTCAACTAAGACCGCATTCCTCACAACTAAGCTGAAAACTACCGAGCATTTGGTGTTGGCTATTGAATAACAACCCCATTTTTCTAACGAATGTCTGTCTAGTGACGTAGTTTTCATCAAAATAAGTTTTTGAAATTTACTCAATTTTTTCAATGAACCAAGCAGGCGAGAAGCGATCCGTTTATGCCCAACAAATGGTGTATATGTGGCCCACTAGGTTATGCGGTTGGAAAGCTTAATTTCACCTATGAAATCCCGATCGTGGGTAGTAAAACACGTTGAACATTGCTCATATAGCGTGAAAGCAAGTACATATAAAATTCACGATCTTCACGGGCATATTTTTGACCTTTAACTGATGAAATTATGAATTTAACTTGGTTGTATAATCTAATTCTGCCTTGGTTTAAAATCAATTTACCTAATTTTTTCCCCTTTTTATTATATCTCATCTTAAATATTACAATCCATAATTCCCTGCCTTTTATACAGAAACGAGTTCTCTCAGTCGACGTGTCAACTAAATTCAAAAACAAAATTCATTCAATTTGAAATTTTAACGGATATTCTAAACTCGTGGTTTAGATTTTAAACACAGATATAAGCTTTTAATTATGCGGTTAGGTTTGTAAATATGCTGATTCCAAAATAATTGTTTGTCTGTTTTTTCAGACCACCCCTGTCTGGTAAAATCCTTTGAAAATTTCCTTTCATTATGCTCTTAAAATTCGTACTCGGTGTTACTTCCTGGGTGGGCCAAATCTGGTTAAAACAATTTTGAAGATCAAAATAAAATTCGAAAGCTCATTGTCAAATTCGACACAGCTAAGCAATTGCCCTTTGAACCGTTTGGTCGGTCATTCACAGGCCTGAAGGGTACTTGACAGAAGAAAATTGCCCTCGCAAGTCTGGTACCTGGCGTCGATCCAGCGAGTTAAATTGAATGATATTGTTGAATATATACCCTCGATCATTAGACCACTGCGTTGTTATTTTGAACTAATTTTTGTGTTTTTAAATAGTCTGTTTATTTATCCTGTCCACATTTTCTTCTTCTTTTATAATAGTTTTTTTTTTACATTTTTCGATCATTGCTATAGGAAGAAATACTTTTGTAAATGATTTATCAAACACGTCTTACTGTGCTTTTTGTCGAATCAGGGATTACGAATTTTTGTCCCCCCATATATTTCACTCAATAAAACAATTCTCACGATCTCCACACGTTTGACAAAATATTTACTTAGCAAGATACCTAACACATCCAAAACTGCAAAATACATAACATAAGCATGCGACGTTCGAATTTTTTCTTTGACATGCTCCTCTCAATTCTTCCTCTTTATGCTGACTTGGTAAATATTAAAAATAAAAGAACTAACGTCGGTCTTGTACTTTCTTAATAGTTCTGTTGACTCATTTCATTCCAGTGAAAGACTCTCATGACTAATCTTATTCATTGCTGCAGCATCATTGCATCCGCAACGTAGAGGAAACGGACAGTAGGTTACGATATAGTAAAATAAATAAGGTATAACAAAATTTGACGGTAATTTATTTAGATAACTTTGACTTGCTACAAGTATTCAAATCCTATCAGGTGAAGACAGACTGTCATGATAAATCGTAGCTTACACGGTTTACTTTATCACACAGATTTACATGTTTATATTATTCACAGATACTTCGTGTATGACTTGAGTCTAACCTAAATACATAGCATCATTACTAGCACATATTTCCCACCCTTTTCCTCCTTTCGTTGCAGTATCAGCATTTAACATTGTAAAATGACATCGAAAACAACACACGCAACTGTGCGGCATCTCATGGCTCTGAATACCCGGAAATCGTAGTCATACCTCCGAAACTTTTCTTTAACCTTTGGGATGAAAGATTCGCTTAGCCAGCACATGTACATATCTTAGTAAGTGATATATTTATAGAAAACTTGGTATACTTCAAGAAGATGAAAATAGATACTAAATAACGTCACCTTTGGTTGTGAATGACGATTTATAGCAACGCATGGTGAATGAAAACTCTCAATGACACAAAAACCATGGATTTTCTATACTATTTTAATACGCTTTTCATGACTTTGCAACCCTATTCATAATACGTATAACTCGCGTTATAACCTGCACTTCCTTATAAATTTAGTCACGTTCAAATCACAAACTGTTAACAGCAACGTATAGTACATGGAATTCAAAAATATGTGCTTGAATATGCCAATTGACGATAAAGTTGTTCTATTAAACGTTTTCGAACAAAAATAGGTCATTCTCGTCTTCTCACATTTAGCAGAATGAATTTCGCATTCATTCATCTTTCAGGCTTTTAAAAAGGGCAACTTTACTACTTAATAAATTTAAAAATGCGGTTCGCTGATGAACCCTTCCCTGCATTCAAAATCTGTTTGATCGCCGCCAAGCAGTTTAAAATTTCAGTAAAGTTAAGTGAATTTTCATAATATTATCTCTGACATAGTTTTTGTGTTAATTGTTTATATAGGTTGGTTGTAACGCAAACATAAGAAAAATACAGATACAAAAACAAAACGTGTCTATTGTCTCATTTTCACTGCGACAATTCTAGATTATCTTGGAAGTATGACCGAACTTTTCAACAGCATTATCTAGGCTTTCATGATTTAACTTCTTGGCAATAGCTCGACCTTTTGATTGCTTCTTGTATTTTGATTTACCTCGGAAACCCCATGCATGCAATACGTATACAGGAAATCCCGATATACCCAATCGGGAATTCGTCAGAATGCACGCTATGACTTGAAGCATTGTACGTGCTTTCGTCAAGTCTACATTTTCAATTGTGAATGAGTATGGATGGAGTCAGAGCATAAAACAAAACAATGTATGGCTTACTGGTCGTTTAAGAATACCAATACTTTACAAAATTTACGCCATCTTGAAAACAACCGAAAGTGCTATTGATTATGCTCGGGACAATTGGGGATTTGAGTCAATCGAAAAGAGGGACAAAATTTTTTTATGAAAATGGAAAACCGCACTCAAAATTAAAGTTGTGATCATCTAATGGGGCGCTAAAACACATTGTTGTTTTGAAGTTTTTGTGCGGCTTATTATACTTTATAGCACAAGTTTTAATTTTCTTTCAAAGATTAGGATTTTTTGAGGGCGATCGTGTTTATATTGTCTAATTGTAAAATACGGGACCACGTCCGAAAGAGAACAAAGAAATATCCAATTTGAAAAATACTTTTTTTTTATTTAGAAGTAATTATGATTAAATTTGATATTTTTTAATGATGGAAATTGATGGCTCAGAAAAAAAAAACGGAAGAATTTTTGATATCCTTTTGTCAATCTTTAGCTTTAATATCAATTGATAAGGTTATATTTTCATGCATATTAATTGTACATCGCCAGTTGGTCGTCATCGAAATGATGTTATCGAAACATAATTCTTATGTCATGTTCTAATATCATGATATCAAAATCGTCTGTCATGAATTTCAGATAAAAAAATTGAGAGTGTTCGTTGTCTTATAAACACTATCATGTACAACACTAATTCAAATGTAAATAATTGTTAATGTATATAATAACACAAATCTTGATTTTAAAGTCATCAAACCCTTATCATATAGTCTAATAAACTTTATCTTTGATACTGACGCTGCACTACGTCTAGTCTGTTGGGCGCTGTTTAGGTGTTCGATTTGACGAACGTCATGTTGTAGTCCTGAACAGCTGACAAAATATAATCCAATATCTTTTTAACTCGCCGCCTTCCAACGTTGATCAAAAATGTCTTCGACAATCTTCAAATATTTTCGTACTTAAACTTAAAACCGTTAAGACATTAAACATTTTTTTAAAGAAAATTACATGGTATCGTTATGGCATCAGCATCATTGGATGGGCAATTAGTAAACCACACAACCGCATACCAGTGTAATATCTTCCATTTAAATAGATTTTCTGGTTAGATAATCGACTGCTCAAAATTGAGCGAACTTTTGACCGCGGCGGATTTCACCTTATTATCGAGAAAATACCAAAATATGTGTTAAAATAATTTCACTTATTAAAGATATTTTGAGGTTAAAGTTTGCCTTCGGATGAAGTTTATATACCGCCATGATTTGGAAATATTATTATTGCCATACGTATTAGTACTATATACAGGAATAAGGACAAAAAGTAACCGATTTTTATCAAGGAGTAATGGCACGAAATGCTTTAATTTTATTGAAACAATTAATTCAATTCTGTTAGTGAAAAATTATTTAAACCAATCCAACACAATTTTGTGGTAATTCAACACTGCAGTACCGTTATCGCCAACCGACAAACGCGACCGAAGCCGCCAACAATCGCACCAAATTGTCCTCAAAGTTAGAAACTAAGTAATTTCGGACGCCAAACTTTTTCTATTCTTGTCCCATGTATCTTAGGTGCGCACATGACGATATTCGGCAATTCCACTTTACCTCGAATTAAGTACAGTATTTAAAGAATGGAATTTTTGAAAAACCTATTTACTGTTAGCAATCTAGAGTCGGATGATGATTTTAATGGAGTGCGTTCACTCTTTGCTGACCCAATTTCTGTTAATTAATCATATAACCAAGATTGTAGTATAATTATTTCATTTTGTGAAGAACCCCCACTTCGCAGGAAATTTTTCAAAATTGCTTTTATCGCCACTTTTCAGAATGTAAAATGAACTAAAATACGCTATATATAATTGTTACGCTTTTTCTTATTGTTCACAAGAGTTGTGACCATAATGATGTACCCTGTTTAATGCCACAAAATATAAAAGAATATCTGGTGCATATCACCATACCTCCATTTTATTGCATTTACAGCGCTGCTGCATACGATAAAAGCAAGGTGAAATAAATGTCAAGATACCATATGAGGCAAAATAATATTTTTGGAAACGCATCTGTATTTTGCATAATAAAAAATGCGAAATTTGGTTCAGAAAACTAGTTATAACCTAATTCTAATGGGATAATTTAGCCGAGTATGGGAAGTGAATATAACGAGATAGAAATACGAGTTTTATCTACAGTTGCAGCATGGCACACTATGTATCTGATAAATATTGATTGCAAAAAAAGTTTGTACTTCGGAAGTAATTTTCCGCTCGCTGCACAACTGAAGTCGAACGATAATTGGATTTGATTAGTATAACATTACACCCCTTGGATTATCTTTCAACAACTTCCGAATTTTTCCTTGCAAGTTGAAATCATGTGCACTTTGGCAAACATAAAGTGCTTAAGCGTTACTTACTGCAAAACACAATGTTTGACTTATGACTTGAGGTGGCTGGTTTGTTAAGAATGTTTTGAATCTTTTCGCGCGTTGTTTGACCTGTTTCAGTTTTCTCTTCATGGGTGTTGCTGCTTGATCACCATCTTTGGTAAACCGCGGTTCACCTACTCCAGTGGGATATGTATTCAATTTTATACTTTTAAACTTTGCATGTTATTCTTTTACTGGATGAAAAAAAACTTGACACAGACATGTATTTAGGTACACGGCACAACCGCCTTTCACATAGTCACTATTTATATCCTGTTTAACTTTACCCACAAGATTTGAGTTTACGATAACAGACCTGGCCTGCATATAGGACATAAGAACATTTTACTAAGTTCTAATGTATGTAATTTCATGCCGCATCCATTAGTGTTTGTGCTTCTATTCCTTGGCAATAAAAGTATCGTTTACGCTGAATAAAAGAACATGGTCTGCTCCTACATTTTCCAAAATTTCAATTTTTCCCCGGGTCTCACACCTGGCATCTCGAAAGTTGACCTTTATCGTGAGTCCATCCGACACTATCGTGTAGAGCAGGGGTGTGCAACCTTTTTCACTGGCGGGCCAAATTTAAGAAACTGAGTACCGCATCTTTATTTAATATAGACTTTCTAGTAGTTACAAACATAAAAATTGTTTATATGTTCTAGTCACTCTATGTCAATATTAGGGTTTCTTGCAGAAATAGTGAGTTAAACGCATAAACTTCTGAAGGAACTGCTATTAAAATTTATCGCCACACCGACTTTAATACAAGTCAGTGAGAAACACGTTTTTGTAATATATATTGTATATTTTGCAACGGAACTTTGCTAGCTAGTTTTGCTAATACGACAGTGGCACTCAGGCACTGGTAAAGGCTTTGTGGCGCAGAAGGATTAGAACTTCTCGTACCAAATTACCTAAACTAAATGCTCGTTTTACGGGCTCACCATCAAAGTTGTTATTTCACCGCGGGGCCGCACAAATTTTTCTTGCGGGCCGCATTTGGCCCGCGGTACGCAGTTTGCACACTCCTGGAGTAGAACTTTCAGTTTACGGTCAGATTGTTACTTAAATGCTTCGATCAGTGTATAAGCCGACATATGGCCATGTTGCATTTGAGCAAGTAAAAATTCACAGTTCGGATTGTGTCCGATTACAGGACATCAAACTCTTACCTTCACAGCTCATTTTCCTTGATATTCACTAATCTGTTTTGGTAATTTTACCGCAGTTACCTGCATAAGTTAGTTATAACTTTTCACCGACATTCATTGTGGGAAAAATACATATAGACTTTTGGATATTGATAAATTGGCGCTCCAGAAGTACGAGTACCAACATGGATGTAACTAATTTTGTTCGCCTACTTTACATCAAGTTGTGTAAAGGGGCGGAAGCCTATGGGCAGCGGGTATGTTCACTTGGCTAACACAAACAGTCCCCGAACTCGTAATAGAACTAAAATAAGACATATCGGAATGAAATCATGGCCTAACTGGTACACATACTACGGGAGTATCGATAAATTATATATTTTTCTAGTAACCTCGGTGCCTTGAGACTTAATTACGGCGTAACTTTAGTTCTGTTGACATGGGATTTTTTATTGACTATTACAAAAATTAACTTTTTTGTTCTCATGTTATTTAATTTGGGTAATTTAATTTTAAGCATAATAATTGGAATAAAAACACATGCAATTTCCAGCGTAATAGCATACGAATGTAAAAAAAATGGATATCACTGAAAGTATTCTCCCAATTGCAGGCACTTCTGACATCACAGTGATTCAAAGTACACCAAATATACATTTTCTACATAAGCGTAATAGAAATCTCCCCAGTGTTTACCACCATTTTATTTTAGCCTATTACAGGGTTTCTCAGACGTGCCCCTTACCCTCCCTCTAGTGGACAACGAGCAAACATCTTCATCAGGTACCTTTCGCGATGACTACAATAATTTAAAGAAAATGAGTGTGATTTGTTTAGTTCTCAGGCTGCAATGCACTTATCCTTTGCTCCCATTTGTTGACTTTAAACTTTAATTTTCTTTGCCTTCATTTGTTATCAATGGATCTTTCCCCGAGCATCGTATTCCTTGTTTACTTCGTGACATTGGACAATCAGCAAGATGCAAAAAGCGACGTAACAGTGCTCCCTTTTGGTATCCGCTCAGACACTTTTCTCACTCAGACAAATTTTCAGGCGCGGTCGTGAACATTACCTCGTTTTCGCGTTTTTGAACTCTATTCGTTAGTTTTCAGTGGTGTTTCAGAAACTTAAAAATATAAATCAGATAATTCAATGATCACCTTGTCTTCCTATGAGTTTTAATTTAATTGCAGTAATAAAAAATTAGTGTAGAAATAGCTGTGATAGACTAGACTAAAATTCTCTACCGGTACTTTTGAAAAACAAATTGTTGTATGCGATCAATCATTATTATGGTTTAAAACACATACCCTATTTTACAGGCGCCAACTCGCAAAAGCACTCTTAAAATAGTCCCGAAAATTTTGCAATGGAGGAGGAATTTTTCGGGGGTCAAAGGTCGGGGAAAGGTCCATAAAATGATTCTGTGTATGTGTACGTTCTGCGTGCAGTGTATGTACAGGATATATTTACTGTATGTTACATGCATGAGTATATAGGCTACACTCCGCTACAGCATGTATTTACAATGAAACCGTGGCATCGATTTTCAATCAATTCGCCACACAAATCTCGTGAAATCTATTCTCTGACAGTGGGCAATGACCATCAGGACCACCAGTTATGTAAAGTACACATATTCGGATATATCCCTCATCCGGACAGTAAAGATTATGATATCGGAGCTAGACAGAGGTTCTATATTTCATCAATGCGTAACGCTATTTTTTGCATATTGCGCCACCACGTAGCATTGCGTCAAGACTAGTCCGCCATCATCCGCTACTTAGCTCATGCCTTGCTGTTAATGATGCGGATTGATACGGCATATGGGCTCGATTTGCGATTTCAATGTAAAGATAATACATTTCTGTGTAGGTCACACACACACACACTGCAATGGAATACCAATTCATTCCTTACATCTGAGCATTGCTTCCTAGTTGCAGGTACTGAGCTCAGCTGATACCATTTGTCGCTGAATTGGTGACAAGCCATTCACGGCAAACAAATGGATGGAATGGAAAAACGAGAATTCCGTTGGGCACACCTGATTTGTTATGTGCAGTTTGGTGTCGCGAACCAAAAGTTACCACAGAAGATGTTTGTATAACACATTGAACTTGGGAGCCTACGAAGTGATCTTTATAACATGATCGAAAGTTTTTTTTTCAACAAACATCTTGGACTGAAAAAAGTGCATCAGCATGACAGGCGCTCACTGTCCACTCTGTTGCGCTCGATTCTATGTGTACTTCTCACGCACATTAAGAGATTGTAGAACTTCAAAAACGCGTCCCGATAACCCAATCGTGACCCCGAATTTATGTCGTTTTATTGTTATAACTAGTCCGTGCTTTCAAGCAATTAAAGTCTGTAAACTGCGGTTAAAGTGCCCCCAGATACGTATGTGCCTTCCAAGTGATGCCCCAATATAATTCAACTTGAAATCGGTGAATATCCTCAATAACAATCAACAGACTATATTTCATATCAAATCTCGAACAAGAATTAGAAACTTAGAGCTTGTTACCGGGTTCGTGGGTACGAGGAACGGTTTTCTATAATTATTAATTATAATCCAACGTAAATACAACTTAACTTATGTAACTAAATATAAAGAACAGCAGTTATCATTCTCTTTGGACTATATTACAACCCTAACCTGCATCTCTACATTATATTACAAACCCATCGTAAACCCTCAATTTTAAACCCAACTAATAACTTCAATCCGAATCATTTATTCTAATTGCAAGTAGTAAACCCAATATTAAACACGATAGAGATATTTGTACAAACGCAGAATTCAGCATTCATCAAACGCTCATCGCTTAAGGATCATGATAACATTAAAAACAGGAAATTGTCAAGGGAAATGCGTCTAACTTAATCTACTAATCTAAAGGAACTTTTTTGAAAAGTTGAATTAATAAATATTATATTTCGTACATTAGCGCTTTGGATATAGCTCAGGTCTGCTCAAATCTCTGAAACATAAATCGATTTATATAGATATCATTAAAATATGTATCGAGTAATGAGCTTTTCAAACCAAGAATACAGAATTAAATAAATATTCATAGGTGATACATTATCCTGGCTCTTTCACAATCCGTGAATTTTACTAAAATATGATTTAGTTTTTTTATAATCAGTAGAAAAACATTCAGTTCGTTCTTCTCCATACCACCATTTTGATATACTAAATGTTTTACCTCTCGATCCCTCCATATATTTTTTGCAGAGTACACAAAATTCTGTTCCTTTTCCACAAGCATATTTTAAATGAGGCGGGGGAATTTCTCGCCATTTGAAATATTCCTTATAAGCGGTATCGTTCTTATCCAGATAGTTGAGATAGTTTACCAAGTCTTTCGGAGATTTGAAGTCTTCTGCGTGAATATATGAATGCGGAGGTGCCACTGATTTTATATCTTCTTTGTGAGGACCTATTACCACTGGCAATAGACCATGTTCGAGAGAATTTAGCCAAAATTTCTCAGTAATGTAATCGCGGCAATGGATACTGTTTTCAAATGACATAAAAAATTTATATTGCATCAATATGTCATCCATACTTCCGTTGTGATAGTTACCAAAGCATTTGCCATATCTGTAATGATGAGAAATTAGGATAGAATTAGGATGTTGCTAACTGTAGTTTGTGAATGGTTCAGTCTTTCGCGGAATCTAGTCCTTTCACACACAACAAATATTGCGGTAGAGTTGTGAGTTATTACTATAGGACAGGCGGGTAGTTATTCCGAAGAAAAGGCGGAGGAATTCAATAAAAAGGTTCAGTTTTTTTTTGTGAACCACGTGTTCGGTGTGTTGGGTGTAGAAGTATCTTTTTCGTTTCTGAAAAAGAGACTTGAACTATTTTAACTAGCACATGAATTAACATATTGGGGTTAGTATTAGGGGGTGTAGATTGAATTGCTTAATAAACACACAAAAATCAACGCCGGTCATTTAAGCCTTTGAGTTTAGTTTTGGGAGTCAAATGTTCTGGTTATTGGCGGACTCGAAAAATATATTTACAGATTCTATTTGAGGGTTTAGAGAAAAAATAACAAATGAATTGTGTAGAGAGATGAATTTGCGAAACAAATATAGGTTTCAACAGAAGATGTTCACAATTCAAATGAAATATTAGAACAGAAAAGAAGGGAACTCAGCGGTATCTGGGCTTGTCTATGGAGTAGTTATAAGATAAGTTTGTCAGATTTAACAACAGTATAATAAAGAATAATAGAAAATGAGGAACATGTCAGGAGACATTACTGTCAGAATTCAATATACTTATCACTAGTTCGCATACAATGAATGATAAAGAGGCGCTACAGAAGTATGTGTGGAGGTAACTAATTTTGTTCGCCTATTTTACATCAAGTTGTGTAAAGGGACTGAAGCCTATGGGTAGGGGATATAATTCACTTGGCTAACACAGACAGTCCCCGAACTCGTAATAGAACTAAAATGAGGAAAATCGGAGAAAATTATGGTCTATTCCGAACTTGGTACACATACTACGGGAGTGCCGAAAATTGTATTTTCCCTAATATTTATCCGCGCGACTTTTTACAACTAATAAAAAATTTCAATTAAACTTCAAAAAACATACCTGTCAAGACGAAGACCATTTTGTATAAGCATATCTGAATATTCCTTTCGAAGTTTTGCCCCAACTTTGTTACATGAGCTGGCAAACATGACGGCTAGTTTTGGCCTGTTAGGCTTCAAAGGAAAACGTTGAACCTACAAAATATAAGCATAGATTTGTCAATATATAGAAGCATTATATTAGGAGATCTTGAAATAAGTGCCAATCTGTTATCGGCTTCGATGCATCCACCAAATAATAATCCAAAATAAATTGACAAAGTTATTAGATTTACTCAGGAACCGAATAAAAGTAAAACAGAGAATATCTCATTATTGTCCGTTTTTGGCTTTTGCTTATTGAATTTTGTCAAATTTGTCGAACGTCGGCATCTATCCGCTTCTCGTAGTTTTAAAAAAAATGTTAGAAAAAGTCTAATGAAGAATTAATATTTTATATCAATACTTTCCTACTTTTTCAATAAATCTCTCTCCCCAACAACCATATGCACTCATGACGTCAGAATCTCTTCTATACGTCATCGTCATGTTGAATAAGTTGTCATAATTTTTCAAATCGGCAATATTTTTACCCAAGTAATTTGTGTGATATGGACTTTCTTGAGTATAGAACACGTACGTTTGGTTCATAAATCTTAAAAATATCAAAAACATAATTAAACACACGGATAGATAACACTCATTCAAAGTGATATATAAGAGAACAGTTTCAGTGTTTCACTCATTCAAAGTGATATATAAAAGAACAGTTTCAGTGTTTTGTTATTGTATTTTCACACTTGAGTGTCTTTTCGAGTTTTTCAATAAGTTTTTTTAATAAGTTTTGATCTCAAATCAAATATTTTTTGTCTAACATTGTTGTAAATGTGCTGAACTTATCATGGTTTTGTTTGGGTTCGAATTTTTCCGAACAGAAACTCATGACACCATTTCTTTGAGCGGAATTCGACATATATTGTAAATTTTAATAAATAAAGTATATTAATATTTAGACCATAAAAATTATCCGCCCAAACACTCTTCATTCTTCTTTATCAAATTTTTTAATAATTGAATCAAATGATTAAACTTCAAAATTTTTCATAATGTTCTTGCTGCAAAGATTATTACATATTTACCTGCTCTTTGGTATACTTCCTCCCCTTTCAAGAAAATTACTATGAAGAATTATAATTTCGCTTTCGTTCAGTTTAGACTTATCGTTCGTAAAGGTACATCCACCGCACTTTTCAAGGTTATCTACGATTATTTTGCCACCATATCTTCTCTCGAGAAACGGGGGCGGATACCACAATAACATAGTTGGTAATTTTGATTTATGTGTTGAGGAAAATGTCACCATCTCGCTCAAATCTGTAGGTATTAACTGCTGCTGAGTGGTACTTTCGAGTAATTTTTCCTTTTGGTCACTTTTAGTTTGTTCTGTAGATCTGATGTTTCTCATACTGGTTGGTTTATCTGTTGAATATTGGGTCTTCATCAATGAAGTTCTCGTTTAAGGTTATTTTTGAAGAAAAAAGAAAAATTTAGTAAAAAAATATTTACATAATTTTAATCAAAAGTATATGAGATCTGATTAATCAAATGATGCCATTATGAATTCATAAAACGTGATATGATAATGATGATAGAGAAAACGGAATGAGGGCGAGGGGAAAGTAACACAGTATAGCATATGAGAAATATAATTTACCAATTTTATCTTCTCCTGATTTTCTCCAAATAAGCTTTGCTATTACAGTACGTACTACACTAATAAACGTTTTGTTATGAGTAGCATATATCATAACAAAAATTGAGAAGATTGGAAAAAACCAAATCCATTTTCGTTGGAAAACCCTCATCATGCAAACATGTGGTCCATTCGATATATTACCAACAAGATTGACAGTATAGCACTAAAACTGCTTGAAACATAAATTACCAATTATATAACAATTGACAAATATACGATGAACGGCTACTCACGTTTTTAAAATAAATTTATATGTATATCGGATTTTAGAGTGCTATTGATTCAAGCAAAGAACAAAATGTTTTCCACTCATTTTCATAGTGACTGGCTTATTTATGCAGGCTTCTTGGAAGAATATTTTAGCAATGTACTCAAACCATAGAATCGGACTAATTTCATGTATATTCTGGTAATCTATATTAACCGGAAAATATAATGCTACTGTGTCGAAAATACCACATCAAAAGGCGACAATAGAATTTGCGTTTGCGATATTGTACAGTTATATTGGTGGAAACATGATATGCCGAATAAATTAGACAACTAAAACAATTAAATGATAATAGCGTCGAAATGATACAAGATGATAACTCAAAAACTGTTGGGACGTAATAAACGAAACTATGGAATTCAGCAATCTTATTTCTTTACTGTTTAAAACAACTGTGAAATTTCTAAAAAAAGGTAAAAAAAACTTTTGCTAGTGCGTCTGCTGGATCCGGTACATGTACTGTTGTGCACTTGGCACTATTGCAGCCGGGGCTAGATTCAGGCAATTAGAGTAATTTCGGCTACGTTGTTATTTGTGAGGCCCTCTTAATTACAGTGACCCATAAATTGTTTGAAATATATTATGACGCCATAATAGATATACAGTATATGATAGATATATTTTTAGATTGCGTGAAATACGACAGTCAAAATAGTAAGTATGCTGATAAATCAAGTAAATTGGATAACAAATTGAGTTTAATAGAACTTTGATAAGAAAATGGAGGCCTTAATATGACACCATTTTAAATCTGTTATAATTAGGTGTAAAGCTCTAAAATTTAAAAATAAATATATAGTTTATGATTGAAAGGCGAGTCCCCTTGGGCTTAACCTTGCCTTGCCTAATGGTAATTCTAGAACTGATTGTAGCCTTTTCTTGCCAACTCCTGATTCCAAATTTGATGTGAACAAAAATCTAAAAACCTCCAACAAACATCGACTATTACTGCGATCCTAACTTACAAGATATCGTACCCGTCGGTAATATTGTAATCTTTATGGTAATTTTCTTTGCGCACCAGTGAACATAAATAGGAACCACACAATTTAGAACGATAAAACAACAGTTGACTGAATATTGTATTGGTTAAGGGATTATGTTAAAATCAATTGGTAATTTATTGGCCTTAGCCGTAAGAAAGCTAGGAGTTTTTGCGCTACAACTCGTTTAGAATATTTCTGGTTTCGTACATCGCAATACATTTAGAATAATAGGGTTCTTCAACAGACCCTCAGATGTGATGTGGGTCAATGTATTGAGACAAAAATCGGTCTCAATCGCCATTTGAAAGGCCTCATCAGTACCACTACACCATGGCGTTCAATACCAATAGCTTCGCCACTAACTAGATCGGCCCAGTCGTTTAGACGCTACAGCTAAACACACTGTCGACGGCACATGTACTAAAATACTGTATACTATTTATCGAATCTAAATTCGTCTACAGGCATACGAGGAAATTATCGTCCTTAAGTTAAGATGTACTTCTTCAACAATACCGCCATGGCTCACAAATAATACTAAAATAACAGAATAGGGATTAACGAATCATTCGAGCGTGGGTACTAATTTAGGACAATGTGCACTACGCGTACTTCTTGTGCTGTTTCAGTCATACATCACCCAGGCCAAAGAGGCAGTAAATAATTTGTCTGTTCCACCTTTGCGCCAACGCAGTCTGGCGTAAATGTCTTGAAGCGTATAATTCTCAAATTGCTTGCACGACAGCTTTTGCTTACGATTTTGAAAGATTGAATTAGGCGGTGATATAAACTAAAACCATACAAATATCACTGTGTGTCAGTGAAAGAAGTATTCATTGGAGATATCATGAATGATTTTATATACTCGCTTGCGAAGAAAAAAATCTTGTATTGGGACTGCGGGCAGAAATAGTGTCGGTACCTAACACTCGTCTACATTAACTATTGACTCTGTATGCTCGGAAGTATCGCAATCGGCTAAATGTAGATCGATATTTCCAATATATCTAGCTTTTGACTTTGATTCAGAATGTTTTGAAAAATAAGTTAGAATACTAATGTTGAAACTATTTTTTACTTAGATAGATCGTGAACTATGAGCCATGCACGACCCTACCCCCGTGAGTTGAAACGGGAATGGAATTCTGACCTGTTTTAGCTATTTATCAGTCAAAGTGACTCAACTAATTTGGCAAGTTTTGCTGCCAAATTTTTATATTGACATTTTTAATGTATATTACATGGTAATTATGAAGAAATATAATAATAGAATATTAGTGGATTTTCCGATGTGTAAAATACAGAATACGACGTTATATTGGCACAAAATCCTACGCACGTAACTCAATGTATCAGTTTGAGAGGATAGGTATATACTTTTATTTGTTTCACCACCCACAGTGGCCTGACCCTATGCGTTTTTTAATTGAACACTGTGATTACTAGCGTCAGTGCACAATGCATCTGAATCAATTACCGCATCTGGATCCCAAACATCAATTTCTTATCATGCGATATTTCTCTTTTTCAATCTGAAATAATGTTCACTGTGAATATTGCTGCCAGACTATTGTTTTTATCCGTCTACCCTGCACACCTAAGATAAAATTTACATAGTATCGGAATCGGCAATATCGGCTTTTTTGAAATATCGGTATCGGCGTGTTCAGTTGGTATCGGTATCGGTATCGGCGACAAAACTGCTCTCGGTACATCTCTACTCTATACGCTGATACAGTTTGATTCGTTGCACAATAGTTACAATCCTTGTAGTTTGTTATTTTTATACTTCCTTCAAGCATATGGCAAATTTTCCAATGTAATTGCACGCAATGTTTTAATTTGAGTGCTTCAATATGGCGTTTAACAAGGTAGGCCTAAGTAGACGTAGTTATGTCTACATCCTGCAATTCGTAACTTAGTTGATTTATTCAGTGACTCTCTCTACAGTGAAACTGATGCTCTTCGGGGCTCTCAAACAAAATACCACAAACCAAATTAAAAAATTAGTAAGTTGGAAACCTAATTTTTCATCGGAATTCATATCGAGATGGGCTTACCATACGTCCCGCTTTAGGCGGGACAGTCCCGCTTTTTGGTGTCTTTTCCCGCCGCCCCGATAAGTCAGTCAAAAGTCCCGCTTTGGCGTTAAGCCAGTGGTGGGATTCAATTTCTTTGTCAGCCGGTTCCATCACAAAAGTAATATTTTCCAGTCGGTTCTGTTACAAAAGTCATTGACAGTAACCAGTAATGCTAACCGGTTCGCTGATTCCATAAAATTCCGTGAGACGGTTCTATAGAACCGGTGCGAATCGGCTGAATCCCACCACTGCGTTCAGCCATCCAGCATAATACACGAACATGTTCTCGTTACTGTTGTTGCTGTGTATCACAACGCTAGCCTACCTACTGAAGATGAATGCGTTGTTTTGTTTGTTTCGTTGTTTCCCGCTAACATTGTTAGCGAACGTATCACATGTAAAATCACCTCTAATTGGTCCTGTTCGGACGTTCACGTGAATGTAACATTGAACAACGTCTTTTTGTAGGTGTTATCTGCAGAAAAGCATGCTTGGCCGAATAGGTAAATTCTCAATGCGCAAAAACGGCAGACTACTTCATTGTTCTTTATTCCTTTTGCTGTGCATAAAAAATCTAAATTCGGAGCATTTGTATCGTTAGCGTCTATTCCTTTCTATTTTTCGAACTGAACCCGATATTTAGACAGAGAATATGCGCATGAACTCTCGATGACAATATGCTCAAGTCAAGACAGCCGGGATGGCTTTAAATGTAGGCCTATGTAGTAAAATCGAAAACTGTAAAGTTACATTATCACAGCTAAAGGAGTCGTGTCTTTTGAATCGTCCCGCTTTGAAGTCAAAAAAATATGGTAACCCTATATCGAGATAATAATAAAATGTCTTCGCCATGCATGAGTAAACTGCAAATAATGGTTGGTAGGTCTTTGATAAAAATAAAACAATATGGGCTCAAGTATTGGCTCAGAGAAACGAAAGATTTCGTACCATCTATCAGTTTTGAAAAATTACAACGTGTGACCTGGTGATAGTATTAAAAGTATAGTGTAAATACAACCAAAAAAGTCAAGCAAGAGTAAAGAGAAAAAAAGGCGAGACAGATGAATTCGGAGCACAAAGTCTGTATAAGATTAAGAACGACAGCAGATCAGCCACTGTTGAAGAGAAATGGAACAAGCCGTCCCAAGTATTCCGCTACCGAGAAGTATTCGAAAGGAATTCCTGGAGTTGTGAGCACCGCTCGCGCTCGGGATAGCACAACTCACAATAGGAGGTCAGGTTCGCAGGTTGTTGAACGGAGCGCCGCGAAAACCTGAAAACTATTCAGAATAAACACTAGCGTTCCAAACCAGATACATATATTGTAGAGATAAAGGGTCAAGTTATATCAACATTTGAAATATACAACAAGAACATATTTTATTCAATCCTCGGAATGCCAGACCGAGAAAGACTACATCAATGTTGGCAAATACGCCTTGGCTCATTGGCTGCCACGAGAAAGCTAGGCAATGGCAATAGCAAGCATGTAAAACGACGGTCGTTGCGACTGCCATCATCGAATTTATTTATTTGTTCTTGTTTTTCTGCTTGTAAAGTATGATACACTACGCAGGGGTGTGCAAGCTTTAATACGCGAGGGCCAGATACAAATAACTGGGTACCGCGGGTCACAACTTTACTCAAACTAAGCTTTCTAGTGGTTGCAAGCACGAAAATTTTGGTTATTGATTTTATGGCACGGGTTCTTTGTTTTGCACGAGCTAACTATTGTAACGTCATAGGCATAGATAATAAATTGTATTCAGTTACAGGCTTTGCAACGCAAAGGAAATTGAATATCTCAGCACTTTAAAGATTAGACTAAATCGCGGACTGCAAATCATTGAAAATTGGCACTTCTCCGCGGGCTGCACAATTTTTACTTGTGGGCCGCTTGCGGGCCGCAGGTTGCACACCCCTGCACTACAGTATGGCCCAACAAGTTTGTTGAAATGGTGACTCAACTATTATTGGCTGTCTTGGCTAAAATAGTGATTCCAGGTTTCGCTAGACAATAGACATCAACAAATGAATCGAAAAGCCTGAATCAAGTAACAGAGTATATTTGATACATTTATAATATAACTAATAATATAGCACAAAATATTTTTAGTAGTCGAAAATTTAAAATAGAAGATCATACAACAATACATTTGCGTTAAAGCATTATATATATATGTTTGCACAATTCATTTCATGGCATTAACTGCAGCATAGATGATGTTCTGTGAGCAATAGGTATTTTATACATACACATGAATAAAGAGAAACTATTATTAATTTTTACCGTATAAACAAGGTACAAACTAAGAACCGTGCCTAGCAAAATTTGTTTTTCAACGGACTCGTTTTACCCAACCAGACATTGCTCACGAACATATGCAAATCATAGTGCAAACATATTCAACCTCAATTACGACCAGACAATAAATAATAAATAATTGCGGCAAACTCAAAATCCTACGAATTATCATAAACAGTCAAAAAGTAGACGTCCAATGCCGTAACTTTTCAATGACAATTCTGTTTTATTTGGAAGTTTTAACCCGCATTGAGTTTTCCAATTACTGTTACTACATCCATAAAGTCTTGGTGTTTTAAACAAAAAATCAAATCTGAACAAAATTGGATTCAATCCATCAGATTATCATGATATTGAAATATGACGAACGTAATGATATTACGAAAATATTTTATATCAGATATATATAACTTAGAATAATATCACACGTGAACTCAAGCCCGTGAAACGGTCTCCCTCTCGCTTGATAAAGCATGGAATATTTTTAAAAAAGAGAACCATTAGTTTCATTTTATTTGAACAGAAAATGTAAATATACATACATACAAAGAGATGAAAGTTCCCCGTGACAACAAATAAAGCTTGCATAATCATTTAGTAAATGTTTGAATGATAATGCAGAAGTGACAGCCAGTGGCGTATCTAGGGTATGGCAGCCATGGCTCGTGCCATGGGCGCCGTTTGGACGGGGGCGCAAAAACGCGAAAAGTTCTTCTGGTATAATATTTCAATAAAACTTGAAAATAGTTAAAACTTGTATTTTTAATTGAATAATAACTAATCCAACAAAAGTAAATAAAAATTGTCAGCCAACGACCAAATTAGTTTGTTTGTTCTGTCACTTAGCGCAATTGGCGGTGACTTCATACTTCAACATGAATGAACTTAAATTGATACGGTACTGGACTAACTGCACCTCATATTTGCTCTGATATCGTACTGGAGCAAAAATTTATGAATATTCGTACAATGAGAGAGAGTGTTTTACAGCGTAAAAAATAATTTTAAGCAATAAAACCGGAATTATTGACGCCGAATTCCATATACGAATTGAGAAGAAAAGGCAAAAATGGAGTGAGATGCTTAAATGAATATTGCATGGAATAAAATATCTGGGGGACCAAAAACTCGCTTTGCGCGCTTGGCCTAATGAAATTCCTTGCCGCTTTTGATCCTGTATTGCGAGAGCATCTCGGTCTTTCTGGGTCTTTTCTGGGTTTCCCTAATCCCAAATCTCCGGATAGCTTTGCAAATTTTGCTGACAGTGGCAGTATTTATAGAAAGTTGCGAGCGCTATTTTAGTAAACTAAAGTTAATTCTGTCATAGTTCCGATCCTCAATTAGCCAGGAAAGGTTGTGTGATCTGGCTTTATCACGTATAAAGAGGGTTGAAAAAAAATAATAAATTTTGATGAAATCATTGACGAATTTGCGTCAAGAAAGTCACGAAAAGTACTATTCTAAGATCTTTTTGTTGCCCGACCATCCACTGCTTTTTGTTTATTGTGTCGTTATTAAATTGCTTGTTATGTAATTATATTTCGTGGTTGGGAGCAATCAATTTCATATAAACGACAAAAAGAAACAAGCGAAGTAGAGGGCGCATTTTTAAACCTTTGCCATTGGCGCCATTTTACCTAGATACGCCACTGGTGACAGCCACCCTATTTTACCTATTATTTACGAGGGCGTTTGCCCAGATGCAGCACAATAGAATTATGAAATAAAGCGTGTCAATTGATATAACCTGTTTCATTTAAAAATAAGATTAAATAGTCTATGTTTCTAATGGTTCGGATCAACAAATTAAAGTTCATTGAAATATGGTATTGGGAAGTTGAACAAACTTATAACAAACGTGAAAATGACTCATTTAAAGAAGAAAAAAAGACTAATATTACGATAAAGCAAAATTATGAGGATAAAGCAAATTTATTATTAATTAAAGACGCCCAAATATATATATATTATAAATATACATGAATTTATTCTCAGCTCATTTTTTTGGTCGTTTTTTTCCTCTCTTGGTCATTCTCCTCTTTAGATTTTCGGTTTCACTCCCACTACTTGATGATGAACGGGGCAAAACATCATTCACAGGATGTATATTCGTGAGATCTTTCCCAGAAGTTGGTATAGGGGGAAGTAAACCTTATGGATATTTATATTAAATGTTAAAAATACTATTACTGCAGCTTCATTTTATTTCATTTTTTCTTTTATTCCTAGAAGACGAAAACGTTTGTTCTCGGAACATAAATATTTAATTCTTAACATACAATATGTAGTATCATAGGATAATATGAAAGGAACGTTACTTACGATCTCTGTATCGATCCATTCTAGGCATGGTTTGACTCCTATCCGATCGGTTGAATCGATTTTCTCCTGACTCATATTCTGGCGGTGGTAGCACCTCGTAGTCGTTTTCTGAAGTTGATGTTTATAAAATGTCATTTCAATTAAAATTATGTCTTCTATATTTTGCAAAAATCTGCAATATTTTAAAAATTTGACATGCTTTTCACTTTTTAATTACTGTTTGTTGGGGAAATTCAATACACAGTACAAGTTTGGGGCTAAATTATTTTTATTTTGGCGAATGGCGAAAGTATCCTAAATAGTTTTTTGAAAAACGATAAAAACCCGCCCCACCAGTTAATGAGTTTCTTCTTCCATTTATCACGAGTTGTTGAATCACTTTGTCCTTTTCTTTATCTGCCTACATAAATGCTTAGTGTTTAATACAATGATATTTGATACAGCATCATAATGCAGGTATTTGTAAAAAAAAATATCTAAAAAATACGAAGGATTAAAAACATATAGAGTGAAACATCAAACATATTCTTCATACTTTAAATGTAACTTGTTATATAATGATTAAATTCTGAATAAAAAATAAAAGGAATTTTACTTGTTTCAGTTCTCCGTATTTTTGTTTGTACTTATCCCTGTCCTTTTCAGTTTCTTTCAGTTCTTGGCGTAAGCATATTTGGCTGTCCTGAAATTATAATGTCGAAACCATTTTGTAAAAATTATATTTGATTCTATATGTAACTTAGCACAATATGAAGATTTAAAAAAAAAGTTCATATCTAATAAATATAAAGGCTTTTTATATGAAACAATATTTCTTACAAATTACTAAGAAAATTTAAAAACAGAATTTTCCAGATTTTATATTTATATTCGACGGTAATCAAATGATGATTCAATTAGTAAAATATAAATTACCAAAAGATTTTTGATGTATTCCTTGGTAAAGTCCTCATCTCCTAAGATATTTGTTTGATTGAAATCCCAAAAGGAAGTGTAATTATATTTATCTTCATCCATAATGCCTTGGACGTTGCATTCGACGACGCGATTACCAACTTGGCAACTACATAAGCCCAAGTGCCCCTTATGACTGCACTGCACACGATTATGTTCTGCAAACTTATACTATTCAGCAGAGCTTTACTAGGGTATATACCTGGGTGATGGAATCTAATTTGACCTATTTTATTTTTAGTCAAGAATCTATTCTGTGTTGCAATATTGCATGTTAATAGTTGAAAGTTGGACAAATAAACTAGGTAGGGTATTGTCGTGTTTAACAATCCCAAATCCACCATCTAGCAAGAGAAACAAATATTGAGTGAACAGCAATTCCGGGAGCAGTACCAATTTAAATATCCTCATAAAAAGTAATTTCCGACTACCAATATATTATACTAACTTATTAGTTCAACGCATTAAAAGTGAATCTTCTTGCCTAGTTGCTGCGAGATAGAAGATGATAAGCTCTCGTTTAATTAGAAAATATATTCGAGGTAAAGCTACAAATGACCACTGGCAAACATAACGAAGCAAATCTAACAAGTGGCCACGTCGTCGAAGAAACGTCATGTGCGAAGACAAGTAGATATCTGCGATTGTTAAATTTGAGTTGGAGGGGTGTGAGCGACTACTAAGCAGTTGCAACCAAATCTCTATGTATTTTTAAAAATACTGACGAGTGTTTTCTGGCCGATGAAACCTGATAAACAACGACTGATCATTGTTGACACTTGTCTGATAAGCAATCAACCTGAATTTCTTCTAATGATGATGTAATCACCGCAGAGATAGTATTGAACAAAATTGGGAGCGTTTACGTATTGTAGAGGAACAATATCATTGTCGATTCGAACGTAGTATGAACCCGATTTAGGTACGTTGCATGGTAATGAAACTAAAGTCTGCCTTCTGCCCTATAAGATCAAATTGGTAAAGTTCACTTTTGTTTGCTCGAATTCATGAAATTTATTAATTATCCCAGTGTTCTGCATTCATATTGCATTTAAAATTTTGCCAATGAAATTCAAAAATTCGTCGTCGTCACTCCATTTTCGATTATCGTTCCTCACCAGTATAACTTATTTTATTAATACTTCATCACATGACGAATCATCGAGATGAACACTGTTGATTCCTTTTTTCTTTAACTGATTAGCGATTTCATTTCTAACATTTTGTGATGGTCGTGTTGTTCTCGTGAAAGCCCAAACCAACAAGTTTTCTGAAAATAAAAGGCGCAGAAATGTTTATTCGAACCCGAACATAAAAGACGTAGAAATTTTATTCGAAATTTTACTATTAAAGTTCTACATTTCTTTCACAAAAAATAGGATGTTTTTTTTAGACAAAATGACCATTTATCAATTTACCATATGTTTTATTAGTTTACCATATGTACCATAGCACTTTGCACTTACGGAAAGTAAAAGTATTTTCACTCGAATAACTCGCTTCTATTCGCAAAATTTAATAAATAATATTTGTCTTAAACACAAAGTTAAGTTTTTGAATGCTTTTGGCGGTGACCAACCAACGGAATACAATTTCTATCTTCAATTTTTTATTATCGGTATTTTCAATTATTATGTCAGAGCATAGGCAGGGGAAGGCCCTTAATAAACTTAGATAGGAACGAATTATGGTGTTTCAAGGTAATAGGAGTGGCATTATCAATAGTCAATATGGAAAATTGGCTTGTTTTGTAAATGTATTGCTGAGGAGCTCAAATATTACGTTTTGTGTCACCTACCATTTTCAAGGCACACAACCATGATAAGATAAGTTTCGTAATCTGTAATTGTTAGTCTTGGCGTCTGCAGCATTTCTGAAGTTTCTGAATTGACGATAAAATTACCCACGTTGTCATTATTTAATTTTGATGGCAATAATTCAGCTCATAATCGTTACATGCTGGTCCAATTATACTGGCAACGCTAATTGGCAACTTGGATTCATCTTTTGGTTTATTTGATACCCGCCGCAGTACCAACACTCCATTAAGTATATTTTAGAAACGAAACAAGAATTGTGATATTTTTCGGCCATCATTAGCTATCTTATAAAGAAGAACTAATTGTCAAGGTATTATTGTGGAGCAAACAACGGAATCCTGCGATAATTGTGTAGATTCGACAATTGCGATTGTGTACATTTACCAAATTGAGCAACTTTCATTAAACTTTATGACAATACTATATCATATATTATAGTTTATACCACTCTCATTACCCAAAGCTAAAGTTAAATATATTTGCAGATACATTCAATCAACTTCATTTATTACATACCCTGGGCCGCCTCCATGTTGAATTTACCATTGCCTTTGATACTTGTGGCGAAATAGACATCAAGATCTGTAAATCAAAAACACAATTTTATTAAAATATGGATTCTTCAACTTTTTTCATCCCCCATCTCACCTTATTATTTGCATTTGTTGCAGATTATACACTTACCGCTGTCTGCAACATAGAGATACTTTCCATCCCCTTTCCCCTGAACATGTAGTTTAAACTGGAATGGCAGGCGACTGTAAAATGAATAGATTTTTAAATACATGTCACGTGATTAAAATAGATCAATAACAAAAACATTCTCATCTTACTTCGAGTAAAAATTTTCAAGGACGAAGGTTGCGTCCATGTTTTGATAGTCAGGTGATGAAACATTTCGGATGGTTACGCAAAGAAGGTCATCTGTAATTTGGCTAAATGTGTTCATAGTCAAATACCATCCATTCGGTACCTGAGAAAATTATGTATATTGTTTTTATTGCCAACAAGACAAGCTAAAATGCAAGCAAGGTCGCGGGTAGAAAGAGCCAACATCCATCCCACTCGCTCACATTATGTTTAGAAACGGGGGGTTAATAAGCACAAACGACCTTTTGAAAATTACGTCTATTACGCAGATTATGCTTCCTCCAATGTAAGACTGCAATCATTCTAAAACGCCATTTCCGAAAAATAGTCTTATTTTACTCTTATTTTCAGATTGCAGTGATGTATTAAAGAAAATAAGTAAAGTCAAGTCAAGTTATTTTTTTCCAACCAGGAAAAAAAATCACGATCATAAATTACGACAAAAATATAATTTACACAGTTTTACTGGGGCAGGGAACCAGAGATTATATAGGAGAGATTAGAAACATAAGCCCAACAGATGGGTGGGGAATTCCCCATTTCAAGGGAATCGCTATAAGCAAGTTCTGTTACGAAAATTTGTCTGGGGAATTTTGAAGGTGTCCTAGAATCTAGTTGGTAACCACGTGTTTACAATGTGCAAGCATCGGTAGAAAAAGTGAGGTGTAATGAATCACGCTGACACAATGAGTTTTATAATAATAATAAAACAAGAATATCGGTCAGAGACCGAAGATTTATCGATCGAAAGTTAGGGGATTCCACAAAACAGCGCTCTTACTCCATAGTGACACCTTGTGTTCCATCACTAATTAAATAATACCTCGCAGGAGCAGATTCAATCTTGCTTTCGTGAGATATCGCGTGTATCTAACAGACAGACAGACAAATACCTATAAACATACTTAGTACTTACCGATTAAAATCGATAGGTAATAAGTTACATTAGTTCATTGCTGATAAACGGGCAACTTTACCCGATAACTGTACCTGAGGTCTATATACTAAAAGTCTGAATACTGAAACATATATAAATATATTTTTCAGGTATAGGTTAACAATAAGTACCGTAGTCTGCAGAGGTATATTGGCAATTTATCGGATACATTGGATGTAACATAGCATATTAGTAGAAATAGCCGGGATACAAAGAACAATTGTACCATAGTGATATATTTATGAATTATAAAAATTGAAAAAAGCAGTAAAACGAGAATATCGGTCAGAAACCGAAGACTTATCGATCGAAAGTTAGGGGATCCCCCGAAACAGCGCTCTTATTCCATAGTGACACCTTATGTTCCATCACTAATTAATTAATAACTCGCTAATTAGACGACATAATTCATCCAAATCAATAGGCTTCTGGTCCGACATATGATGAATGCACATGCAAAATCTGGAGCAGATTCAATCTCGCTTTCGTGAGATATCGCGTGCATCTAGCAGACCGACAGACAAATACCTATCAACATACTTACCGATTAAAATCGATAAGTAAAATCACTGAATGACAGGAATAAACAAGCATAACACCAGGGGACCCATTCGGCAAACTTCTTTATCAGTTAACGTGTTAGTAAAGCACCGACTTTCTCGTAAAAGGCAAAAAATGGTATTCACGAAGCATCGTAAATATTCGAAAGAAATTATTCGAGAGAATTTTTTGCGCACCAAAACAGACATCTCGTACAGTGCCTTCTTCTCTCATTTTACCGAGAATCAGGAGTGCTCGCAAACTAACGAGGGCTGAATTATCCTCGTTAACAGTAGTTCGGCCTGTTCTTAGCATGGATTCGAGTTGAAATAGTCATGCTGTGGTGTTTGCATGCAGCTACAATCTCCAAATGCCTAACATGGGTAAGGGTAACTGTAACGGCGGGTGAGTGATCATACGGGGTAACGGGGGTATTGTTCAACGACGTCCGTGCGTAAGATTTCGACAGAACTTGCGTGACCGTGCGTAAAGTGTTTACGAGATCACTCGTGAATCGCGCCTAACGAGATTTCGCTGTTGCATTTTTGAGAGACGAGATTACGTACTCGTAAACGGGGATGTTTAACGAAGTTTGGCGAATGGGGCCTTAGGTAAGGCAAAATTGAAGTATTCTGAAAATACTTTTATTGGAAAACCGTCATTTGATAATCATTGAAGTATAGTACCGTACTGTGTCATTGCAGCATTGCATATGGCGGTATGACACATTAGTGCAAGTGAGGAGAATAGGATTTTCACGGGTAAACCAGAAAGATAATAAAATTGATAAGGGCATCCTACAATATATTGGGATACTAGATGTTTGTTTAACTCAGCTTTGAATATATGGTGAGCCATGCTTTTGGTATGCAATTGGTGGCATGCACTTGGTATCTCATTCCACATTTTTACTCCCTTATCTAGGGCAATTTTGAGTTTCGAATCGTGACAAACGTGGTAAATAGAAAGAGTGGTAGAATAGCCATCAAATGCAGTGGGTAGGCAATGATTGTGATATATGTGCATGAGCTTACAAACTTCTAATTTGTAAATATCTTCAAGCTTTAGAATGTTAGTTTTATCATATTGAAGTTTAAACCAGCAGAAAAACCATAACGAATTTTAACGGCTCTGTTCTGAAGCACTTTAATTCTATGCAAAATTGATTGCGATGCGGAACCCCATGCTGCAATTGCGTATTGAATATACGATTGGAGTGAAAAATATACCGTTTTGAGAGTAGGTGTATCAACGTAATGTCGAAGTTTACTCAACATCCCTACCGAACGTGGAAGTTTGTTACAAAAAATAGCAGCAGTCGTTTGGCGAGTTTATTGATACTTACAAGGGAGGAATAGTATTCAGTTGCGATTATTTTGAATTTTGTAATACAGATCGTATATAGATTACTATAAATTACTATAAATATCTCCTACATTTTTCCAATCAATGTCTTCTCCACCTCTGAGAACTTGTTTCGTGCAATTTTTGCAGGCCACACATTGAAAAGCGATGAGTAAAAAGAGTAGTAATAAGTGTTGAATCATTTTGTTTAAGTAACTGTAAATGTTAATGAAGATTATACTGATTTCCGCGTAACTAATAGATGTTAGACTATAGATGTTATAGATGTTAGACTATCGCGGACACACATTCGTGCTGTCGGAGATCTTACGAACGATTCTGCCCGACTGAAAAGCGTCATTCCAAAATCCTACTCTAGACATTGTCCTAGACGCCTCAAAATGCGAAAAGCTGTTTAAAGTAAAGTTAAGGTTTCAAATCCTGACTACGCCAATCTGAAATGTTGACTGATTTAATGACCTGGGTTTCATTATACTCGGAGTGCCTTTTCATTTGCATTAGAGGCCTTATAAAATGCATATCATCAGGAAATCTCAAATTGAAATTGGCCCCTAAATGAGCGTATTTAACGTTACAATTAACAATAAGTTACGTTCCACTCGCAGTATATTTTCTGTCCTGGGGCTCGAAACTCATTCGCATGTTCTATCTTCTGTGTAGTTTATATCAATGTTCGTCATATTAAAATAGATATTCCTACAACAAATCCACCTACGATATATTTGAAATAAATGGTCTGTACTGCTTCTCCTGTTCCACGTCTGAATACTTTGTTCGAACTAATGAATATATAATAAAACTGAACGTGTATGGACTTTGTTTTGAGCCGTGACTTTGAAGTCACGAAGTTTACATATGTTGTGTCTAGTTCAAAGCACGACAATGCATCGCACTGTAATCAGTCATATTTTAAATGTAATTGATATCTTGCACGATACTTATTGATACACACAAAGTCTGAGAACAACTTGCCTCAACTCACCCCTATTACAGTGCACTATCAGATTTCAAGTCGCGAAGTACAATTCAATATACTGTATTTTACTTGTGAGTGAAAACTAGTCAAAATTGATCAAATCTTCTCAAAAACATAAATGTCGAGTGACCAAATTCCATACCATTTGGCTACCGTCTTTATTACTTCTCCGGATCACCAGGAGTTTGCAAATCGAAAAGAAAGACAGCCGTCACACTTTCATTAGAACCTGTTCCCGTGAATGAAGATAAAACAGCAGAATTTTAGATAAAATATCAGATTTCATAGGAAATCTACGAACAAATAAAAGTAATAGCCTTCTGGCGACAATAACAATCTATAACCACTGTAAATACGAAAACAATTATTCCATAGATAAAAGCGATTTATTCCATAACAATAACAACAAGAAGAAGGCAATACTAATAAGAAAGACGAGAATAAAAACCTAATGACAAAATGGCCCATATGTACCGCCATGGCTCACAAATAATACTAAAATAACAGAATAGGAATTGACGAATCATTCGAGCGTGGGTACTAATTTAGGACAATGTGCACTACGCGTACTTTTTGTGCTGTTTCAGTCATACATCAACCCAGGCCAACGAGGCAGTAAATATTTTGTCTGTTCCACCTTTGCGCCAACGTAGTCTGGCGTGAATCTCTTGAAGCGTATAATTCTCAGATTGCTTGCACGACAGCTTTTGCTTTCGATTTTGAATGATTGAATTAGACGGTGATATAAACTAAAACCATACAAATATCACTGTGTGTCAGTGACAGAAGTATTCATTGGAGATATCATGAATGATTTTATGTACTCGCTTGCGAAGGAGAAAATCTTGTATTGGGACTGCCGACAGAAATAGTGTCGGTATCTTGTCAAGGCTGAAACCTAACACTCGTTTACATTTACTATTGACTCTGTATTAGAGATGCTCCGATGTATCGGTATCGTCTAAATGTAGACCGATATTTCCGATATATCTAGCTTTTAAATTTGATTCAGAATGTTTTGAAAAATAAGTCAGAATACTAATGTTGAAACTATTTTTTACTTAGATAGATCGTGAACTATGAGCCATGCACGACCCTTCCCCCCGTTAGTTGAAACGGGAATAGAATTCTGACCTGTTTTAGCTATTTATCAGCCAAACTAACTCAACTAGTTCAACCACAAAATCCTACGCACGTAACTCAATGTATCAGTTTGATAGGATAAGTATATACATTTATTTGTTTTACCACCCACAGTGGCCTGACCCTATGCGTTTTCTAATTGCCGCATCTGGATCCCAAACATCAATTTCTTACCATGCGATATTTCTCTTTTTCAATCTGAAATAATGTGCACTGTGAATATTGCTGCCAGACTATTGTTTTAATCCGTCTACGCTGCACACCTAAGATAATATTTACATGGTATCGGAATCGGCAATACCGGCTTTTCTGAAATATCGGTATCGGCGTGTTTTGTTGGTATCGGTATCGGCGACAAAACTGGTATCGGTACATCTCTACTCTGTACGCTGATACAGTTTGATTCGTTGCACAATAGTTACAATCCTTGTAACTTTTATCCTTTTATCCTTTTTTTTTATACTTCTTTCAAGCATATGGCAATTTTTTCCAATGTAATTGCACGCAATGTTTTAATTTGAGTGCTTCAATATGGCGTTTAACTTAGTTGATTTATTCAGTGACTCTCTCTACACTTAAACTGACGCTCTTCGGGGCTATCAAAACAAAATACCACAAACCAAATTAAAAAATTAGTAAGTTGGAAACCTCATTTTTCATCGGAATTCATATCGAGATAATAATAAAATGTCTTCGCCATGCATGAGTAAACTGCAAATAATGGTTGGTAGGTCTGTGATAAAAATAAAACAATATGGGCTCAAGAATTGGCTCAGAAAAACGAGAGATTTCGTACCATCTATCAGTTTTGAAAAATTACAACGTGTGACTTGGTGATAGTATTAAAAGTATAATGTAAATACAACCAAAAAAGTCAAGCAAAAGTAAAGAGAAAAAAGGGCGAGACAAATTAATTCGGAGCACAAAGTCTGTATAAGATTAAAAACGACAGCGGATCAGCCACTGTTGAAGAAAAAAGGAACAAGTCGTCCAAGTATTCCGCTACCGAGAAGTATTCGGAAGGAATTCCTGGAGTAGTGAGCACCGCTCGCACTCCGGATAGCACAACTCACAATGAGAGGTCACATTTAAAGTCGTTGAAAGGAGCGCCGTGACAACCTGAGAACTATTCAGAATAAACACTAGCGTTTCAAACCAGATATATATATCGTGGGGATATACTAGGGGTCTCCAACACGCGGCCAGCCAGCCTTTTTTTTGCGGCCTGCGTCATAGTTGGGATTTTTCCACAAAAAACTAAAATAGTACGATGTCAACTATTAGTAGATTTTATCGTGAAGAGTCCGGTCCGACAAACTGTGAAGAGTGAAGCAAAATTCCCCCCTGTTGTCCACGTTCATGTTTTATTATATTGTTATAATGCAATGATAAATGCGATAATTTCATTTCGCATGTTCATTGGCACGAAATAAACGAGTTTCGGTCAGTCCATTGTGCCCGAAGAAAGATTTGCAAAGCTAATTACACATTCACTTTGCATACCTGCGATGTTTGGCAGTTTTTATATTTGCGAGCAGTTTTTTTCGACTATGAATGTTAGCAAGTCAGCCCTCCGCACACGACTAACGGACGAGCATTTGCATGTTGTCTTAAGACTAGCACACCGACGCAAAATGAATTGAAAATCCTGAATCAAGTAACAGAGTATATTTGATACATTTAAAATATAACTAATAATATGGCACAAATATTTTTAGTAGTCGAAAATTTAAAATAGAAGATCATAATACATTTGCATTAAAGCATCATATATATATGTTTGCACAATTCATTGCATAGCATTAACTGCAGCATAGATGATGTTCTGTGAGCAATAGGTATTTTATACATTCACATGAATAAAGAGGAACTATTATTAATTTTTACCTTATAAACAAGGTACAAACTAAGAACCGTGCCTAGCAAAATTTGTCTTTCAACGGACTCGTTTTACCCAACCTGATATTGCTCACGAACATATGCAAATCATAGTGCAAACATATTCAACCTCAATTACGACCAGACAATAAATAATTGCGACAAACTCAAAATCCTACGAATAATCAAAAACAGTCAAAAAGTAGACGTCCAATGCCGTACTTTTCAATAACAGTTCCGTTTTATTTTGGAGTTTTAACCCGCATTGAGATTTCCAATTACTATTACTACATACGTACATTCTTGGTGTTTTAAACATAAAAATCAAATCTGAAAAAGTTGGTTTCAATTCATCAGATTATCGTGATATTGAAATATGACCAACGTAATGATATTACGCAAAATTTTTTTATCAGGTATATAGAATTTACAATAATATCACACGTTCACTAAAGCCCATAATAGGGCCTTTCTGTCTCTTGATGAGAAACACAATAATCTTGCAATAATTAAGAGTTTCATTTTAACTGAACAGAAAATGTAAATATGCCAACAAAGTGAAACAAAGAAAGGTGAAAGTTCTCCGCGACAGCAAATAAAGCTTGCATAGTATACGGTAGAAAAGTTAATTATTAAATGATTACAGAGTTTGCAATGATAATGTAGAAGTGACACCATAAACAGCATAGTAAGAGGTATATTAAGCAATTAGGAGCATAGTGATTACAATGGAGTAGGGCTTTTATGAAGAATTATGAAATAAAGAGTGAGGATTAATATACCCTGTTTCAATTTTTAATTGGATTGAATCTTTTATTTATATGCTATATGGGTTCGGATCGACAAAATGAAGCGGCGTTTTTGAAATTTGATATTGAAAAATTGAACTAACTTGTAACAATGACATGAAACAATGAAAAACGACTCAATTAAAAATTAGTTTTAAAAAGCAAATGCAGATCATGCAACATTATCATTAATCAAAGACGTACAATTATATATATATATATGCATATGGACTTATTCTCAGCTCATTTTTTTGGTCGTTTTTTTCTACTCTTGGTCATCCTCCTCTTTAGATTTTCGGTTTCACTCCCACTACTTGATGATGAACGGGGCAAAACATCATTCACAGGATGTATATTTGTCAGATCTTTCCCAGAAGTTGGTATAGGGGGAAGTAAACCTTATGGATATTTATATTATATGTTAAAAATACTATTACTGCAGCTTCATTTTATTGCATTTTTCTTTCATTCCTAGAAGACGAAAACGTTTGTTCTCGGAACATAAATATTTAATTAGTAACATATAATATGTACTATCATGGGATAATATGAAAGGAACGTTACTTACGATCTCTGTATCGATCCATTCTAGGCATGGTTTGACTCCTATCCGATCGGTTGAATCGAGTTTCTCCTGACTCATATTCTGTCGGTGGTAGCATCTCGTAGTCATTTTCTAAATTTGATGTTTATAAAATATTATTTCAATCCAAATTATGTCTTTCATATTTTGCACAACAATAAGCACTCAAATATATTAAACATTCTTTTTTTTAGCATGCTATTCACTTATTAATCACTGTTTGCTGGGGAACTTGAAATTATTATTAAACAGCAAGATTTGGGCCTAAATTATTTTTATTTTGGTGAATGGCGAAAGTATTACTAAATAGTTCATATCAAAAAACGATAAAAACCCGCCCCACCAGTCAATGAGTTTCTTCTTCCATTTATCACGAGTTGTTGAATCACTTTGTCCTTTTCTTTATCTGCCTGCATAAATGCTTAGTGTTTAATACAATTCAAACCGTTACAAGTTGCATTCGTTTTGTAAGCCGCCTGATATTTGATACAGCATCGTTATGCAGGTATTTGAAAAAAATATATCTAAAAAATACGAAGGATTAAAAACAACAATTGTGACTGGTAAAATCTTCTGTATGAAGTAATTCGATTGTAATTGAAACATAGGACTTATAGAGTGAAACAACAAACATATTCTCCATACTTTAAATGTAACTTGTTATATAATTATTAAATTCTGAATAAAAAACAAAAGGAATTTTACTTGTTTCAGTTCTCCGTATTTTTGTTTGTACTTATCCCTGTCCTTTTCAGTTTCTATTAGTTTTTGGCGTAAGCATATTTGGCTGTCCTGAAATTATAATGTTAAACCATTTTGTCAAAATTATATTTGATTCTATATGTAACTTAGCACAATATGAAGATTTAAAAAAAAAGTTCATATCTAATAAATATAAAGGCTTTTTATATGAAACAATATTTCTTACAAATTACTAAGAAAATTTAAAAACAGAATTTTTCAGAGTTTATATTTATATTCGACGGTAATTAAATGATGATTCAATTAGTAAAATATAAATTACCAAAAGATTTTTGATGTATTCCATGGTAAAGTCCTTATCTCCTAAGATATTTGTTTGATTGAAATCCCAAAAGGAAGTGTAATTATATTTATCTTCATCCATATTGCCCTGGACGTTGCATTCGACGACGCGATTACCAACTTGGCAACTACATAAGCCCAAGTGCCCCTTATGACTGCACTGCACACGATTATGTTCTGCAAACTTATACTATTCAGCAGAGCTTTACTAGGGTATATACCTGGGTGATGGAATCTAATTTGACCTATTTTATTTTTAGTCAAGAATCTAGGCTATATAATATTGCATTCTGTGTTGCAATATTGCATGTTAATAATTGAAAGTTGGACAAATAAACGAAGTAGGATATTGTCGTGTTTAACAATCCCAAATCCACCATCTAGCAATAGAAACAAATATTGAGTGAATAGCATTTCCGGGAGCAGTACAACTTAAAATATCCTCATAAAAAGTAATTTCCGACTACCAATATATACTAACTTATTAGTTCAACGCATTAAAAGTGAATCTTCTTGCCTAGTTGCTTTGAGATAGAAGATGATAAGCTCTCGTTTAATTAGAAAATATATTCGAGGTAAAGCTACAAATGACCACTGGCAAACATAACGAAGCAAATCTAACTAGTGGCCACGTCGTCGAAGAAACGTCATGTGCGAAGACAGAGGGCAGATTCTTGTTAAGCACAAGTAGATATCTGCGATTGTTAAATTTGAGTTGGAGGGGTGTGAGCGACTACTAAGCACATGCAACCAAATCTCTAAGTATTTTTAAAAATACTGACGAGTGTTTTCTGGCCGATGAAACCTGATAAACAACGACTGATCATTGTTGACACTTGTCTGATAAGCAATCAACCTGAATTTCTTCTAATGATGATGTAATCACCGCAGAGATAGCATTGAACAAAATTGGGAGCGTTTACGTATTGTAGAGGAACAATATCATTGTCGATTCGAACGTAGTATGACCCCGATTTAGGTGCGTTGCAAGTTAATAAAACTGAAGTCTACCTTCTGCCCTACAAGATCAAATTGGTAAAGTTCACTTTTGTTTGCTCGAATTCATGAAATTTATTAATTATCCCTGTGTTCTGCATTCATATTGCATTTAAAATTTTGCCAATGAAATTCAAAAATTCGTCGTCATCACTCCATTTTCGATTATCGCTCCTCACCAGTATAATTTATTTTATTAATACTTCATCACATGACGAATCATTGAGATGAACACTGTTGATTCCTTTTTTCTTTAACTGATTAGCGATTTCATTTCTAACATTTTGTGATGGTCGTGTTGTTCTCGTGAAAGCCCAAACCAACAAGTTTTCTGAAAATAAAAGGCGTAGAAATGTTTATTCGAACCCGAACATAAAAGACGTAGAAATTTTATTCGAAATTTTACTATTAAAGTTCTACATTTCTTTCACAAAAAATACGATGGCGGTGACCAACCAACGGAATACAATTTCTATCTCCATTTTTTTATTATCGGTATTTTCAATTATTATGTCAGAGCATAGGCAGGGGAAGGCCCTTAATAAACTTAGATAAGAAAGAATTATGGTGTTTCAAGGTAATAGGAGTGGCATTATCAATAGTCAATATAGAAAATTGACTTGTTTTGTAAATGTATTGCTGAGGAGCTCAAATATTACGTTTTGTGTCACCTACCATTTTCAAGGCACACAACCATGATAAGATAAGTTTCGTAATCTGTAATTGTTAGTCTTGGCGTCTGCAGCATTTCTGAAGTTTCTGAATTGACGATAAAATTAACCACGTTGTCATTATTTAATTTTGATGGCAATAATTCAGCTCATAATCGTTACATGCTGGTCCAATTATACTGGCAACGCTAATTGGCAACTTGGATTCATCTTTTGGTTTATTTGATACCCGCCTCAGTACCAACACTCCATTAAGTATATTTTAGAAACGAAACAAGAATTGTGATATTTTTCGGCCATCATTAGCTATCTTATAAAGAAGAACTAATTGTCAAGGTATTATTGTGGAGCAAACAACGAAATCCTGCGACAATTGTGTAGATTCGACAATTGCGATTGTGTACACTTACCAAATTGAGCAACTTTCATTCAATTTTATGACAATACTATATCATATATTATAGTTTATACCACTCTCATTACCCAAAGCTAAAGTTAAATATATTTGCAGATACATTCAATCAACTTCATTTATTACATACCCTGGGCCGCCTCCATGTTGAATTTACCATTGCCTTTGATACTTGTGGCGAAATAGACATCAAGATCTGTAAATCAAGAACACAATTTTATTAAAATATGGATTCTTCAACTTTTTTCATCCCCCATCTCACCTTATTATTTGCATTTGTTGCAGATTATACACTTACCGCTGTCTGCAACATAGAGATACTTTCCATCTCCTTTCCCCTGAACATGTAGTTTAAACTGGAATGGCAAGCGACTGTAAAATGAATAGATTTTTAAATACATGTCACGTGATTAAAATAGATCAATGAAAAAAAACATTCTCATCTTACTTCGAGTAAAAATTTTCAAGGACAAAGGTTGCGTCCATGTTTTGATAGTCAGGTGATGAAACATTTCGGATGGTTACGCAAGGAAGGTCATCTGTAATTTGGCTAAATGTGTTCATAGTCAAATACCATCCATTCGGTACCTGAGAAAATTATGTATATTGTTTTTATTGCCAACAAGACAAGCTAAAATGCAAGCACGGTCGTGGGTAGAAAGAGCCAACATCCATCCCACTCGCTCACATTATGTTTAGAAACGGGGGGTTAATAAGCACAGATGACTTTTTGAAAATTACGTCCATTACGCAGATTATGCTTTCTCCAACGTAAGACTGCAATCATTCTAAAACGCTATTTCCGAAAAATAGTCATATTTTACTCCTATTTTCAGATTGCAGTCATGTATTAAAGAAAATAAGTCGAGTCAAGTCAAGTTTATTTTTTCCAACCATTAAAAAATATCACAATCATAAATTACGACAAAAATATAATTCACACAATTTTACTGGGGCAGGGAAGTCGCGGGGAACCAAACTGGTTATCGAGCAGCGACACCCAAGGTTCTAATATCTAATTAAAAAAGTATGAATTCAAGAGTTTTGAAACTACTATAGCTTATATCTACGGCAAGTACCGTATGAAATAACAAACTAAACCAGAGATTATATAGGAGAGATTAGGAACAAAAGCTCAAGCCCAACAGAAGGGTGGGGAATTCCCCATTTCAACGGGATCGCTATTAGCAAGTGCTGTTACGAAAATTAATCTGGGGAGTTTTGAAGGTGTCCTAGAATTTAGGTAACCACATGCTTACAATGTGCAGGCATCGGTAAAATAGCCATGAAATGCAGTGGGTAGGCAATGATTGTGATATATGCGCATGAGCTTACAAACTTCTAATTTGTAAATATCTTAAAGCTTTAGAATGTTAGTTTTATCATATATATATATCATATTGAGGTTTAAACGAGCAGAAAACCACATTTTTAATGCTCTGTTCTGAAGCACTTTACTTCTACGCAAAATTGATTGCGAAGCGGAACCCCATGCTGCAATTGCGTATTGAATATACGATTGGAAGAGTGAAAAATATACCGTTTTGAGAGTAGGTGTATCAACGTAATGTCGAAGTTTACTCAACATCCCTACCGAACGTGGTAGTTTGTTACAAAAAAGAGCAGCAGTCGTTTGGCGAGTTTATCGATACTTACAAGGGAGTAATGGTATTCAGTTGCGATTTTTGTAATACAGATCGTATATAGATAAATTACTATAGATATCTCTTACATTTTTCCAATCAATGTCTTCTCCACCTCTAAGAACTTGTTTCGTGCAATTCTTGCAGGCCACACATTGAAAAGCGATGAGAAAAAAGAGTAGTAATAAGTGTTGAATCATTTTTTTTTTCAAAGAAATTGAAATACTGCAAAATGTTAATAAAGATTGATAATACTGATTTCCGCGTAACTAATAGTTGTTAGACTATCGCGGACACACATTCGTGCCGCGGAGATCTTACAGACGATTTTTCCCGACTGAAAAGCGTCATTCCAAAATCCTACTTCAGAATTTGGGGCCTAGACGCCTCAATATGCAAAAAGGTGTTCAATGTAAAGTTAAGGTTTCAAGTCCTGACTACGCCAATCGGAAATGTTGACTGATTTAATGACCTGAGTTACATTATACTCGCAGTGCCTTTTCATTTGCCTTAGAGGCCTTACATGAATAAAAGGCATATCATCAGAAAATCCCAAATTGAAATTGGCCCCTAAATGAGCATATTTAACATTACAATTAACACTAAGTTACGTTCCACTCGCAGTATATTTTCTGTCCCGGGGCTCGAAGCTCATTTGCATGTTCTATCTTCTGTGTAGTTTATATCAATGTTCGTCATAATAAAATAGATATTCCTACAACAAATCCACCTTCGATATATTTGAAATAAATGGTCTGTACTGCTACTCCTGCTCCACGTCTGAATACGTTGTTCGAACTAATGAATGTATTATAGAACTGAGCGTGTATGGAATTTGTTTTGAACCGTGACTTTGAAGTCACGAAGTTTACATATGTTGTGTCTAGTTCAAAGCACGACAATGAATCGCACTGCAATCAGTCATATTTTAAATGTAATTGATATCTTGCACGATACTTATTGATACACCCAAAGTCTGAAAACACTTTGCCTCAACTCACCCCTATTACAGTGCACTATCAGATTTCAAGTCGCGAAGTACAATTCAATATGCTGTATTTTACTTGTGAGTGAAACTAGTCAAAATTGATCAAATCTTCTCAAAAACATAATGTTGAGTGACCAAATTCCATACCATTTGGCTACCGTCTTTATTACTTCTCCGGATTACCAGGAGTTTGCAAATCGAAAAAAAAAGACAGATGAAAGTAATAGCCTTCTGGCGACAATAACGATCTATAACCACTGTAAATATGAAAACAATTATTCCATAGATAAAAGCGATTTATTCCATAACAATAACAACAACAAGAAGGCAATACTAATAAGAAAGACGAGAATGAAAACATAATGACAAAATGGCCCATATGTACATCGCCTCCAAAAACTTTCCTGTCAATTTAGGTTTCTCAGACGTCGAAAAATGTATGTGTCGTCTTGAGGTGGAGGCCAACAAACATTTTTTGAGCCGCTAGTTGGCAAAGAAGAGACAGACTTAGGGGCGCTCTCGTAGTATGTGAACCAAGATGTCGGACACCGGAACGTAGTATGTGTACCACCTTAGGGTTCTATTTTAGTTCCATTACGAGTTCCAAGTGACTTTCGTAGTATTCGTACCGGAAATTTATGACCTAACCTGGTACACATACTAAGTTCCGGTGTCCACCATCTTGGTTTACTTACTACAGGAGTACCGATGAACACAAAATGATTTTGTGTTAACTATGTTCCTATCCACAACTGCCCAATAATCATATTCGGAGAAGGCAGCTCATATGTGGACTTTTTAGAACATACATCCATTATTTTTCCTATTAGTTGTTAATTAATGTTGCATTGACTCTTTTGTCATAGTAAAACACAGTTGTGATGGTATTTATTACTTCTTAGCAGTCATGAAATGTGTTCGAGTGAAGGCAAAGTTTGAAATATTTTGCATTGATACTCTAGCATCGACGACGACATTCTAAATCGGGTCTTCTTTCAACTCGTCTAATTCCGTAGAGGATGTGAATTTTTACCAGTCATATGAAACCTCGAATGGCACGATCCAAGGATTTTAGACTACAGATGAGCATAATTCACTATTCCGGTCTGTGTGTGTGAATGTGTAGGATGAATGGAACTACGGTCACAATAACGCTTGAAACATTGAAAAGTCGAGTTACAATACTCAGATCATATTATGGACTGATTGTGATCAGGTTAAAGCGGAATAGTCGCAAACTTCTGAGTAAATGTCAGAATTCTACCAGAAGTCACATCAATATGGATCATAAAGGCGAGGTAAAATATTCTTCAGCAGAACGCGAACGAAAATTTAAAATAAGGGGTAGCCTTCTAGAGACTCCTTCCATACTAAAATACTGAAATTTATAATCGATTTGATTCCATCAGTTGAAGTTTTTTTTTTACAACGGCCGCTTCAGGACCTATAGCAATTCAATAGGTCCACTTCGCGGCCAATAAACTTCCTGGCCTACTCCGTGCTGATAAATTTCCGAGAACAGCCGAACGGTGTTATCAGTATTTATAGTCTTAACTCCCCTCCCAAATCTGTCTTCAAAAACAAAATATATTTCTTTTGGTTTATTTTATTCTATTTTATTATTTACTGGTTGATAACAGTCAAAATTCGTGGAAAAAAATTTCAAATCGATGTTGTTTTGAGTTATGGATAAGATCAGAATAAAATCGCAAGATAAGCATTTTCTTAATAAACAAAACATTTTCTGAAAAGATACCATCCGGCTTTGGCAAAAATTAAAAGTCGTTGACCGTAAATACGGCAAAAAAATGAAAAAATAGCCTGCATAACTGGAGTGCGATATTAGCTACTCCTAGTGGGAAAAAAATTCCATTTTGTGGCAAATGTAAGACAAGCGTAATTGCCTTCTTTTTGCAATTAGTAAAACACCTTGTACATAACAGGTAACGTGGCACCACCGCGATGTCACAGTAACAGTGTCACGATCTACCTTTTTTTTTGTAGTTACAAATTTACAACAAAAAATTGATTAAAAAACGCGTAAAATTTAATCGCAATTTCAATGTCGTGCGAGAGCCAAGTAATAAACATAGATAACATCATCCTCTGGGGCCCGTTGTTGTTAACATTCGAAAATTTAAAAATTCAAACGCGGTTTTCAGAACAATAAAACGTACAACGAAACGAAAGAAAATTGATAAGACACTGTTGATCGCATAAATTAATGACGTCATAAACGAGAAACGATGCTAATGACGTCATCAACAAAAAGCCATGGGAAGCTAAACGAAATGCACAGAATATGAAAATGACAGGAAAAATGGAACAAACATTATGCAATTGGTAAAAAGCACATGAAAAACACAGAAAAAAATGTCAGAAGAAAAATCAAAAAAATTGAAAAGACGTGCGGGCTTCAAAATTTATCAATAATGAAAATGACATTTCCAAAAAAAACAAATTTTATTTTTTATTTTTTTCAACCGATCAATTTTTAACTGCGTAAAGTAACACCAGGCAAATTTTTAAACTATTTCCAAATATAGAGCCGTTTTGGCGACTTGAAATTGAAAGTTGGGAAATATATTTGCCCTGTTCAAATAATACTGTGTATTGCAGACACTGCCACAAATAGAATTAAAGTGGTAGTTTGGTTGTTTATAATATAGTCGGTACTACATTCTAATCGAAACCCCATCAACAAAATAAATGTTTCTTAAATCTGCACAGTGAACCATGATGGGGACGAAATGGTGAAGTGAACACGACATATAATCGGTACGAAATGACTTTTATCGGAAACCAAAAAAAGACATTTCGTACCGAAAAAAATAAGCGCATAAGTAAAACAACAAAATACCAGAAAATAGCTAACAAACTCGGGGTTCGTAATTTTGCTACTAACCCAAAATTGTTCGTTTTTTTAATAGGAACACTGATTGAAATCAGGTACAACTTATTTGCATCTTCCTAATTTGGTGAAATTACGATCGGACCATCACCATTAGAGCAAATGCAAATAAATCGAGCGCATTTTTAACGGCTAACCTTTGGCGATGATACAAAAAAGGGACAAATGAACGACAAAAAAACGGGTTTGTGAAAAGCACCGGTGGGCGTGACAATAAAAAAATTCTTGAAGAAACTAACAAACAATTTTCATAAAGTACAAAAAGGCAGAAACACATATTTGAAACATAACAGGAAAAAAAAGACTATTCGAATTAAAATTCAAAAGCTAAATACCAAAGTTTTGTCGAGGTGGTCGTTCGTATGGACCGAATAAAACAATCACATGGAAATGACATCATAATCAACTCTAACGGCGACCTATAACTTCGACCGAGTTGTGACAAATTAGCAGCATAAAGTTATGATCTTAGCCTAAGTTGTTCATAGGAAAGGAATTATTATAATTACACAAAAAATACATGAATTTAATCATTTTTTAGAGATGGTGAGCGGACGAAAAAACTCATTTCGCTCGGATGGTGTTAGCACAGTTTAGGTTCCGATGTAATGGAGCCGAAAGAATATAAAAAGTAATACGCCTTAAACAAGAATTTAGCTTATTCTTAGTGTTGAAAAGTTCGAGAAGGAAAAAAACAACAAAAAAGCGGAAGCATATGTCCGGAATGGAAAGAAAAGATAGAAAATTTATCCCCTGTGCCAAGATGTGGGTGATCATAAAATGCCCAATTTGGTCCGAAGATAAATTCCCTATTAAAACATATTGAACTTAATTCTTACAAAAATTTCGCCTCTTTTCCCCTTTCGCGTGGTATTCGTTAAACTTTTGAAAAACAATAAAAAGGAAAATCGTACAATTTCCGAAAAAATAGAAATAAAAAGAAAGCCTATCAATCTGGTGTTGTCGTAATCAGTGAACAGCGCAAAAGAGACATTTGCTGACACAATATTATATACAGCAGAAATTTGAAAACTGTTGGATGAAACATCCGGGTATCTAACCGTCACGGGTCAGCGACGACACCGGATACTCCAAAACCAAGGGTGGTGCTCAAGGTATCTGCAGCGGAAGACACGAAACGTGCAACTGCATTGCGAGCTCCAGGAGAAAACACGGGTGGTGAATCTTCAGAGCTTTCGGACAGCTCCGGCTGATCAACCTCCGACGAATTTCCGCTGATTGTAAAAGTTGCCGACAATCCTTCGCTTCCTTCTTCGCTGCTGACACTGACCTTAAAAGTGTCGTCGTCTCCTCCACGTCGTTTCGCCAGTGCCGAATTGCCAGGTGCGGAAAGCCTCAACTCCGAAAGCGTCATTATGCCGTTGTCGTTGCATGCAAGTTTACGTTCGTAAGCAACAGCGTGAGCCGCAAATTGCGTCAGATCGTGCGCAGAGGAATCACGCCTCGATAACATGGAGGGTGTCGATAATGGCGTCTCTGGAGCAGCCTAAAAAAGTGAATTTATAATTTAGAAAATGTAAAAGAGTGCGCTCATCGAAAACATGTAGTAGTAAAATAGTCTCTTACCCCCTTTATCCACGGGTGCTCCAAAATCTCGTTGGCCGAGTATCTCGCCAATCTGTCCCTTACTAAAAGATGAGAAATGAGGTCTTTCGCTTCGTCAGATACATCCGACCATTGCTCATCCGGGAAACTGTATTCGCCACTCTTAATGCTGCAATGTGGAATGTGAGCATAAGTTAAACTGTACTATATCACGCTTGGAATAACCACTCAAATATATTAAAAACATAACATACCTGGCGAACAAAGTATCCTGACATGTCCTGCAAGCTTCACCGACGTCCCAGCCGCAATCTTCGCCACAAGATCCCACAAACGGTGGTCGTCCGCTCAACATGATGTACATAATGACTCCTAAGCTCCATATATCGCAACGCTTATCGTATGAGATGGTATCTTCGAAAACGAACGCGTCCACTACTTCAGGTGCCATATATTCGGCACTTCCGACGGGTGATGATAGCTCCGGAGTTCGGACAGGATCCCGAAGGCTGGAGTGGCAACCAGATGCGAGATCGAAGTCGCAGATCTTAACTGGAGAGACCTAGAATAAAACTAAATATTAAAATTTGCCAAAAAAAATTATCGATTAAAAACGAAATATAATTTTTTTTGAATGATCTATAACAAAAACATCGAAACCTACCTTCTCCGAATTTTCACACAAAATATTAGCAGGTTTCAAATCACGATGTGCGATTCCTCGATCGTGAAGATATACCAGTGCATTTGCAATATCACGAACAACGCGCGAGGCCTCCGATTCATCGAAATGGGTGCATTGCTCTATTCGGTGAAGTAACGTTCCTGTTAAAGATAAATACAAGATGTAAAATTTTGAACTCGTATGCTACTGCTAGTATCAAAATTTTATTATTGCAAACATGTTTTGCAAATACCATTGCTATCTGCGGCATTTTCATTTACCGGAAATCACGCTTGGAGATACGAGCTAAGAGCGTTTAACAAAACGAGCTCAATATGTGCGCTGGTAAACATCCTATTCCGATTTACGTGAGCAAAGCCATTTACGTTTGCAGCGAGAGAATTTTGCAGCGTCGAACGAATTAAAAAAAAGAAATGAGACTATTACGTCACGACCCGAGCTGCTTCGAGGCCACAAGGAGAAAAAGGCGATTACATTCGTTGAAAATAAAAAAGACTTACCGGTAGATAAAAGCATTGTTCCCCTGGGCCGAACGACGGTTAATTTATTGGGTTTTTGTCCCGGGGCTGTTTGTGGTATTGTATTGCTCTCATATTTCTTCGTTTAACGAGCGCCAGCAAATATTAGTACTTTTGCTATCGCTCAGCAAAGATTTGTTATTCGTTAAAAGTAAATATGACGTCGTCCCAGTTTATAAATTTGAAATAAACAACCATGTTGTCGATGCGAAATATCAAGAGTTTGAAATTGTTTACGAATGTAGAATGGAAAATACCGATAAACAAAAGTTCACGTAAGCCGCGGTTCGCATATTTCTGCCGCCATCAACGAATTTTGTCGGGAATTATGCTATGGCGTATTTAAATACCTTGTTAAAAATATAAGCCAATCGCTTGTCGGTGACAGTATGGCAAAACATATGAGAAGACATGAGCAAAGGTAATTATGATAATGATCACAGCAAAGGCAATTTTGTATGCCTGTCCTTATGAACGCGCCGCAAAAAAAATTACGAGACACCATTGGCAAAAAAAACAACATCCACCGGAAGTATTTTCGTGACAAACATAAAATACATGCAGAACATTCCTAGATAAGCTAAAAGTTCGGTCGCCCGGGGCGGAATTTTTAAATCGCTATTGGTTAAATTTAACCCAGTTTTAAAATAGCTATTGAGCGTAAGTCAACGCCGTTAAATGCCATTGGTCGTGCACGACGGGCGTTCTCGATACGGACATAATAAAAGTTCCATTTCGGTATACCTGCGAAACAAAGTACGTCACGGGGATCATATCACGCCATTGCGTTCACTCGAGCGTATTACCGGTCGATGAACCTTAGTGGAGCAAAAATCGTTGAAAATATGTGGTGCGCGTCAGGTGATCTTGTAATAGGTATATTTAAATTTCAACAATTAGAATAATAATACATTCCGAGCGACCTTGAATCCATAGCAACATCGAAATTGTTTTTTACGTCAGAAAACGCGATAAGTAAAACACTCCCTATAAAGACCTCGAAAACGCCGAATTTAACGATAAAAATTAAAATACATCCGTACGTTCACACACTATATTTATATAATTAAGGCCTCCTTGCTAAATCTAATCAAGTACATACCAAATGAGTTTCTAAAAATGAAGTTTGACATATTTTGCAGGTCGCCATCTGTATCTCAATTATCTTTTACATGCAAATTCGAAATATCATAACATACGCAAATGTGCATATATTACTTTAATCATAACAAAATGTCGGCCTTGTAATTTCCGGCCTGATCTTAGCGCGCTGTTAATAATCAATACATAGCGAGTCGTCTCGGTAGTTGAATAATAACAACTCCACTCACGGCCATCTCGAGCGCATTTCGATTTTTTAAAAAGTTTGGCCGAGGGCCGTCGTCAAAATTAGCGCTTTGTTTGCTTCGGTTTTAAAACCCTCATTCCGGTCAAGAGCCATTCAAAACAAAAGAAATCGGGGCTTTAACGAATGCTAAGTCCTTCAAGATCAGCGAAGCGTCTTTCTACGACGCAACGACGAGTTTATTATACCCCTAATAAATGTTCGAATTACTACTCACCTCCGTACATCTTTTCAAAAACGAGGTAAAATCGGTCAGTGTCTTCAAAATATTCGATCAATTGTAAAATATTAGGACTTCCAGTGCACATATGCAGCAATTCGATCTCCTTGAAAACTTTGCCACGGCTGTGACCGGCTATGTTTTTATCGATGACCTGAAGAATATGAATAAAAAATTTGATATTCTGTTGCACTATCATACCATTTAAAGTTGGCCTCAAAACTGTTGGCAGTATTAGTAGAAAAAAATAATAACCTTGACGGCATATTCTTTGTGCGTAAACTTGTTGTAACACGTCCATACAGTGGCATATGCTCCTTCGCCGAGGAGACCGTCTTCCTGAACATAATAAAGGTCTTCAAACGTGCCGGTACAAAAGCTATCAGCAGCCCGTGTTCGCTTCTTCTTGCGACGCTGGCGAGCCGCTGCTGCAGCCACCTGCATACGCTTGGTTTGATTTATTTCAATGGGCTCGCTGACGTTGTCTTTAAGCTTCATCTGTGACGTGATTGCTTGACGCAACAGATTTTCGGTTTCTTCTGTCAAAATGTAAAATATTAATTGGACGACCTAATTTAAGCTAAAACTGGGGGAACGTGATTACAAATAACACAAATTTGGCTTGTATAATATAATCAGTCTTACCATAGGAGTATCCGTCCTGAGTAATGACATTGTCTTCTGTAACTCCCATATTGAGTTCTCTCATATCGCGTAATACAAAAAGTTTTCAATTAAATGCTCTTCGATGACTTCAATAAGTAAAAAAAATCGATTGACAGTGAGTGATGTCGATACTTCGATCTATCGGACTTCCAAGTATCTTCTATCTGAATATGATTGAATACGACGGTTTTCGCGTTTCCCTCTCTGCAGTGTTGAGGTATTTATTGCACTGTAAAAGAATAAAGTCATCTTGAGTTTTTATGCATTTTTATGGCATATTCAATTTAACGAAAGCGGAAATGGTAAGACAAGATACAATAATATACCGATAACAGTCGTAAGACAGCCGATAAAGAGTACCTCATCTTTAGAATGTGCGATGAACAAAGAAAAATTTGCAACACGGAAACAAAAGTCGTATACTTTTATTTCTATGCAAACGGATTCTATATTTAAACGTCTTGTGACTTGTATGGATTGAATTTGGTGACACATATTACGCATGAAAGAAACTCGAAATAATAGCTAAAAATGGATAAAGATTCATATCCCACATAATCACTGAAGTCGGTGTGGCCAACGATGGCAAGTTCCAGAAAAAGTACACTCTGCGAGGTTTAGAGTTCACATATAATAGGCGCAATCTTTCATACTTGTAAATAACGTGTCCGAGAATAATGAGTTCTATTTTCGTCGGCGGACAATAAGAAATTAGGTTAATATATTAAACTAACAGAGAATTTCGTTATGTCACACATAACTGATAAGATAGAATTACATATTTAATTCTTCCAACACGTCGCTCAGTCGCCTCCGCTAAAATTAGGAACGGCTTTGTGAATGTGATGAAAGACTGTTGCCATTTTACTTTATTGAACTACCCGAGTGCGAGTCTGTTGCATCAGCCATTCGATACTTCCTCGCGTATACGTCATATCATCAGACCATTGCCGAACGTTCGAGAACGCACGGAGACAATTAAAGCGCTTGTGCCATAAGCAGTGTAATTTTTAGTATGAAAAAGCGACTAACGAATGCATATAAAATCTCATAGTAAATAAAAACACCACACGGTCCCTAGTCAGTGGATACCAAGACTTATAAATAACCCTTGGCCTTATTTCATCAACAATTTATAATGATAAATGTTACTAAGTTGAAGGCGAAGCATAGCAGACTATGTATATACAGTAATGAAAAATATTTAAACAAGATATTTTAAAAACCAAAGACTAAAAGTATTTGAACAATCTGGCGCAAATGATTATTCATTGAAAAGCGTGGTGCGTATACACCAAAAAAATTTCAAGTTACAAATTTACTATTGCTTAACTTACATTGCGACAAAATTTACAGTTTCAATTTCCACAAATATTGTAATGACTTGTGCATCCTACATTAAACATTACACACAGAAAGTAAAACCCAAAACTGCAAAATGTGGTTCGATAGTCAGACCATTACATCACAGTTCACAAAAGAATGTGCGTCCAGTTCCTGCCTGGTCAAACTCATGGGGAAGTACCAATGTTTTCACCTCAAAAATTGAGGAAGGGGCATTGTCGTTTGCGAAATGGAAAAATACAGAATGTTCACTTCATGTTGCATCATATTCTATACCACAAAAATGTGACAATTTTTTCTGACTGGATTTAAACATGATAGCTTAGTATAAAGTGCTGAAACTTGTTCTAATAGATAATTAGTCAAGCAATGGTTTACATAATGATACCAATTATAAATTAAGCTATTTAGTTTAAAATTTCAAGGTTCTACCAAATGTTACATATTTGCAGTTCCTTGTCATTTGACTGAATGTTGTGTAAAAAATGACTGTTATACATTTACTTGAGACTACTAGTCTACTACACAGTAATTTTCTTTGTAATAAAGAACCATAGGCAGCTACTGCTGTACTGGTTTACAGGTTATGTTAAATCAGTTTCACACAAGATTTGCAAAATATTTAAAATTTTGAAATATCAATCAAAGAAACAGGTCTTTCTTCATGTTAAGACTGTTGCCTTGTAGAAGCAAAAATACAGTCATACTACAGTACTACCGCACTAAGATGGGCTTATGCAGGTTATGAAAACTCGTAATATTGGACAACAATCGTATGTATTTGTTTCATCCCCCCAATGATGCTTAAGCTTAATTTAACGCTTTGGAATCTAAAATCAAAATAAATCAACATTTACATTTACACAGTTATAAGAGTATTCATCAATTACAGAATTATATTGAAATCAAGTCTGCAAGTCTAAGCTCGCTTTGTACAGTTGTATACAGTTGATTTTAACCAGACCTTCTCACGGACTCGAGTTGCTAGCGTACTGCTGTACTGCATAATCAAAAAATAAATAGGAAAGCATATTTCTGAATTTAGTCACAAGCAATAATACCAGATAGCCTACTAAGATATACTTTTGTAGTTTTTTGGTTAGGATAAGACTGAACCCTGGAACCATGGATAGGTAGACAATAGTCTGATATTACAATAACACAAGTCTGCAAGTAGGAATATTAAGATCAGGATATCCAAAATAAAACTTAGAAAACTTGACTCACCTAAAACAGTAGCTTCACAGTGTAATATTCACAAACTTTTCCTTCTTCAGTACCCCAAAATGACACAATAATCGGTTATAGTAGCAGTGAAAACGAATACAAAACAATTGTAGAAAAACGATGAACTTTCGATGCAGTATTTTCTTTTTTAACTCAACTTGCTGACTTGGCAAATCCAAAATTACAATTAGGAATCGCTTCTTTCGAAATTACAGTGTATATATTATAACTGCGATAGTCTGTGCGATGTAGATATGAAGTCTCCAATTTCTTCAAAATCGCTGTTTGTCTGTTTTATCTTTTTGTCACAGTAGCATTCTTTCAATTACAAAACCAGCTTACCAAGTCCCAGACCGGTACCTTCTCTGCGAATTCAATTCTCCAACTAAATCGATTGAGCTACTTTCTGCTTTGAATCAATGCCCGTCGCGTTTTTCTCTTTTCTCGGTTGCTCCTTCTCTCTTTATTATACAGGCTCGATAAACACCAACCAGACCACGAGAGGCTCAACAGTATTTTCTTTGTTTTGTCAAGTCAAATTTTCCAGCAGCTTTTTCTCTTATTGAGATGGTATTCTGCTATTGTTTCCTTGTTCAAAATACAAAAAAAATAAAATTTCCACTGCTGGCGTAAAGCTTATTTTTAACTCTTATAGAATAGTCACCGCTTGACTGCTCTGGGCGATAACTAATCAGAAAATCTTTACATACGCACGACTGAATATGGGTTATTGATGTTGCGCTCCGCTGATCTGCTTCAGATCCACAGTTCTGGCTAAAATAAATGATCACTCGCTTGGTATTGAATTTCACTGGAAACAAAAACAGGAAAATCGGAGAAACGGCAGGTCTAAACCTGTATGCTTATCATCAAAACTGTCCACTATATCCATATAGAAGGGAAACCAAACCCGACCATTTCACCCATTCATTGAAAGACTAAGCAGATTCCGAAAATACAGCATTTTTTGTTACAATTAAATGGATAAAATGTGAAATTTGAATAAAAATTTTATTTTTCTGCCAGAGATGAATATTAACTTGAAGTTCTGGGCATTTATAAGAGTAATATTGTTATGCTGATTATCTTAAACATAGTCACAGGCACTAGTGAATTAATATCATTGAGTTTGCACAAAATATGCACATATTTATCTGAAAACTCACATCTCACGCAAGACAGTATTCTTCAAAAGTTTTTCGCTAGGTTTCCATATCACTCTAGGTGTGATTATAATGAAGAGATCTACAAATAATCTTTCGTAATAGAATATATGATGTCGTTTTATCTTGGCTCTAATAACTCAGGCAAACCAATTAAGATGTATACATTTTCACAGAGCAAATAGAAATGAGAAATCCGATAATTTTAGGGTTCAAGCGGTACCTAAACCAAGTTTGCAATTAGCGATCTGACATTGATTATTGAGTTAAAATATTTGCTCATGGCACAAAATTAAAAACTCGATATGTTAAATATACAGTATATAATTTGTCGTGAATATTGATTTCTAATATAATAAAACCAATTTTTCGTTTTTTGTCTGCTTCGCTGTATTCGAAAGTGCATGCGTACTTGTGTGTGCTTGTTAGACGCTCATACACACTGCGCGAGAGAAGTGTTGACGTGGCTGACTTGTTTACCGTCTATGCTTGTGGCGTATTGGAGGTGCGGTTGGTCGGTTCGTGTTCGCGATTGACCAAGGTGCAGCACTCTGCAAAAAGCAATGGATATTGAATTGACATATATATGCGTGATGCCCGCGTGGACGACATTTGGTAGTCACAACTATATAAATCATAGGGGTATGGCCACGTCGGCTTGCGTATTACATTTAAAGTTTGAGCATAACGATTGCCTGTAAAACGAATACTCTAACATAAGGAGGCTGCAATTCACGACTTGCGATTTATATTGCGAGGTAATTTGACCCCGCGAGAACCGACCCGTAAATCCGATTGATTTATAAATTAATACCACCTCCCAGAGACTCTTGACTCTTTGTTCTCTTATTAGCTGTCGTCATCAATATGCCGATTTGAGGGAACAGGTAATTTTCTATTGTTTTTTCATAACGGGAGAATCGCAAAGTCGGTGCGGATTGATCCATTGTTAGCCAGCTAGCCGTATGTCGTACAAAATAAAACACAGCACATCGCTGTTTCTAAACAACAATTAACAGCGGGATTGGCGAAGTACCACGCATATCATATTGTATTGACATCGAACACTGAGCGATTTATGATGTCATGTCCGATTCCTCGAGGCGATTGTTTGGTTGTTTTTATTTGTCTGGGCATGATTCCCGCAGTAAATTAACAAGGCTGACATCACATCATTCCATCTTCAAAAATTTCTTACCCGCTGTGTTTGCGGAATGTAGAATGTTTATCCCTACAATTTAAGATATGTTTCACTTGTACAACGACATCAATTTGAAAACAAGTTATTGCCGAGGCTGCTAATTTCCATATGGGTTAAGTGTCTCAAATGCGGGCTATAAGATCAGTTTATCTGGTATGATTTCATGGTTCTGATCTGCTATAGACTTGGATTTTTTTGCAATTTAAAGAGAAGTTCTCATCTCTCCAACCAAACAATATTCCAAAATGGGTTGTGTCTCAAGGACAGTAGTAGCATCTGTTTGTACTTGTCTTCGTGGATAATGACAGATCAGAGTGATGAATCTGGCAAACATCGAAAGGACATACAGGCGCAATGTAATATTACTGTATTCAAGTTAAAAATGAAGCGCCAAGATTGACTATAGAGCGAACGTATCGATGGCCGATACTGGACCATATCGATACTGGTATCTGCGTTCACGCAGATAACGATGCGGTATCGCACGTATGCTATCTGATACTAGCAATAATAACCAAATTAAGCCTTGCTATCTTTCTATTTCCGGTTTGTAAAAACGTTTGATCACAAAGAAAGTATTTTTAAATTTGTCAATGTCGCGCGGCAGTGCTTCCTGTACTAAAGGAAATGCCAGATTCGAAGTATTCGCATTCACCATTTGCTGTCTGATACCACTGATGTATTTTTAGCTTTGATAATATATTTCAAAAATCACCAAAATAGATTATGTACTGAAAATGTCACAGCATTTAACGCAACCTAAAAGCGAAGTACGCGGGTCTGATTGTTTACGTATTTTTTCCACCTACACACAAACATTTAATTAATATCAGACTAAGGTAAAATAGCTGTATTTGATAGATAATTAAATCAGAGTTTTTTGAATTTTTGATTCTTTGAGAACCATCTTGCCAAACAAACACCGTCGTCATATACTATAATTTTACTTTGGAAACATCATAAATATACAGAAACACTAAACGTTTTAATCCGTGCTGTTAATCCACACAAATATTTTATTGAACTCTGTTGAAAGGGCGAATAAATGAAACATGTTTCGGTGTGTTGCTTAGCACAAATTCAGACAAATCAGGACGAAACAGTGGTGACTAATTAGGATATGAACCACTTTCTTCGTATTAACATATAATAAGTTCTTTAGCACGTACTGCATTCGTCATGACACCTAGTTTGTTGTGATGTGCGTGTATTCTAAACGTCCGGTTGAACTCTGTCAGATATCGATTTGTCAAGCATGGGCCCACGGTTAGGCGCGCTTCTTTGAAGGCCACACTGTTTTCAGCACAAATGTTTTCTGATGAGCCAATGACGATCGGTTAAAAACATGGCAAGTGAACGTGCAAGATATCAGTACAACTCAAAACACGAATTTGCAAACAAGAATTAAGACTGAATATTTATTCAAAATGAACGCAAAAATGTACGTTCAACCAACTCTAGTTTTGGAAGTTAATGGTATTGATTGTAGCCTTGCAAACAAATTCATTACCCAACACTAGTTCAGTAGAATTATATATAATACTACATCACTAGTGCAATGATATATCATCAGCATTGCCGACTTAAGCTAAACATAGTCTACCGATCGGAAAAAGGATAATTACTTAACGCTGCAAAACTGTTTCCGATTGCGCAGATATAATTTTCACTTCCTATTATTTAATGTTTTGACTCAATTAGTTGCGTAATTATAATGTGATAATTTGTGACTGTAGTTATTAGATTTCGTGTTATGGGCACATTTTCCGAGTTTTAGTAATATATATGACTCTAGAGTGGACCGTATGATAATACTGGACACTAACTTAAATTCTTGCGAAGTTAAATCTGTGAGACGAAATTGAAATGTATCTTTCGGTTAGGTATGGCTAACCCATCTTTTCCAATTGAGTTATTTTTGGCCCAATTTCTTTTCATATTGTTAGAAAGCTAACAATTTTTTTACGAGACAAGTACTAAATGTTGATTTCATAGGTATGTGAAGTATACCAAGAAATAGAGTATTTGAACCTAGACGCACACCATTATATTTTAATTGTTAATATATATAAATGCTATTATCAAATCAGCTGGTTCAATTTTATACACACTTGCTAATATTCCTTTATAACTCTATAAATAGATTTAATTAAACATAAAGTTGACAATATAAATGTTTAATGAGAGGATATGTATTGCACAAGGCAAATAAAGTCCTAATGCGCGAGGGACCGGAGGAAACATTAGGTGCTTACCCTGGTTCCTGATTCAAAAGAGTACGAGGATCTTTTTGAATTTTCGTTTTCTACAATCGTTTTAATAGATTCAATAGATGATGCAATACCGAAATTATGGATTTCACTTTACCGCTTTGCTATTCAAATTTGAAAACTTAAATCCAATATACCCAAAAAATAGCGTTATATTGAAATGGTAGAAACCTTATGTCAGGCAAAAAAGAGAAACGAAAATTCGATATAAATAGCTTCAATAACAAACAAGTAACAATAATAGCACTTTATGGTTGTGGTAAAAATACACGGAACATTTTTAGAATTGCATATAAACAGAAAACACC